>JAREIS010000570.1:0-302116 GCA_030060385.1 Muscicapa striata striata
GGACAATCATATAGAATTGGCAAATATAAAACAGTCTAACTCTCCCACTCATCTCAAATGGTGGTCAAAATAAAATTTGGACTAGAATTAGTTTAAAAGTCATCCCCTACTTAAAAAACAAAAAACGGGGAGATGTTGTAATTTGATAACCTGAGGTAAAAAGGAAGGATTCACATACCCTGTCATCTTCCGGTTTATCCCAGAATTCCTACTATCCTCTGACCTTCCCTAAGTGACCTTGAAGCACATTAAGTTCTGTATCCTGATTCCCAAGCCCCCGTGTCCCTACCCCATTGGCTGGCAGCCAAAACCACTCCCCATCCCCCGTTCCCTGAATACCTGATTCCTGGAGGGACTCTCTCTCTTTCCAGCCACATCACCGCCAAGAATAAACTACCTGAAAGAGCCTCTCTTGCATTCCCTTTCTCATCCGTGCAAAGATACTTTGTCTGATCTTATATTAATTAGGAAAGGACACAGTAACCATTTGCACGGGCCCTCCTCGCCCCGTGCCGGGGCCGGGGCCCACCGGGGCCAGAGCCGAGTCCACCCCGGGGCCTTCCTGGGGCCAGGAGTCATCCCGGGCTGGGCCCTTCCTCTCCCGGAGCTCAGCCGGGCTGGGCCCCGTGCCAGGACCGGAGGCCCTTCCGGCTCCTGCTTCCCTGCCTGACCGGGAAAGCAAAGACCCAAACTAACTTATTTTCCTGTGATTCGTAAAAGTGAAACAGTGTTCCAATTAGTTTCCTGGGCTGTCAATCACCAACCCAGGTCTCCGATTGGTCCCTGCAGCCTCAGGGGAGGCTCCCAGAGAAGACGCTGCTCCCTTTGTCTTAAGAGCATGTGCGTTCCATGGGGCCTCCATGGGGGATGGGCCACCACCCCCCCCCTTTCCATATGTCCCCAGCACACATGGGAATTTCTGTATGATCTCAAATCACCAAAGCAGCAGTATTGTGAGGCTCAAAGACACTGCAAAGGGAAACTAACTTTTGCTCCATACAGAAACCCTTACTAACTCTGAACCCCTTCAAGTCCTGCATTACCCTATTGTGCAACAAACATTTAATAAAGGCTATTTTACAATTCCTTGCTTATTTTGAGAACTTTAAAAAGCACATCTTGCTCTAATATGTTCTGTTTTCACTTAGAGCTAGCACTTTAGGGAAACGCTAGAAGTACTGATTAGCAAACATCAAAGAATATCTAAAGTAGTATCCAGGCTGTTAAAATATGCTAACAAATACCTTTGCATAAGTTTCTACAAAAGCTTGACTTAGATTTTGAAAGACATCAGTATGCATCCTACACTGGTATAAGCAAAATCTTAAAATCATCAGAATTCAGGGAAGACATATAGCCAGATGCCTACATTAATCAGTTATGACCTGGCTTGGATGTAATCCAGGCTTCTCTTACTTACTACTGACATACATGTAATCAATTTTTCCTAATGTTTCTGCCTGATTTGTAAAAACTCTAACAAGAATATTAAATGCAAGTCATTAAATTTATTTTTACTTGATTATGTTGTCTTATTTAAGAATTCTGTTTGGATTAATACAAGGAAATCTATTGCCTTGCAGCTCTGAAAAGTTTATGGGAAATGACTGGATATAAGAAGACTTCTCTTTGAAGTGCAGTATTTGCATAGAGATAGCTCAAGCAGTGCCTGTTGGTCAAGCTTCATATATCACTACCATAAGATACCAGAAGTGATTATTAATAGTCCCTCAAAGACCCTTAGTTACTAGAACTTCATGACAATTGTGAGGAAAAAGGAGGAAAGGAGGAGGAAAAAGGAGATGGAAAAAGGAGGAGGAAAGGAGGAGGAAATTCGCTTTTGCTTTGCACCTGTCACTGTTACTATAGGAATAAGTAACTGATGTAAAAATTACCTTTTGGAAATGTGTAGCACAATTTATTCTGTCACTCTAAGAAAGATATATCTGTCCTGAAGCTCACATTATTTACTCTATGAGTGTTACAAGAAGCAGCTCTTCGAAGGCATGTCATGTCATTCACCTCAATTTCACCTCAACAACTACCCAGCTCCTTCATTCAGAAGGTAATTTTCACGATCAGAATTTTCTGAGATCAAGATTTCCTTACAGGCAAAACAGGCACATAATGTGTCTACCAAGTATAAAATAAGGAAATCAAGATTTCCTTACAGGCAAAACAGGCACATAATGTGTCTACCAAGTATAAAATACCAGGAATTAAAGTTGGAACGTGAAGAACATTATGTAAGCTGAAAGTTTGCTATCCTATTACTGAGAAAACTTTAGAAAATCTAGAAAGAAGACTAAGAGGAAAACAGGCAGTGAAGAGCAGGCTAACAGGATACAAAGAATACTTAAACACGAAGCTGTTCAAAACACAAGTATACTTTTTCATCAGACTGATGCCTTATCAGCCTTAAAATGACAAGCCAAACAAGATTAAAATGATAAAAAATTATAAAAAGCACTTACCACTTACTGAAGGTCCTCCAGGTGTACTTACGGCAGAATGCAGACATGATACAAGGCTTCAACATTTTTATAGGTTTAGCAAATTATAATAATTGACACGAATCCCCAATTAAAAGCCCAGTTAATTAAATAATTCCCTTTCTTGATTCAGCCCCCTACTGAAGCCTCCCCCTTGCTTATTTCCCCACATTGTTTATGTCTAAATACATGGGAAACTGAAATGGCCTTGGTTCACTGAAGAAGCAAGATTAGAACAGAATTCTAGCAATGCGTTTGTCTAACAGGGTAGAAGTACTGGGAACTAAGAAATTATACAATAATACTCTACAGAGCTATGCATACATGAAAAATATATAAAAATAAAACATCTTTTGGCATCGTGATGAGTTAAGTAAGCCCATGATTACTGGCAAATGAAAAATTTCCAGCATAAGTGTACACATACTGCAGCACAATGTATTTCCTCTTGTTTCTCCTCTTGCAATCCCACTGCAACAATGAAGAAGAAAAAATTTATAAATTCTGTCTGACTTCACATGCATACACATACGCTCACACCTCCGCTTCTGTCAGGACAGATGAGCAGTGCATTTTGTTTGAGAGACCAAATCACATTACATGAAGAATAGTAAGACAGGTAAATCTAACTATGATGTTTGGCACATAAGACAGACAAGCTCTAAGAAAAAAAAAAACAGCTTTAGTTACAGGAAGGCTTTCAATGGGCTGCATTGAGAGCACAGAAGTAGATAACCCCACCACAAAGGAAGGCAATGTGCCTTTTCATGTCCCCACTGGCCTGGTTGCATGCAAAAGAATGCATGAATCTTGCCTTACCTAGAAACCATCAATCTGTTTCCCCTCTAGAAGAACAGTATGATGATAAAGAATATGGTAGTTTTTCCTCTGTCAACTGCACCGGCTCGCAGGAAGCCAGAACTCCTTCTCCAATGTGTGTTCACCGCGTTTTTAATCAAAACCTCTCCCTGCCCCCAAACTAGCTAGCTGCCAAAGAGTAGGGAAAAAGCTTCATGAAACATAAAAGGAGCTCTTCAAAACCCTTTTTAGAAGGAAAAACTGCTGAAGTCCATTCAGTAGGCAGAAGGCTCTTCTCCAAAACAGTGATCATCAGAGGCAAGTGCACAGTTAATTATTCATTGATAAAATGTCATCTTCAGATGGATGCTGACCACTTAACACAGCTCCTAGCACACTGTTCATCAAACTTATGGCTCCTCTGACCTCAATTACTGTGGCTCTCAAACAAGTTACTTCTGAGAAACTATTCCAAACTTCTGATGGAGCTGTGAACAAAGGGTTGGAGTAATGGAAGTCCAGATTTATATAATCCTTTGAATAGCCAAAGTGACCTTACAAAGTCAGGAAAATAAATTTCAGAACATCCCAAAATGTTCATGCAAAGTTTTGAGCGTCTTAGCAACTCTTGCATTGACACAAGGAGTTCTGCTATTTGTTTCAGGCAATAAAATGTGACATAACCAGACAAAAATACTTGATATGCTTTGTGATACAAGTAAACATAATATAATTTTTCTTCAGAAAAATCTAATCCACTATGGCCAGAGCTTTTGTCTGGAGTATGAGCTTTAAAATAAATTAATACTAAAATCCATAAATAAATAATCTGTTGTTGAAACACACATCTCTCAAAAAAAAAAAAAAAAAAACCAAAAAAACAAACAAACAAAACTTTCCTCTTCACTTGATTTACAAAACCAAAAGAGAACTGTATATACACAAATATTTATAAGTGAATGTTCACACAATATTAACAGTGTTACTAAGTTTACATAAGTTGCAGAAATAGACTGAGAAACAGTTTGGCCAGGTGACATAATACCAGTAATACTGCCATACCTGCAATTCAATTTCATTTTCCCAGATTTCCTCCCTGCACTTACTGACCAGGGCAGATTCTTTGCAAAGTGCCTAGCACACTGCTGTGAAAAACACGGTTCACTGTCTTGGGAGAATTAAAGAGTTTAATAAAAAGACAATAGGAGACAAACATAAAGCGAAGGGTTAAAACGGCCGGGTGCTTGGCATGCTGCCCAGAGCACACTGCTGCTTCGGGAACACCCCTTTGAATACGTTTTACAATCCATCCATTTGTTACATATTCATAGACCTTCATGCATAGTCAACTGTTTCTGGGAACTGTTTTGCATGGCTACTCTTTAGGTCTGCCTTATTTAGAGCATGCGTGTTTCTTGGCTTGTGGTTTTATTCTTCTTCTTATCCCTTTCAATTCGGGTGGTGGTTCAGACCTTTTGCAGTCGGTTGAGTGTTGATAATTGTTGTGTCAGCTGCAGGGTCCCCATCACATGTTCACGGGCTGTTATCTTGACTAAACAGGTGGTTTAAGCATACTATCTCTAAAAAACTTATGTCTAACTTTTACTATTAACAAAGACTATATCCATATAGAAATGCTATTTTAACATTATACATATAGCATTTATCCCAATACTTGCAAAGAGCCAACAACGTCATGCATTTATAACAAACTTTTGCACATCCACTCCCACTTACTTGGTGATGTGAGGAGCAAGGAAGAAACACGTGGCTATTGCAGCCTTTCCTTCATGGCACACTGAGTAAAGCCATAGGGAAATTGCTGACAGCTTCCACGTGCTCAGGAGACAAGACAGGGAGCAACTGTGCCAGCCCCACTAAGACCTCTTAGGTTGCTGTGATACCCTGAATGAAAAACAGGACATAAAGGTCGCTTTTGTGTATTCTGGTTAAATAGGCCCACTTGTCTCTCTGTAACTACTATTTCCACATTTCCTTGTATTTTAATTTTTATTAGGAAAAAAGTATTTAGAGCACTAGAACTTCAAAGAAAACAGAACCAGCCCAGGACTGCATGCCTCACTATTTCCGTGGGCACAGAATACAACCATGTCAGTTATTGTATTAAACACCAGTAATGTTACAGTAAAAAAAAAAAAAAAAAAAAAAATTAAATGCCCAGATGACATTTGTTTTTTCAGAGCTGGTATTTAAACAAATTTACTCTATCTTTTCAAAACATCATAAAATATGATTTTGGGCTTTTTCTTGCTAACTTGAAACTTCAAAAAGAATATAATTAGAGCAGTGAAATAAAGATGTTGATATAAGTGAGAGTTTTGTCTTCATGGACATATAATTCAAATTGTCAGACTTCTGTAACATTTATGATATAAAACATAGTCAATAATAATTGTGTCCCTCAATATATCTAAAAATTTGTTTCATTGTCTTTTTATTTTTGTCTCATTTAATTTTCTGCAATATAATCACAGTTCAGTGACTTCATCTGCAAGGAACAACAACAAAGCTTTTGCTGTAATGATGTACAACAAATGAGTCTCAGTTCCTTAACCACCATTACCTTACTGGTGCCTCATACATGGATTCTCTAAAAAATTTAAATTATATTTACAATTTCTTCACAAAAATTACATAAAGGACTTTCTGAAAAAGAAAAGAAAATTATTACAAGTTACCATATAAAAAGAGAGGATGTTTGCAGACAAAGTTTTGTGTCCTCAGAGGAAAGAAATAGCACTGAAGAGCCACACGTTTTTTCTGCCACATGGTGCTACACTGTGCACAAAAGCAACCTTCCCAACTGGAATAAGACCAAAGGAGTCATTATGAAAGACTCACAAGATTGGATGGGATTGGAACTACAGCAGGGTGTTATGATCATGGCTAACAATATACTCCAAAGTGAGAGGAATCCAATCCCTGCACGCAGACCTACTTCCAAACCAGCAGATATATCAGCCACATACACGTGGCTGCAGGGCCTTGGTATTGGCTGAAGAATCAGCTTGAAAGTAATTTCTTAGTATCTGTATGGAAGGAAACACTTGTAGAGGCTTTTTTTTTCCTTCCTGCGATGAGAACAGTAATGAATTTCCCCTTTATTGCACCTCAGAGACTGCCCTTTGTCTCTTCCTGCTTGATACCTTTGATCCTCCTTTTGAGCCTTTGTGGTTCAAAGCATGTCTCACAATTGGTATCCCAAGATAAAAGTTCACCTTCTACCACAGGCTTCGGAAGGCTCTCTGCAAGCTTCAGTTTTTAAGCATTTCTAGTATCCCAGGGACTTTCAGGAGTGAGAGTGGGCAAACATGTGTCATTCCATGCCATCAGGGCACACAAATGCCGTTTGTGCATGTTAATTACATTTTTCTAGCTTCAGAAAACCAACACACTAGGGGGAAAATTATATATCTCTAGGCAAGTAAAAGTCACCAGGGATAAATATGTTATAATGCAATTTAGCTTTAAAAACAAGGGGATCTTACAAAGATTATTACATTAAAAAGAATCCCTATCCGAACTAAGACCACCGTATTAGGTTGAGTGCTAATATTCAATTCCTACATTGGCACTACTTGAAAATTTGGCCATGCCTTGATCTTACCATTGCTCTCCTAAATCCATTGACACAAAAGGAGTTAGACTGGATTTTCACCCAAGGAATAGTAATTTTGACCCATACTTATGACAGTTTTGTTGGAAGACATGCCTTTGTAGACGTCTCTCTCTCACACTTATTAAACTATTTCTTTTTTGGGGAAACAGTGTAAAATCCCACCAGTCTAAATTTCAGAGGATTCTCCTCCTTTTAGGAGAGGAAAATACCTTACACATGTTAATATAATTATTTCCCATAGGTTCTATACAAATCCAAGGATTTCATTTATGAAAGGTGGTAATGTTCCTCTTGCAAAGCCAGCACCCCAAATTTAATTTTACAGAAGCAGTTAAAGCCAAGAACAAGTGATTTTAATTCTTCTCCTAAGAGACAGTGGCACTCTTTTAAATATATGCACAGGCATTTGGATAGTGTAAGTGCACTAGAATAACAATCATTCATGAATACTAATTTGCATTTTGCTTTCATTTTTCCCATGGCTTTGGCATTCAGCCAAAGCAGGGTCTGACTGCACCACTAATGCTGGGGGAAAGCACTAGACACTGCCTGGTGCTGAATCGATGAATCCTGTCCAGTTTCTCATCCTACAAACTCATCTATACCCTCAGTTTGCACAGCATTACCCAGAACAAACAGTCAAAGCTATAAACCAAATCTTAGGAGACTTTTGCACAAAATTCTTAGATTTATAAGTAAGCCCTTTTAACATTCTAGTTCCTGCCAAGAAAACAGATGATGATACACAAAATTCCAAGCAAAAGTCAAGCTGGCAAAATTTAAAGAGGAGTAGGAAAGATCTGGGAGAGCGAGACTCACTGCCTAAGGGGCTTCACACTGATAGCAAAAGCAGCTTAAAATTTACTGAAGTACAGTGGAAGCTTCATGGCAGCAGTGACTTCAGGTTTGGTGCTATCACCCCCCTTCAAAACTTGCATGGGGACTGCCAGCCCAGTAGCCTTACCCTTGGGCACTGTTAAATGACTCGCCATTGCATCTTTGAGAAAAACATCCCTGTTCCATTCAAATACATCTCAGTAACTTTGGGGATATTTTCAGCTTTCTATAAACACAGCTGTTTCTGAAAGTGCTGGATCCCCATGGTCCTTAATGCCAGTGGCAGCAGCTCAGACCTCTGTGTTTCCAGCCACTGCTGAAGATCACCAGCACCCACTGTGAGCAAGTTCACAGGAAAGGACAAGAAATAAGGAGCGATGACTCTAATCCCAAAGCATACTGACACAATAATTAGTTGGAGACAGGGAGGGTACCCCAAAACCAGAAGGGGTACATGTGCACATGTCAAAGGAAAAAACCCTGATGTCTGCTTATGCATATAGGGGTTATGAAATGGTATTTTGTCCAAGATTAACTTGCCTAATTAAAATTAGATTTCTCATCACCCTCTTCCCATTCCTTTCCCCTGTGGCAATACTGCACCAGATCCTGACTCCATCTTGGTGCTGAGCCTGATTTGATTGGAAGAAAAATTTTCTCATTAAATCAGACAATAAACTGCCCATCTTTCTTTCTCTCACAACAAGCATTCAGAAGAGGCCAGATACCAGCAACAATTTAAATATTACCTGCTCACTGAGATATCTCACCAGCAGACTTCCAGATATGTAAAGATGCATTTTCAGAGTATGATCACATAAATCTCTTTTCAAATGCAATACTAAGTATGATGTTAAGGTACCAAAATGAGGATTCAAACACAAAACCAGCTCTTTTCACAATACAGGAGTATCCAGTCAGGTATTATCCCAAAGTGTCCTTATATTTAAAAATGGTAGATATTCTATACCTGATAGCAAGTACAAAAACATAACTCATTGGCTTCTTGGTCTGAAACATCAGTAAAAATATCTAATAGAGAAGGTAGTTTTCAAAACTGAATTGATTATAAGAGAATCTGCAAAAAGAGGAGCTGTTCTCTTATGTGACATGCATTTTTTTTGCCCAACTGTAAATTAAAGAAGTTTCACTGGAAAACTGCACAATCACCATAACAGGTTGAATTGGTGTGAACTTTTGCAGCAGCAGCATCTCATGTGCAAGACTTTGTGCACAAAAGTGCATGTACAGATATGCAGAAAGCCTGTAAACCACTAAATAAGTTTAAAACCCCTTTGAGTTCCCTGATTCAGTATATCTGCTTTAGGGGCCTAAATACAAAGAATGTAAGAGCAGAGTCAAGCCATTCCATTGTGATTTTTGTAGTCCCACACAGATTTCAAAGTTATTCTTTAAAATTACCAATTTGTCATTTAAACCCCAAATACTGCTAATAGTAGATTATACATTAAATTGCTCTAACAGGTCTAACTCCCACACAGGGAACGCTACAACACAGAATCGGAATCCTTGGGAAATTTGATTCCCAGGCAAGAAAGTTTAGACTGTGAAGCTGCACAAAGGAAGAGAATAACCAATCATTTGAACATGGAATAATATTTTCTCCCAAAAAAAGTGTGCTTAGAGATTTGCCTACTGGAATGAGGTAAGGGATTAACCTATACCTCTCAATTCCTACTTTGGCATGGCTTTTTTTTCCTTAGCCCACTGTCAGTGTGGAAATTCAGGACACCAATAGGCAGAGCCAAAAAAAATCCAAATTGTGCTGGGGATTTGCTACTGTGCTGATTCTGAATCATTCCTGACTTTTTTCATCTTCAACGTTGTTTTCACAGCATGCAGTTAAAGCTATTTACCTTCCTGTTTTTGCTACCATGTGTCATAAATAAGCAAATGCCTCCATATCTCTCATATCTGTTTCTTGTAGTAATTATGTCGAGACAGACTAGACTGACACCATCATCAGTCTTTTATTCAAAACTTTACGTGCCTTCTCTCAGTAGACTTATTTAAGGCAACTCTGACTCTTTCCCTCACAGGCAGCTCTACACAGCACTGACTCCCTCCCTCCTTCTCTCTGGAAGTTTCCTTATTCCTTCTGCATAATTGGCTAACTCCAAGCTGTTCTTTACCTAGCTGCCTAACCCTGTCTGTCCCTCACATGACCACACATCCCTTCCTCCTCACTGCCAGCAGACTCCATCCCAAACTGCAGCAGACTCTGCAGCTCCAACTTACTTTAAACCAGCTAACCCACACTTTTATAATCCACATCCTCACTGGGCAGGCAAGGCTATCTCCACATCTCAGCAATCTGTAAAGCTGTAATTCATTGAGGAAAATTGCCTTCTGCACTGTCCTTACAAACTACCTTCCCATGGTTTCTTACTGCCTTCTGTTCAAATTCCCTGTTCTTTACCACTCCTGTGACACTATACACTTTTAAAAATATTTTTAGCAAATGAGACTTATACAGCTGAATTATACTACTCATAAAATCTTAGCACACAAACCTGGTTGTAAAAAGCCACCCTGGACTATTCTACTTCCTTTGTGCAAAACTATTCCCTGAAGAGTTATGTCTATCAATCTTTTTTTTTTTCCACCCCAGAAAAATGTAATTTCTAAAAATATTACGAGAATAACTGCAAAACTGTTCACAGTTATTACATACTATACAATATGGAAAAAGGAATATCTGCACTTGAAACCTACAGTTATCTATGGCAGCACCTGAGTCACTACAGCCCTTCCCTCCATGCACCACAATTGCCATAGCTCAAAGTTATGTTAAAGTACCTAGAAAATATTAATAAGGCAAGAGAGGGTTAAATAAGACTTTGGGCATATCTGTTTTCCCCATATGAAAGAGAGGATGAACGATTTTGTGTTAAAAACATTTGCAGAAGTATAAGGAGCATATGTTACTGTGCCTCTCCAGGCCCTTCACTGGACTCTTCCCAGAGTACTTTCTACTGGTAATTCATAATAATGTGTTATTTTATTTAGTTCAAAAGCTCTGAGAAGATTTATGCCCCAGGGCTGCATAAGCTGCTTCCCTTAACAACATGCCCTAGTCTTTGAAAAATCCCAACACGTTTTGGTGTGTTCCACTTGGGAGGCAAAAATAAATGATTGCAGAGCAGATAGTTCTGCTAGTGAAACTGCACTCACTCTGTGGACACCTGCCTTAAATTGTGCCATACAAATGCCCACCACAAACTGCTGCAGTAAAATTCTTAAACTCCATTTTGGATTGCTAGCAGAGCCCTTACCAATAAATATAACATTTTTCAGCAATTACCTTCCTTTGCTGAGTGTTCAGAGACCTCAAACAACTATTCATCTCAAAACAAGAATTTTTGGAAGATTTTTAATTTGAGCTTGCTAAATATGCCCAGTATAATGAATACTTGGGCATAAAAATAGTGCTGTGAGCTATCAAGAACCCCTGCACTACAAAAGGAGAACAGATACAATCTGGAAGCATCTCCAGAATTGTCTTCACTGTTCACCAGAGGTTTTTAGCTGTCTCTTTTCTTACAATGATGACATGTGTTAGTGAGAGGAAACAGAAGACTTTTGGAGTAATTAACTGCATTCAAGAAGAGATGTCATAACCTCAAGGAGAATAAAAGTTGCAGAGAATTCCCAGCTGGTAAATATGCTCCACAACACAGACAAAAGCCCATTCTCAGGCTCCTCAATTACCACATGCCAATGATGGTTTTCACTGTATTGTCCGAGGTATAGACCTTGCTCTTGCCACAATAGAAGTTTATGGTGCATTTCATGGAAGAAAGATCACTACAAACTACAGAAATACCTCAGTGATCATTCCAAACAGAGATCATTCCAAAGGCAAAGATTTTCCATTTCTGTCAGAAGGACAAAATAAAAGCAAGGATCTGCTATTAGTCACCAAAAGACCTTTTCAATACAATAAAAAATGTACCACTAATAGTTTAATCATCTAGTTCATCATTGCTTTCATCTTGGATGAGTTAGATTCAAGGCACACGTAACAAGGCACATGTTTAAGTAGGCTGAGCTGTCATATATCTGGACCCCCTCTTCAAATGTTAAGTCCCCTAAAGTCTCCCACTTTGGGGTGAAACCATTCAAAATAATCCAGCAGGGTATTGCCTTTCCTAACTGTCCCACTCTTAAATTCAAATCAATCTGTTTGTTACCTTTTAGAAATGGTGAAGTAAATAGACCTAGTAGACATGAACTGATAGATAACTGAAGTCAGAATCTGTTGTTATGGAGGGCAGAAACCAGCTCCCACCTGTTCAGGGTTGAGCTTGACAGTCTTTTTCACTTCATTTCTACAATGAATGATGGAACTCCCTATACTCCAGGTCCAGAGAGCCTAGCACCTTAAAGCAGGCAATAGCAGCTGTGCACATAACAACCCAAGCCTAGGTGGAAGAGTTGCCCCGTAGCTACATGGCTACAAATGAAAACCCTTTAACACAACTTTAGGGAAGAAAGGGAATAAATTTTAAGTTGTCATTAGCAGCAAGTGTCTTGAAAACCCAACCTATTGCTTTGATTACAGCTTTGTGTGAATTGCAGTAAGAAAGCATCTTCCATAAACATTTTCCTGTCAGTGACAAAGCCCAATTTGCAACATCACATTTGTTCTCTAATCAAAGGCAAGAAAGAGTTTATTTCCAATGTTAAAGCTGAGCTAAGCAAGCCTTTTTTAAAACCAAAAAAAAAAAAAAAAAAAAAAAAAAAAAAAAATAAAAAAAAAAAAAAATTAAAATCCTTGCTCTTACTTACTGAAGATTTCAAAGACAAATTAAATTTTGCCTTCACATTTTGTCCAGCACTTTTCTTAGATTAACAACATCTAGCCTCTTTCCTGGCACACATCTAAAAGACAGGGCTCACAGGAGACAACAATTTACAATGTTTCTATCTTAGTGTGGTCATGGCATAGTGCCTCTTTGTGCCTCTGATATTCGAAGTGTTTTTTGATTTTACCACAGCACAGCTGGCTACATCTGAGGTATTGCACTACATGCTGTAGTGTTTCTGTATATAGGTGCTGTGCTGTTGAAATCCTGTAAGATGGAAATGAAAATTAAAGCTAAAATCTTGGAAGGAGGCATGCAAACATCGCTACACTTTGAAACATCCGCTTATTGAGTCAGCCAGTGTCTCTGTATCAAGTATGATCAGAGAATGTTACGCATATGACAGATTTCAATACTGAAGGCTTTTACTGCTGCCTGCATTAACATATGCATTAACAATGCATTATATCATTAACAATGGGGAGGTAAGGAATAACTCTTAACACTTCCTTTAAAAATTGAAAAAAAAATTAATTTGAGGTATAAATAACCAGGCTAGAAGACATCTGTCCTCATGCAGATGATTTTTTGAGCAACTACTAAGAAAACTACTTAAGCTGCACTGCAGCATGGGGCAGGGCAGACTGCACCATCAACAGCATTAAGAACTCTATGCAGCTACTCATCTGAGGCATCCTCACAACTCTGTCCTCTGTTAAAGGGAATTATAAATTTGCAACCAGGTAGTTCTCATCCAAGTTATAAACATTAAAAAAAAAAAATCTCATCTTGTACACCCTCAGTAGAGACTAGTTACGATTAATTAATTCCTGTGTTTATGTGTTCTTACACACCAGATGGCTTGGTGAGCTATTCAAGCACTCCCCAACAGGACATTTTCTGGCAAGTTCCTTACAGAAACTGGGCACCACTGGCAGTTTGGCAGCAGCTTCACTATGAACAATGACCAAATATTGCTGACAGGCTCAGCAGTTTCTCTGCCCCAGGAAATGTGCTACTGCCTTGGTAAACCTACTCAGTGAGCATAATAAAAATGCAGGTCCAAGTTGGCTTGGACCCAATGTTTATCCATAACTTCAAAATCTCCCTGGAGCTTAACTCCAGAGAAGTCATTTCAATGGAAATTCCAGCAAGACTACATTACAAATGAAGAATCTGACTTTAGATCCAACTACAACTCAAAGTGAGGAACCACTTCGGCATCTGTCTCCTGTCTGTTCCACAGGAAAAATGAGGCATCCATTTCACAGATGAAATGGCCCACACCAAGATTTATATTTAAAACATTATTGATAAAGGTGACTAACAACTAAACTCAGAGACCATATTGAGGTAAAACAGGGCTGAAAACTGAATTGTCAAAAAGTCAGTGTTCTTTCATTTTCTGCAGGAAAGTCAAATCTATGTACAGGAAAAAAGGATCTATTTATGCAAATAGATCTTGAGAATAGTCGGGAATAATCAAAGAGAAAGGAATTAGGTTCAACAAAGCCATTCAACCTGCAGCTTCCTTGTGTGCCTCTACTGGCAGTCTCCTCTCAGATTTTCTTTTTTTTCTTTTCATCTTTTAAGTTTTCCTTTTCATCTTTTAACTCAACCACAGTTCTGGACACTGCTTTACATTCATCAGAGGCCACAAGGAAGCTAGTAAATGATCTTCCCAGTTTCTTTGCACATCAGGAGTAGGAAGAGCAGTTAAAAAAAAAAAAAAAAAAAAAAAAAAGTTAGATTGATCTCTCCATCAAATGTAACTTAAATTAGATTTGACCTTCATTGAACACAAGCATAAGTCTATTCCAGCTGATTTCTAAACATCTGTGAAAGGGGCTTCAATGCTGAAACCCGTTCCTTCAAATAAGAGCACTTCCAACAACAGCCCCCTGCAGCAAACAAAACAGGCTGAACTTGTTGAGGAGAACTGCTGACTCACACAGTAATAAAAACTCAACATTGTTTCAGCCAGAGTTGATTAAATATTTATTGCTTGGCAATTTTTTTAGTTGCTTACATGCAAATCTTACATGTAAATCTCTTATACACTAAGAGATCATCATCATAACAAATAACTTTAATGCTCATTGTTTTCATGTATGTATGCATCTGAGGTTTCCACAAGTTGAAAAATCTCACATTCATCCATACTTACTGTTACTATTTAGACCAGTTTAATACTTTTTATATGTAATGACTGCCAAGACTCATCATTGAGTAGGTGATAGATTTGGGATAGTTCCCAAACCATCCCATATTGAAAATGTATGACTGCTGCTGCAGGGTCAACCTCAGTCACTACCCTACTGCTCGTGGCTGTAACCTCTACTTCCCTTAATGGTTAACAAATTGATTTTTCATAACTAATTTTGGGGATATAGCACAACATATTCAAAAAACAGCAGAAGATAAAGCAGGAACAAAAAATAATAGAACATACAAACCCCAGCTATTTCTGGTATTTACCATTAACTATTTTCAGGATATGGCTATAATCTCCAAACTAAAAAAGACATCAATCAGGAGGACGCTGTGGTCCCAGCTAGCCATCAGCTAAAAAGAGCAATGACACTTCAGCTCTTGCTGTAATATTCAAAGTAGAGAGGACAGCTCCTGCTGTGCTGCTTAAACCCGTCTGGACTGTTAAGTATGCAGTTATTCCAGAGGGATCATCTGGACTGTGCTTTTCACTGTGGGAAAGGGGGAGGCTCAAACTTTCTTTAGGCTGTGCAACTGGCAGTGAGGCCTTCAGAGCTGCCTGGGGTGTGAACAAGGATGTCTCAGACCAGCAGTGCTCATGATGGGCAGAGCAGGGGAATGGCTGGCATCTACAGAGGGCTTGGATGAGCAGGAGAGAAGTAACTGGTTTGCTAGGGCTGAGAAAGGCAGTTCTGCACTAGGAGAAAGCAGCTTCCTAATAAGGCACAAACACACACACAGAGCCAGAAGTGCATTTCACCTTTGCAGAGAGCAGCTGAATTCTGTTCTAAGCTGAATTCTGAAGCGAATAGTATTTCCCTGGTGAACAGCAAGTGTCAGCCTTTGCAGCCTCAATGAACTATCATCTGACTAAATTTCAGAAAACTATAGTCCTACATAACAACTTTTAGTCTCCATCTTTTCAGCTTCGCCTCAAAAATAATTTGAGCTTTGTGCCAGATAAAAACCTCCTTTCTTTTAAAAGGAGTTACACCCTTCTGCTAAGAAAGAAGCACTGATACGTTCACTTCTTTTTGTAACATTCCCTTCATACACGTCTGTCTTGACATACAACAACTTAATTATGCACGACTCAGATGCATTACAATTACTAGATTTAGTTAAAACCATATGAGATGCCAGGAAGACAGACACCTCCATGCACTGAGGTATCACCTCCCACCTCTGTTACTGTCTGAAATTGGAAGAGAACCTGCGTTAAGAAAAGATGGGACCTCACAACAAAACTTTGAAAAGATCAAAGGAAGGGTAAAAAAAAGCATAGCAGTTAACTCTGAATAAAAAAGAAACAAGTAGAGCAATTAAAGCTCCTAAATAAGTAAAAATAACTGGTGAAATTTCCTGGAAAAAAATCCTGGAATATTTAAATAGAACCCTGTTATCCACAAGAAAGCAGATGGACTCAAGCACAATGGAAAGACAGAGAAAACAGTGATATTTCTTAAATATTGCCCTGGAGCCCTGCAGATAATTCATCTCCTAAATATCATTCAAATAAACCAGGATGAGAGGGCAAGCTATTAGCCTCAGGTTTGCAAGTCTTAAGAACATTGCAATACAGAATATACTTGTTGAGAGATTGGAATATTAAAGACTCCTGCAGGAGGAAGGAGAGCCTGCTGAAGCATTTTTGGCTGGTCTTAAATTAACAAGACAAAAGAAAACCATTATACTTTGGCAGCTTTTCTTATAAGACAGTGACTGTGCTCAGAGAAGAGCTCCTGTCAAATACAGATCTACAGCCAAGGCTGGTTTTGCTTCTAGAAAAATCATTGTGTTGAATGAAATGCTGTAGTGAAAGTAAGGTGAAACTAGGGTAATCTCACCATTTTAAGAGGAAACTGAAAACCAGATCATAATTGCAAGAATTCAGAAGGGATTTCACAGGTCAAAATGCAAGAGAAATTCAAAAGGAAGTATTGCAAAAGAAATAGGAAAAGTAAAGCCTCAAATAATTTCCAGCATTTCAAAAACTCTGTACCAAAGCTATGGAAATAACCATTAAAAAAAATTCAGTCCACCAGTAGCAGATGTAGAGGAGACCAGCACACAGGTGCACAGGGACAGCCAGGAGGTTTGACTGTCAGCAGTCTGAGAAAACTGAGAAGAGCTGAGCTAAACTGAGATGATGCCATGGTATACTCTCAGCAGACAAAACACAGCTTTTTTTTTACAGAACTCTATAAATTAAATATCAGTGCTTGCAGCTCAACTTGAAAATTTTGTTGACATCTGAGTAAAAACACTGATAAACAGGTGAAATCAAAAATAAAACATAAGGACGGTTGCTACTGAACGACTGAGTCAAATACAAGCTACAGTGAGAAGGTATAGATGAGCAGCTAGGCTTGTTAGAAAGAGTGAGAATATTAAGACTAAAAGCATGCGTAGTTTTTGGCTTGGTTCACTGAAGAGATACTATGAGAGAAAAAATTGTTACTCAGTCCCCAAACAAATATGGGACACAATTACTAAGACTCAAAAAACCACAAAACTCCAGAGAAGGCCCTGAAGGTCAGTAAGAATACAACAGCAGGACATTTACTCCATCTTGAGCTATGCGCATGATCACAGGGCAGTGCTGCTGGTGTCACTACTGCTGATTTCCCCAGCATATTTCAAGCTTAGCAACCAGACAGCACAACACGCACTCTCCAGCTCTCCCAGGCTCATGGGAGCAATATGTCACTTCACAGTCTTGTTTGTAAGTTGTACACTTGTACACGCGGGTTTTGGAAAACTCAGGCTTCCTGGTTTTAAGCACAGTTATCTGCCAATAAAGGCAGAAGCTTCTCTTTGAAATGGACAATGTAAACCCGCACCCTCCAAATTATTATAAATTTGAAATTAAAGGGCTCTCAGGCAAGGATATGGGAACTAGGAATAGCAGTTCTTTACTGGAAAGATTAAAATAGAAATACAGTATTACAAAAAACAATCCCAACTCTGACAGAATCAGAATACAACCTGACACCCCATCAGTCAGTCAGGGTGTTGGTAGCAGTCCGATCAAATGGTGGCTGCAGTCCCCTGCAGTGGCAGGTGTGGTTGAGCTGAAGCAGTGTTCCTGTAGAAGGTGCAGCCTTCCTCCAAAAGTCCAGGGATGATGTAGAAAAGTTCGGCTTCTCCTCTGGAATCCAGTGGAAAGAAGGTAACTTGCTGTCCAACAGCTCCGTTTTTATCTAGGTAGGAGAGGCTTGGTTCCTCCCCCTGGCTGGAACATCTCTCAATGGGATGATGGAATTTTATCGGTCATGCAATGGGACTTAATGGGCCAGCAGCAGATTATTTCTTCCTGGAGGGAGGGTGGGTTGTGGAAAAGATAAAAGTGACTGCCCCATCTTGTCTTAAAGCTGGCCCATTAGCAGATGATGTGTGCCATGGAGATAAGGTATCACTACCCCACCTGGTTTTACACAGATGGTGATAGAATACACATTGCTGGCCACATCAACCCAACACATCAGGACATCTGTTTAGGTTCAAATGAATAGAAACTTGGATATGAATAATCAAATTTACACAAAGAAGACATTGATGTAACCATTTCAAAAACTGCAGCAAGAGCAGACGTTTTTCCTTGCTGCCAGGACACAACCTGCCAAAGGACATCACCATACACACTTTATGCAGAAACAAACTTTTAGTGGTTTTAACTGGTATCAACTTTGTACTTTCCGTTTCCTATTATGGGTGTGAATAAATAAAAAACTTCAAAACAAAATTTCACTGAAATTAATGAGTTCTGCATGACAAAAAAGAACTTGCTGACCCAATAAAAGCCAGAAAACACTGGTGGAACTGTGAGGTTCAGTTGAAAAGTTAATTGAATTTCAATGACCCCAATAATTAACACAGATTCTGAGTTTCATCATTATCCTGGCCAAACATAACCACAAGAAGATCCTCATACAAAGAAAGAGGGAACCTGAATTTCAAGGATTGCAAGACTGGAGAAAGCTGTGGAAATGCTGTATAGATTATGGCACAACTGTGCCATCTCACTGTGCAATGCATGACTCCTCCTCCCCATCCTTGAGTTTGTTTATCCTCCATGATGAAAGAAGTACAACTATGGTCAGCAGAACCACAGAGGATAACCACTGGAGCCAAATGGAAGAAATTATATATTCATGAAGCACAAAGTGAGAAATTAATTAGAAAAAAAAATATCCTGCTTGGCAGCTACATGCCAGAACACATGCAGGTGCAATTAAGGAGATGAAAGTCATCTAGGACACCAGACAGGGACATCATGGGGAAGAAGCATGTTTTTCTGTGATCTCCTCTGAACAGCTGGGTTGTTTAGCCTCTCTGAGGAAATTTTTGACCTCTCCTGGCAATAATTACCAACTTTGCTCGAAACTTTGCAGATGAGAATTCTGTTTTCTCACTTTTCAGTCGACAAATTCCTTTTTTGCACCATGCCTAAACTGTTCAGAAGAGTGAAAAAAAAAAAGAAAGTGCAGAAAGTGATAAGCAAATCATCCAAGGAGCAGAGCACAGACACAAATCAACAGAAACCTGAACCCAGTTAGTCATGTTGCTGCCTTCTTGCACAAGTAGGACAGTCTTCTCCCTGCTGCTTTGGCAGAAAGGAACCTTGAAGATTATCCAGCAGCAATCTTACACAGACTGTTGTTCAGACAATTTTTTACGCTCTAGAAACACACAGAGAGTTTGTGGTTGCAATACTCCCCTGGATCTGGATGTCAGTGCTTACTGAGGGGCCTGGAGCTACCACTGTCTCCAGCTCTAACAGAGTAGCTCATTGCCTGAGGAGCCCAGGTTTATGCAGAGCAGGCTCAGCTGCTCCCCATGGTAAAATATCAATACTATAGGGCTGTCTGTAGTATTTGCTTTAGGAAAGTAAACATTTAGCTATGCAAGATTGCATGATAGGTGTATATAGGTATTGTTTGCATGGCGATGTGTATTTCCAAGTACTCTTCAGAAAACAAAACCAAACTCTGCAGAACTGGCTGCAGAACCAGCAACTGTATTTTAGCATAAAGGCATCATTGTACTGAGGTAGAACGGGACAAGACAGCAAGGCAGAGATGTACATCAGCTCACGAGGACGCATTACTTGCAGCCCCGGGAGCTTACAACCGCATGACAACAACTTCATATAAACCCATCTGCACCTTTACTTGGCATCATGGGCTAACTGACACCATGTATGCAGATTTCAAGCACCTCCCTAGCAAAGCAGAAATTACTTAAACATGGTTTGCAAGTTCATCTGCATTTTGGTTTTTTTTTTATTAATTTTAATTTCTCTTCCTCTTTGAGCACCAGTGTTTAAATTCAGCTTCTAAAATAAAATAATCACATCATCATAGAGAAAAATATGCAGTTGTATAATTAAAGTTGAGAGACAATATATTTAAATAAGTTGTTCAGAATGTGATTCTCACCAAAGCTGGCATCAAGCTAGTTTCAGCAAGTAGCCAATTTTTAAAATAAAGAAATCAAAATCTAAAATAAGAGATAGAGCAAAAGAGGGGCATAATCAAGATAAAAATACATGAATAAAATATCAAGACTGCATGCAAAAAGTTGTTTTAAAAGTGGTGATGCAATTTTTAAATTAATTACATGAGAAGGAAAGAATGTGTTAAAATATCTTTTAAATCTTAAACGCTAGATAATGGCGCAAACAAATGAAACCATATGTCAGCATTTCCTCAGTCCTGCCCTTTGACATACAATTTGAAAATCTCACTCTTGCAACTTGTATGAAGAGAAAAACCCCCCAGTGGCTACAGGATCTTCTGCACTACAAGTGTTTGCTGTGCGAAACCTTGGTGAAGGATAATGAATTTGCCAACAGAATTTGTTTTTTTAACCTGAAACTTCTTATTAGGTACTTGATTTCTGAATAAAAAATCAGTGCCATCTCTAAACTGGGCAATGTAAATGTGTATAAAGAGATGCTTACACATCTTCGAAGCAACCTGTAGATGAGAGTGGGGGACACTCTCAGTTTATATTCTACCCTTTCCTATCTGATGCCTGCCTTGTGGCATTAAAACATCCCACGGAACTCATTAGTGGGTTTGTACAAACTCTTTTCTTCCGTTAGCCCTCAGACAATATTGCTTCCAAGTGGGATACAGAAAAATCACACATAGGGATGACTTAGAATTTTCAAAATAAATTACAAATCAAGGTAAATAATTGCCAAACAATGGTTTGCCACACTCAGTCAGATCAAGAACTCAGTCTGTCATCTTTCACAGCATCATAGAATAGTTTCAGTTGGAAAATACCTTCAAGATCTTTGAGTCCATCTGTTCCCAAGGTAACTGCCACTATATGATATTCAGACACCAAAAGCAGGAAAAAAATGTCTAGTCATGCCCCATGTCTGCATGTCCTCCAGCACAGGCCAAGTCACAACATCTGCTCAAAATCACAGAACAGGACACAAGAGATCCAGCTTTCAAATATAAATAGATCCTTAAAAAACATGCAGAACTACATATCTCAAAGCTACCTATGAAGTTGGTTTGATTTTCTTTTAACATTACTTTAAAATAGCTTTCAGTTTTACTATTTCTTCCTGCCTTGACAATGCCATTTTCCCTGTGTATTGGTTTTCCATGTTTGTTTTTTTTCCTTTGGTATTGGGGTTGGGCACAGAGATGGCTTCTGTGAGAAGTTATAGAAGCTTCCACCATGTCTGGTAGAGCCAATTTCTGGCAGCTCCAAAGATGGACATGCCACTGGCCGAGGCTGGGCCAATTAGAGATGGTGGCAACACCTCTGTGATAACAAATTTAAGAAGAAAGAAAAACAAAGTTTGTGGCATAGTTGTAATTTTGCAGTCAGAGAAGAGTGCAGTGAGAATATGTGAGAGAAAAACAACATGGAGACAGCAAGGTCGGTGGAGAAAGAGGGGGAGCAGATGCTCCAGGTTCCAGAGCCAGAATTCCTCTGCAGGCTGTGGTGAAGACCATGGTGAAGCAGCTGTGCCCTGGCAGCCCATGGGGATCCACAGGGGATGCAGAGATCCACCCACCCATGGGGATCCATGGAGGATGCAGAGATCCACCCACAGCCCATGGAGGAGGTGCCCATGCCAGAGCAGGTGGATGCCTGGAGGAGGCTGTGATCAGGTGGGTGGCCCATGAAGAGAGGGCCCCTGCTCCCAGGCTGGAGCAGCCTGTCCTTGGAGGACTGCATCCTGTGGAAGAGTGACCCATGCCACAGCAGTTTTGGGAGGATTGTTACCCATGGGAGGGACTCAAGTTGCAGCAAGTGGCAGGGAACTGTTGCTCATGAGATACAACCACATCAGAGAAGTTTAGAGAGAACTGTCTCCTGTGGGAGGTACTCCACTGTGCAGCAGGGGAACGACTCCTGTCCCTGAGCAGTGGGAGAAACTATGGGTGATGGACTGACCATAACCCCCATTCCCTGCCTGCTTCTATCGCTGGGGTAGGAGGTACAGCTGGGAAGGAGAGAGGAGTGGGAGGAAGGTGTTTTTAGGGACTTGTTTTGCTTCTCATTATCCTGTTCTGATTTTGTTAGCAATCAATTTACTTTATATCTCTAAATTGAGATCACCTTTGATGATATTTAGTGAGCAATCTCTCCCAGTTCTTAACTCATGAACCCTTAATTACATTTTCTCCCCTCTGTCCAGCTGCAGAGGAGGATGAGCGAGCAGTCTTTGTGGGTGCCTGACATCCAGCTGGGTCAAACCACAATTCCCTGTTAGCCCAATAAGGACATGGCTGATGCCAGAGGCATACAGGAGGCTCAAGGCACACATCTTGGTTTAAGCACTTCAGCCTTTAGACGGCTGAGAGCCATCACTGTTTCCTCAAAACCCAACTACGAGCACAGGCTCCTCTGCCAAGTCAAACAAAACATCATCTGGGGCACTGCAGCATCAGCTGGTCTCTGTGCACATGGCACTGCCCAGAGCCTGCAGAAGCAGGGGGTGGGGGGCTCCTGCCCAGAGCTGCCTGCCAGGATGGAGATCCCAGACTCACCTACCAGGGGCGCTGAGCAGCTGGGAACAGTAATTACAGAGTTATCTTTAATTAGGTTCTACTGCAAATTTGTTCTCATGCACATGGGAGGCAGTTATCAGAGGAAATGTACTTCTGTAAAAGGTATGGCATTTGAAAAAATAAAGTTCTACCCAACATAAAGCAGTAAGACAAAATGCTACCAGAGGAAGCTACTGCACAGGAATGGTCTCAGAAAATAAGAGCCTATGAAGCTTTACAAGCTAAACATCAGCACTGTGGTACAGAGTCAAAGAACTAATGGGTTATGTATCTCCTTCACAGAAAAGATATTTTCAGTAATGATGCATATATCCACCTGCCATAAGCATTTAACAACTCCACATCAGCTTGAAGCAAGCAGACTGAATAGAGCTATCATTTTGAAGCAGTCTCTGTTTCCAGACACAGGTAACACTACCCTCTGGTGTAAGAAACCATGAAGTGCCTGGCCAACTGGCTCTGCAGCCAGCACAGCCACCAGCTCCAGCAAAGCCTCTGGACACCATGTCCTTCTCACCCCCAATGGCAAATCACTGCTTTCCTTGGTGAGCCACCCTTGGCCCATCCCTGTTGCTGCCCTGAAGGTGCTGTGCAGGGCAATAGGAAGTTCTAGAGTCCCCACACTTCTGGCACCTCAATGCAAAGTGCATTGACTTGCATAGCTTTGAGTGTGTCTGTACTGAATTATGCTCAGGCCTTTGCTCTTGTTTCTATTAACTTATAATTTATGCTATGTACAAATGATTTCAAAGCGAGGTTCAGTCTTTTATTACCTTTTCCCCATGCCTCATTCTGTTCAAATGGCAAAGTAATCTGAACCAAATGTTTACTCCCTAGAAGGCTGAATAAGAAATATGGGTGCTCTGCTGCAATCAACAGCCTAAAATCCAAGTCTAAGCTCGGCCTGTGCCCTACGGAGCATAGGCTAGGGCTGCTGAAGCACAGCCTCTTCCAGGGTACCTCAGCATGTGCTGAAGGCTCTAACCCCTCAGGCAGCCGCCTCTTTCCACCAGGATGGCTTACAGCATGCAGACAGCCGAGAGCACGGCCTTCTGCCTCCGGAACATCTAGGAATTCCTGATTCCCAGGCTGAGGACATGTAAGAGGGACTAGCTGCAGCAGTGTATGTATGTGCTCATGGGGTAAGCAAGGAGGAATTCAAATGAAAAGGGCAGTCATATTCCCAGTACCTGGAGCTTCTCTGCTATGAAACACCACATTATCTAACAGTCTGTTTCTCTGGCAGCTCTTGCACTTGAAGGCATGTGGAACTGCACAACTTTACATGGGTCAGGGCAAAAGGAGATGGCACCAAATCTGAGTGTGAAACACATTCAGCCTAGCAATCCTTTAATAAAAATCGGATTTGCTCATTTACTGATCCTCTGAAACCCTCTCAATACAGAAGTATCCATCACTGCTACCAAAGCTTGCAATGACTGTTTTACATACAGCTCAATCCAACTGCCATCCAAGAGTGGCTTGTCCCTTTCTGTATGTCACTTTTTGTCACAACCCCAGGCCACAGTGTTGAGTCTCTTATGTTCAGTGTAGATAAGAAAGCCTTAGACTACAAAAGTTATCCAAATATTTAAAGCTGGAATAAGCCATCAAAGAAAACTGTTGAGACAGGAGATTGAGCACACGGAAGGTGTTTCACTAGGTACTATATAGTTAAGCTGGGAAGATCCTTCCCACAGCTGTTGCAGGGAATAAATACACACTGGGTGAAAAAGTGACCAAAAAATCCTCTTAGAAAAAGAAGCAGTGCATGAAGTCCTATTAAATTCTTACTTCTAGAACTCAATACATTTCTAGATTACTGATCTCTAGAAATTAGGAGTTTATTGAAAGAAGTACCTTTCTATGGCACCTGATATCCACATCACCAACAGGCTACTGAGTCTAAAGGGCATCTGAGCTAACCTAGTCGGGCAGCACTTGTGGCCAAGAAACATTTTAGGAATTGCACAATTAAAAATGATTGAAGAAAATTACACAGCTGCAAAGCTTCTACAAAAATAGGAAAGGGTTTCTGTAAATGCAGCCTCAAGTTTATCTATAAGGAACAGTTAGTAAATGACATTTGAATTGCTGTAGTTATTATGCATCACACCTATTTGTTCCTAATGTTGGTGGTCTTCAATCAAAATTGAAGCATCCTTTGTTAAATTCAGTTTATTTAGAAATTGAAGTAAAAGGAAAATTTATGGGTATTTGAATCCTGAGAAAGAGTATCAGAAGCTTTAGGATTTAAGGCCCTGTAAAAAATACAGCTGACTTCACACAGTAGGTCAGTGTGCCATAAATAGAGTTAACCTTAGATAGAAAGATCAGCTGCTTTGGAGCCTAGACAGCAGAATTATGGTCACAGGAACAGAGAATTTCCCAGGGGACAGAACAAAGGCCCCACAACTTGGGAGGACCAAAGCTGCCATCCTCAGGAATACAAACCCTGTGTGATGATTTTTATTTTTCACCCATAATGCAGAAATAGCAGCATTTCTTTCTGTCACAACACCCACACACAGATGAGCTTGCTAAAGACTGAGATGCCCAAAAACAATTGCTACAAATATCAAAAACAGCTGAGGGAGTTCTACTGAATTTCAGCAGGGAATTTCTGCAACTATTTTTTAGCAACCAGTTGAATAATAGCCTATCTGAAGGACTCTGAAGGATATCATTCAGATTTAAGCAAGAGCTCTTCAGACAGGCGGTTCTAGCACCAGGAAGGAATGAGCAATTCTGCTCATAATAACCAATACTGTAGCATACCTCTTAGAGCAACTCCCACTTCCTAGGCTGCTCTAATCTTTTAGCAGGAAACTAAACACCCAAAAGACCGAGGCCAGAGTGTACATGGCTCAATTGTTTCTAAAGGCCCTTAAGACAACACCACTGAGTAAATTATAAACTTACATATACCCAGCATTGCATTTGTTGCCTGTAAAAGAAGGTTGATAGAATGGTGTTTTCCCAGCTCTGCTCCAAGAGGGCAAATCTGAACTCCATGCTGCCGAGCCTAAAAATGCATTCAAAGACATGGCATTTCATAGGCACCAATATGTTGGGAAGGGTGAATCTGAAAATCCTACAAACATAAATGCTCAGATTCTGGGAATATAGAATCCATGGACATGATAGAAATGAAAGCTACTTTCGATATATCAAACCATAATTACTAAATAGCCACCAGACAATGGAGTGGCCACCTAAGGTCAATCACTCAACTGATTAAACAATGCATTCTCTCAGGGTGGGCACGAGATTCTGAGTCATCCCCCCAGGGTACAGAAACTAGTTTTTCCAGTTTGAAATGCAACTCACTATGCTAATACCATGGCTCCTATAGGTTCTATGCAAATGTTGTAGAATTTGTATTTTGTATCTCATTGGTTATCGGGAATTAGAATATTCATAGTAGAAGAAGATTTATTGCATTGTAGACAAAGCCTCTTGCTCTCTCTTATTCTTGTCTTCTCCTCTCTCCCTCTTCCTGCTCCTCTCCCTCCTACCCCCTTACCCTCTTCTCTCTTGCTTTCTCTTCTCTTACTCTCTCCTGCTCTCTCTCTGGCTTTCCCCTCTCCTTTCTCTCTCCCTCTCACGCTTCCCCCATGCTTTTCTCTCCTCCCATGCTTCTCTCTTTCTCTCCCCTCTTACCATATCGATCGAACTTGCTGTTTTACTCTGGGCTGCCAAAGAGCAATCCTTTGTAAAACCCTCTGTTTCTAACCCTTAATAAGTGCAACAGTAACTTTTAGCTCATACAACTTTAATGAGTTATGGCCCTGCTGGCGGTCTATTTGATACAAAGACTCAGCGCGTACCCACACCAATACATGTGTGAGTCATAAACTTAAAACACCTTCAAATGATTGCTGTATGTGACTGTCAGAGTGCTTTTTAATTCTATCTTTTTTTCATTCAAATTTCATTATTGAAGACAGAAGGGAAAGAAAAAAAATTAATGGGAAAACATAATAAATAAACCTGTGTAAATAAAGACTCACCCATGCTCACTTGATCTATTGCTGCAGGCAAATTAGATAAGAGTAAAGACAGACAAGGGTAACAAATACTCTTAAGCCTGGCTGCAAGATCTGGAACTTTTCATTAGAGGTTTACACCCAACTTTGCTGAAGATAAACTTTCTGCTAAAATGCTCATTTTCTTTACTTTGTACCTCAGATTCTGCATCTATGAAATAAGAGTACAAGCCAGAGCCTCATTCAGAAATAAGCCTACTGCATAAACGGTACAGACCTGAGGATGGGCTTTTCTGAAGTAACACCTCAAGCATGACAGGACTGAGATGAGAGATCATTAACTGTTTCAACAGTGCCATGGCTACAACTCTGTAATGCTGTCACCCTAGCTGGTCTGAACGTAAGTAGAATTAAAACCCAAAAGACCACGCTGTCTTCAAGACAACATCCCTCTCCAAAACTCTATTTGGCTCGCCCTTGCAGAGCTCTTTTTTGATGAGAAAGCCCGGTATAACCTTGTTATTTACTGAGCAGGAAATTCTGCAAATGCTGCAGTAACAAAAAAAAGTACAGTCAACCTATACAGTCAGCCTATTTACCTCGGGCAGGGTAGAGAGAGGGTTAAAATACTGCTTGCTGACTGACATTGTGGAAAAGATAGTCCTGCAGCATCACAAGCAGTTATCTCCACCATCACCCCCTCTCATCCTGTCATCTTGCATCAGCAGCTTTCCATAAATACTCACAAAAATTTACAGAGGCTGGTGATTATTTAAACTGTTGGGGGAAAGCACAGCACTGTTAGTACAGCCCGGTAAGGGTCAGGGCTTTTGCAAACTATGTAGCAAAGGGTTTTCACAGCATTTGTCACAACCTCCACTTTCACTGCACTGCAACGAGAGGAAGACTCCTGTGACAGACAGACCCTGGCAGTTTGCACAGCTTTAAACCTTCTTTCTGAATTCAGACCCCAACATTTGTTTCTCTCAGGGGGTAGCCGCACTGTGCATACTTGAAAGTACAACCTCCAAAAGATTGGGGAATAAAGGCTGAGGATGGTCACACCTGCAGTTTTAGGATGAGCAGAGCAATATGAAATACCCTTGATAACATTGCTGAAGTTGAATTTCCCAGAGCAGTGGGAGATGTGCACAAATGGGATTTTTGGAAATGCTTCTTGACTGAGCTCCCTCTGTCCCTCAACAGGACATGGAAAAGCAGTTACTGTGTAATTAACATTCCAAAAGTTTCAGATAAACATATTTCCTCCCTAAGCTCCCAGCAGCTTTCTGGATCCTGGAGTCAGCAGCATGCCTCTGGCAGCAAGGAGACATATTAAGGCTGACCCCATGCAACTGTGCCACTATTGTGTGGCACAAGTGTTATGGCATCAGTAGCTACTGATGGTACAATAGACAGCCTGATACAGTTGTTAGGCTTTTTCCTGGTTGAATTTTGACCACATACAAGCAAGACCCATGCAGCATCCAAACCCATATCATCAGTTATGGTGAAACACACTTTCATTCATGTCTGATCATTCCTTTCCTATGAGGGCAGTTTTCTAGTTCACCAAGGTAACACTAACACACAGGTGCTGCAACATGGCCAAATGGTCTGAACATAAAAATATTTTTTAAGTCCTTGACTACTATTAGTAAATTTTCCTCATTTAAGTATGCTAGAACAGAAGCAAAGAGTGCCTGGACAAATAAACACAACATCCACACAGAGCCTCCATAATCATTCAGACTGATTCAGTAAGTATTCACAAGCATCCATTTCTGGGAATGAAGTTCACACAAACAAATTCTTAACATTAGAATTTCTTACTCCACTGTGATACAGAGATCTTTTCTATGCACAAATATAGGAAATAAGTTATTCTTATTAAATGCTCCATCATGAAAATGCAAGCAGAAATTACTCTCTGATTGCCATAAATGCTGTCAGTTATTTATTTTCTGTGCAGTGGTTACAAATTCATCTGCTGTATTTTAAAAGCATTGCATGGACAACATGGAACATTCATTTAAGTGTCTGTATACTGAAGAGAGCTTGACTTAAGCTGTCCTTATTGGGGTCCTCACAGAAACAAAAACTTGCAGTTTGACAGTCAGCACCTTTCATGGAAGCTTAACCTCACTCACAGCCACTGAACAAAACATTTTTAGTCCAGCAAGATAACCAGTATGTATCTTGGCACAGCATGACACAGGCAACTGTATTCACATCAGAGAAAAAGATCATGTATGAATAAGAATATAACTGTGCCCAGAGGTAACAGAAAACTTTCAAAAGTCAAACTCCAGATTCAGAGAGAGAGACAGGGCAAAATTCCCATCTCAGAGACAAGTTCTTTGCACATCCAAATTTCACCTAAACCAGAAGAGTATAATTTTTTACTCTCTTCTACTCGTATTTTATTTTTCTGTGTGTTCCACTTACAACTCTTCCCATAATTTTGCATATTACTAAGGACTAAGATAACTGGACTACTGGACTAAACTCCACTGCTTCCAGTGCTGCAAATGTATATTTCCTGCTGATTTTCCTGCATCATGGTGCAAATTTTTTTTAAATTTTTCTTTGGGAGCTTACAAAATTTATTTAACCCTTTGGATTAGCAGATCTCAAGACCAGACTTCATTTGTTTAAATCACTTATCCAAATAGCAGTAATCACACTCCAGACCACATGTTTATACAAAGACCTGTAACCCTTTTCTAGTACTTCTGCCCTGGAACAGATAAAGAGGCTCCAAATCACCATTAGGTTGAGGATGGATATAGCACTCTCATGCCTATTATTTTATCAATATACAAAAATAAAACATGAAAAACTACATGTATAAGACCAAACAGAAATGCAGAAACACTGACTGTGCTCAACAATGGGAAAGAAAAAAAAAAAAAAGAGTAATGGCATCAATTTGGAGGAAAAATCATCCCTCACGGCCCTGTCTCTTATTTATTATTTTCTATTTAGACTAAACAACAACAGGAACAACAATATGTGCAACTCTACCAATTTAGACAAAAGAAAACAGCAATGGACAGAAGGAATTCAATTTTTTTTTCTGAAAAGTTACGTACTAGTTGAGAGACATAATAAAAAACCACTCCAAAACACACCAAAAAGCAACCTGGACTTTTGGCAGATGCCAGTGCACCAGGCAGTATAGCCTGGCTCCACTGGAGTGTGCTCTTGGTTTGCAATAGAAACATCAGCATTCAGCTGCAGGAGTGTGGAGCCACAGCAGCCCCTGGGATTCCACATGAGAGGAGCTGGCAGGACTCAATCAGCTACTGGCAGGGCCTGCTATTGCCAACAAAAAGGCAGCTTTGCTGATGCTGACGTCTCAAGAGTCAGAAATAGTTAATAATTCATGCAGAGAGTTACAGAGAATGAGAATGGGATTGTGAAATAGGGTCTTGCCTTATCAGTGAAACAGACCTCATAGCTTGACCGTGAACAAAAGACTACCTGAATTTTTATTGCATAGTCTGAGGTCTTCCTGTTGTGACATCATCTTCTGCTGTGTCTCTTGTCACCTGGCTGTCTCTTGGCACAGGGGTTCCTGTGCCCTTTGTAATGCAAGGGGTTGGTAACCAGTTCACAGCCATTTGAGTCCAGCAGTGGAAGACTGAGACCACTGGCTCAAGAAACCCACTGACTCAATAAAAGAGAAAGATTGAATGTGCAGACTAATTCAATAAGAAGCAAGAGAATCATTACCCGAAAGAAGTAGGGTACTAATTAATAAGAGAATTAGGTAACTTGTGGCCAATGAACTGTGATTTGTTTGCTAAAATCCATATGTAGTGTAAAGTTTTCAGAATTGGTATGCTTGATTTGTGGAAAGTTTTTACCTGGCACACTCTGCACAGAATAAACATCTCCTTTCTGAACTAGTGTCTCTGTTTAGAGAGTTTAAATCAGCAACAATGCCACCTGTGCTGCTCAGCTCAAGACAAACTTCCCCATGGCCTCATCCCAAGCAGATTCCCTTGCTCTGGACCCCATAGTCTTGAGGCTAACAGAGCTGGTGAATGCTGGGACATCAGCGCCAGTGCAGACCTTGTCTTTTGCTTGCATACTCAATAGCTCCATACATAGAATCACAGAATATGCTGAATTGGAAGACATCCACAAAGACCACTGAGTTCAGCTCCTGGCCCTGCACAGAACCATCCCCAAGAGTCACATCCTATGTGTTAGAATATTGTCCAAATGCTTCTGGAATTCTGTCAGGTCTGATGCTGTGACCACTGCCCTGGAAAGCCTGTTCCTGTGCCTAATGGGTAAAAAGCTCTTTCCTAAATCCAACCTAAACCTCCCCTGACACAGCTTCCAGCCTCAGGTCGTGGTACTGGTCCCCACAGAGGATCAGTGCCTGTCCCTCCACTTCCCCTCACAAGGAAGTTGTAACTGTGATGAGTCTCCCCGCAGTGTCCTCTTCTCCAGATGAACAGACCAAGTACCCTCAGCTGCTCCTCATAGGGCTTCCCCTCAAGGCCCTTCCCCATCCTTGTTGCCCTCTTTTTGACATTGTCTAATAGCTTAATATCTTTTTTATATTGTGGTTACCAAACCTGCACACAACACTTGAGGTGAGGCTGAACCAGTGCAGAGCAGAGTGGGACAATGCCCACCCCTGGCCAGCAATGCAGGGCCTTATGCCCCCCCGGACATGGACATCCCTCCTGGCTCCCACAGCACTGCTGGCTCACGTTCAACTTGCCATTGACCAGAGCCCCCAGGACCCTTTCCACAGCACTGCTTTCCAGCAACTCATTCCCCAGTCCATCTGCAGATCCAGGGTCACCCCATCCCAGGTACAAAATCCAGCACTTGCCCTTGAACTTCATACAATTGGTGATGGCCCAGCCCTCTGATTTGTCAAGGTCTCCCTGCAGGGCCTCCCTGGCTTTGAGGAAGTCAACAGCTCCTCCCAGTTTTGTATCATATGTGAACTTACTCAGTATCCCTTCCAGTCCTGTATCCAAGCCATTTATGAAGATGCTGAAGAGCACAGGGCTGAGGATGGCGCCCTGCAGAACCCCATTAGGGCCAGGTCTGATGTCACCCCAGTCACTGTCACCCTTTGCACCCAACCTGTGATCCAACTGCTCATCCATCCCATGACATGTTTATCCAGCTAAATGCTGGATATTTTGACCAGAAGGAAACTGTGAGAGACAGTATCAAAAGCTTTATTGAAACCTAAAAAGATTACATCAGCTGGCTTCCCTTGATCAAGCAGGTGGGCTACCTTGTCATAAAAGGAAATCAGGTTTCACAAGCAGGACTTTCCCCTCAAGAAACTGTGCTGGCCTTGACCAATGACTACATTGTCTTTCAGGTGTTTTTCAACACTTCCCAGAATAATCTTCTCCATAACTTTACCCAGCACTGAAGTGACAGTGGCATTTCCAGGGTCCTCCTTCTTGCCCTTCTTGAAAACTGGGACGATGATATCCACTGGCTTCCAGTCAGCTGGGATCTCTCCAGGTTCCAAGACTGATGAAAAGTCTTTGAGAGATATTTAGCAATGACATCTGTCAGCTCTTTGAGGTGAGCAAGTTAAAACAGCAACAGAAGTCTATAATTTGATTGAGGACTGTGAAAGGTCTTCAGTTTATATCCTTCCAGAGAAGGAAGAAAAAAAAAAAAAATCAATGCTGTTGCAAACATTCAATGTTTTAATAACTCTGCCTTCTAAGCCTCCAAATAGGATCAGTGGTCTCGATTCAATGAAGTCAGCCCTCATTTATACAACTACAGGCTTTGTGTTTAACGGTGCCTGTGTCTGCACTTGAGTGCCTCTACCCAGGGGTTGCTTCAGGGATACCCCAGTTAGGATACCCCAGTTAGGATACCCCAAGGGAATGGAAATAAATTTACTCTTTTTCATTCTAGCTCCAAGTTTGTGGTTGTCCTGGGTGCCTGTCTGTGTCAACTCACACGCCTCTGCACAGCAGCAGGGAACTTAAGGTAGCATCTTTTAGCTAGGAAGAAATCCTATCACCAACACTCCTCATTCTTTCACCTATTCATGGTATGAACTCATCACATTCCTGGCAGGCATTGGAATGAAAAGGGACCACAGTGGTTAGCTGGAAAATTATCTGTGATTGAGAGCATCTTCTTAATGCAGTTTCAAATAAAAAAGACATTTAGGTTCGAACTTCAACAGATGCTGCCAGAGTAAGGATATTAAAATGAAGCCAGTACAGAGATAGTGAAGTCTTAGATTTCCAGAAGCAAATGACTACATAAAAAGAGAGATTCAGAAAGAGCTCTCACAGTAGGGTAGAAAGATTTACTGTTTTTTAAACCAGATTTCCTCTTCATTTATTTTCACTTGTTCAGGACAATCCCTGGTATCATGCTGGGGCATGAATAGACAGACAGCAGCCCTGCTGAGGAGGACTTGAGGGGGCTGGTGAATGACAAGCTGGACATGAGCTGGCAGTGTGTGCCGGCACCCAGAAACCAACAGCATCCTGCCACCACTACTGTCAGGCAAGAAGGGAGCTGCCTTGCTGACATATCTGAGTCTAGGGCATTTCTGCTTCACAGGAGGACAGGACAAAAAGAGAGCACCAGTCCTTCCAGGAGAGGACAAACATATCCCCTCTCCTCTGGAGGCAGTGATAAAGATCACAGCCTATGTGTAAGGGAAGACACATTCAGTCTTAATTGAACAAGTTCAAATAAATCTGACAAGATTTCAGCTTCTTACTTAAAATTATGCAGTAACATGCCATGTGGCCATAAAACAAATTGTCTACCATCAGGTTTTATTAAACTGTATATAGCGCATACATAATGAAAACACAACCTACTGCCCTAGCCCAGAGTAGGGGACAATTTGTTTCCAAAATTAAGTTTGCTAGGTAATAATGGCTGGCAGCAACTGCTGCTGCTGCTGTCATAATGATAGCACTTTCTTATTTTTATGCCTCTATTCCCTGCAACAATCTAGATTGCCTTGCTGTGCATTAATGCTGCCTTCTAATAAAACATTAAAAAAGGCATTAAGTACAGCACCAAAAAGCTGCCAGAAACTACTGCAACTACAAGCTGAAGTGTCTAAATGACCTGTTTAAGAGCCTGGAGCACAGTAAGGAAAATGTGTTTCTTGCTTACATCACCATATATTTCTCACTGAACACTTGGGTTGATGAGGTCAGGAGAAGGTCCCCAATATGTAGGGACAAACACAAAATTTGAATTTTCATGCCAGGATATGCAGAAATATGGCGTAACTCTGTAATCCCCTAGGATAGAAGTTTCTATCTTCAGTTCAGTTTCTACGCTGTGAACATTGACAAAGAAAATGTTACTTTAGAAATAAGCAAATGTATCAGTGGAGCCACATGCAGAGCTCACTTCGCACTCCCCATCCTCTGAGCAAGGGTAGTCCAGGTCAGTCACTGTGTAGCCAAACCAGAGCAATTCATTGCAGCATTATTAGGGCACATCAGATGAGCATTTCTACTGATAAACATTCCTTCCACAATCCCATGTCTATGTAACTGCCACTGAAAAGTGAGTTTTTGCATTCCTGAGGATGCTAAAGCTTTTGAGAAGAACCTACGTACCCAAAGAAACCTCTGATGTTAAAACACTGCTTAACACTGATGAGTGATAAAAAAAGGAAACAGCCGTACTCAACCTGCCCCTGACATCCCTGTAACAGCCCCCAGCAAGGAGTCAGGCTCACCCACACAGGAGATCACCCAGCATCCAGTGATTCATTCATCCCCAGGGTGACTCAGCCAGACCAGCTAAGAGTTGGGAATCGCTCACCTACAATTCTCAAGTCACACACTGCTCTGAAACATGAAAGGCAAGGCCCATGCCATCATGGTTTCACACAAATAATTGCATGACTGTGCTGGATAATTCTTGCTGCCATCTGTCCAATGGCTGAGGCCAGCAAAACCTGCCTGGTCTTAGACTGACAGCCTACCATCCTTCTAAAAGAGCACTGTGTTGCACTCACCTGCCAAGGCCTTCCTAAGGTATGTGAAAAGAGAATTATACTAGTAGTTTAGCACACAAAGAGGTAACCATGTGCTCATAATAAGCCAGGGGTTACTGACCAGGAGCTTCACTGACTCTTAGCATGAAGCATAAACTCTTTCAACCTCTGAAAATACAATTTTTTTCCTATCCAGTCTTAGTCCAAGGAGAAAGTACAGCTTCTTGTAAAGTCAGCTGTTGATAAAACAACCTTTTGTAAAATTGTTTTAGCTGAGGGCAGATCAAGCAGTGAGAAGCTGGGATATGGGAAGTGCCTTCTCAACTATAATCTTGACTCACTGCAGCTGTAATTTTCTCCAAGCCCAGAGTAGATACACAGACATCAAATGCAAGTAACAGCAGAGTTAAGCCAAACAGAATGTAGGAAGAGTGATTTTTTTGTTTGTTTGTTTATTTACTAGTTCTAGTCCTCTCTATAGATTAATCGCCCCACAGATCAGTTAAAATAAGTAAATAAAAAAAATGGTATCTGACAAAATAAGGCCATTCTTACTTCTAAAAGCACAGCCAGCATCTCCTCTTTATTGGAGTGTGTTCCCTGCTGCTGGTGACTGCCAGCACCTGGGAAAGATTCTCAGTGACATTTTATGGAATAACACTCATTAGTAATATAAAATTGTGATAGGTTAAGGTTTTAAGATTGTCAGTGATAGTCTCTGACTGCAAAAATATGCTTGAAGGAATATACAGACAACCTCTAATTCCAAACAAAATGTTCAGCAAGCATAAAGTATGATTCCTACCCAACAGGAGTGTCTATGGGGGAGGACAGCTTCAGCCCCTTGATTGATCCCAGAAGTTATGATGGAGTCTTCTTTAACTTTTCTCCCATTTTTGTCTGATTTTTATCTTATTTCTTTGTGTTTAGGTGGAGCGTCAAAGACTCGAGTCAGACAGACACACCTTTGTTACTGATGGGTGTAAAATTCTCTTGCTTTTCAGATACAGTCAAAAAGAACACACAGTACATGCCCAGTGAGGGATGGTTGTACCTCGGGGGCAGGGAACTTGGGATGGAGGGGTGCATTCATATTATTATTAGGCTTTAATGAAGCAAGTTCATCTAAGGAGAGGGATTTCACCCCAGTTGCTGCCTCAGCAGTAGGATATCTTCCCTTATCTTCCCTTGTACTAGTTTTATCAGCAGCAAAGTACCATCAAGCTCCATTCCCTGCAAGGATTCCCACAGAGCCTGTCTCTGCTCTATCCTACCCTACATTTCATCCTCCTCAGGAGGTGTGTGTGGATGGGGAATCATCCTGGAATAGGTTTTAAGGCATGCCAACTGCATTCCATCCAGGGAGCAGTAAATGTGATTTACCCGATAATTTCTGTACTGTTATAACTCTTGTTTAGATGCTAATATAACTCTTCAGTTTTCTCTAATTGTACTCCAAGTTACATGTCCACAGGTTCCCCAGTCGTTTTCCCACATTTGGCTATGTCATACACAAGAATTTTTTTTCCCTGGAACTACTAGCTTCTCCACAAAATCTAACTTCCGTTTTCTATAATCACTTTTAAGCCAAATTCAGCAAAAACTTCTAGCTGGAACACCCCACTGAGCATTAGGAGCAACCTGAAGAGACATGTCAAGAAGTTGGAGGGACTTCACCCTGACTCAGCTCTGTTTTGCACTAATACCTGGTGCATTCACAGCACCAGCCTGGGAAAAGAAATTCTTGAGTCCCAGTCCCTGTTCCAACAAAGACTGACTTCTTTATACAAAAGCACATTCAGTAACTAAAGGCATACAGAGAACACAGCCTCTTATCTGCCTGTTTAACAAACTTTGCCTCTTGGATTTTCTGAAAGGTATGAGAGGAGGGTTCTGGCACTCAAGAGTATCTCTCATGGCATTGGCTCTTTCTATCCCCTAAAATGTATGCTGTCAAATCCCGGAAATATATGGCAATCTCCCTTTCCAAATGAATCACTTTATTGCTATCACTTGTTCTATACAAATCCATAGTAAAAACCTCTATGCTGAAACAAAGAGAGATTTCCTTTAAAAAGATGAAAATTTTTTCCAGCATTATATTTGACAGATAAAATACAAAAATTATGTTTCCTCCAGTCAAAAAATTATTCCACTTTTGACAACCCTAGATACAGCTGTGAAACTGAAAAAGCCTTTTCATAGCCCTAATCTTGGCATCTCCAAAATCACTGTGTGGAGTTGGGACCAAAACCAGAAGCACGTCCTGGAATTATCACAGTGAGAAACAATCACATAAATAATTTAGTTTGCCTAAATCCTGTTTCTCCATACGAGCTCAGTAATTTTGGTAACCCACAAGTTTGACACAAAAAAAAAAAAATCCTTTTATTCAGGTTGATACATGTATTTCTGAGAAACAGTAAATAAGACACAGAGAAGTTGGAAATTTGGCTTAAAGCACCTTTCAGCAATGTTTGGAACCGACGCTTCAGTTAGAAAAGATACCAGAATAAGAAGGAAAAGCTTGACTTTGCCTTTTTTCTTCATTCCACCCACTCCTTAAACTGACATTTCCTCTGTACTGTTTCCTTGAGTCATTAGTTTTACAAACCACACTTTCTCTTGAGCTGTAAACTATCAACTTCAAAATCGAGTACTCATTAGCTTCAGGATTTAAAATAAGGAGAAGCCACAAGCCCAAAATCTGTTCTTGTTTTGCTCTCTGTAAAGGTGGAGATTCTAAGTGACGACTGCATGGACAAAACCACAAAGCACGTCCATGTCAGGGATTCCATGCAGAAGTGTCTTCAGGATTTCTCCCCTTCCAAGGACAGACAAAATTCAGCATGCATTTTTAAGACATAAATGATACCCTTGACTGATCTATGTACAGATTATATCACCACTGCAAGTAAACCATGCCTGATTTGCTTAACTTTTCCTTAGCAGACAGTCCTTGTACATGCAGATGAAACATGGACACATCATGCCAGACAGCACTCTGAAATCCACAATTAATCCCAATTCCCTTAATGCCTGGGATGCACAATAAGAAAATTAAATACAGCTACTTTCCAGTTTTCAAAGAGCATCTGGGCATTTCTTCTGCTCCCATTACCAAGCTGTCTCCATGCTCAGAAAGAGTCCTTTTATACCAGCCACTGCAAGAAATATCAGGAAGAACAAAGCAGCTGGCAGTATCTTACTCCTGCACTGTTAAGGCTTTCCAAGGATGTGTAGGCAGGTGAATGTGTTACTTGGTGCCAGGAAAAAAGACACAGCAACAAAAGTTCTCATTGCTGTTATTTCTGTTTCATTCATAGATATGATCTAATTGTAAGGATCAGATCAAAAGCAGCCACCAGGACAAATTCAAGTTCCCTTAGAATTTCTACATCTTGCCCAGTGACTTTGAGTGCTGGGTCCACAGCTGATACTTAACAAAAATGGATAAACAAATATTTTAGTCAAGATATAAACAAACAAACAAAAAAAAAAAAAAAAAAAAAAAGCTCTTAGTTCTATGCAATGAATACACCTTCTAATAGACTGGGTAATTTGAACTCAAATTAGATAAATCTTTAGATCGAGAGAAAAAATTCTCAATGAAGGCAAATGTTTGTTTTACAAACAGGAGAGAACAACTTTGTGCACAGGGTAGCCTCTGCCACTGCTCTCAAAACACCAGCCAATTGAACTGATCTGCATCAGATGCTGCTGCATCAGAAGGGATCTGCATCCTTGCTGCTGCCACAAGGAATGACAAGGAGATGAGACAAAGCACAGCAAATGACCTGTGGCTGGGGAAGCTGTGGGAACTACAGTGTTCCTCTGGAAAACTTGCCACTGCAAAATTGCCTGCACTGCAGACCCACAGCATCACTTTACAGCTGTGTCCCTTCCAGTCTCACTCATGCAGGCCTCCTCCAGGTAGAGTGCCTTGATTGTTAGAAGATGGGGACTGTCAGTACCATATTTCGATCACAATCTTTTTTTTACAGGCTTTAATCAAATTTTAAAGAAAGCGATAGTGAAGAAAAGCCAGTAGTCTTGTGTGAACTGAAAGAACAGGGCAAAGCTAACTGATCCCTCACTGTCTCTGTTCTCAGTTAATGAAAGTCTTATCACCAAAGGAATCTTGGAACAGAATTTCCTCAGGAAACAGGTTATAAGAATCAATATGAAGACATGATTGTTTTCAGCTCCTACCTCCCCTGATTTCCAGGCCAGCAGGATCCAACCTGCCAGACTTCAGAAGTTATGCTAGTCTGAATAAAGAACAAACGTAACACTTGGAAAAGCATACAACACAAAGAAAGTGCTAAGGTTTTCAGAACTATTTCAATATGGCATCTGACTCTCTTTGCAAAATGTTTGACATAAAGTCTGCAGCTGAATAAAATTTCAATTTATTACTCGATGCAAAGCCTCACATGAAGTTATTTTAAAAGAAGGCAACTATTAATTAGTCCTAATGAGGATATAATTTGCTTTCAGCAGATTTGTTTTATTGAAAACAGCAGAAACAATTGAGCTGAACAAAAAAATGAGCTGCAATTAGAAGCCGAATGTCCACCGGCCCTAGAGCAACATGTGTAGCTGACAGCTAATGACAAATCAATCTACATTTCCCACATTAAATTTTGATCTTAATGTAGAGCATGGAAGAGGGATGGTATGCATTCTACCAGACTTGAACTTCTCAAGTGGAAACTGATAGGGAAAAAATTCCCAGAGCTACTTTTATTCCTTGACGACTCTTTATTGAGAGCCAAAACACATCTAGGAACTACTGCTCTTTACATTAGGGTTAAAAAGGAGTTCAGAGTTTGCAAATTCAAATAGTTTCTGTTTGACTACAGACATTATTTATATAATCTGACTCAGATTTCCAGCAAGACCTCCCTGTTACACAGGCCAGCTTAATGTGGAACAGGTCACCTGCAAACACTGAATAAGCTTAATTCATGTGATGTTACAAGAACAAACTGTTCTGTAGCGTGTGGGGTCAAACCAGACTCCCCTGAAGTTTCAGCATCCCATCAAAGTCAAATAGATTCCTTGGGAGGGTTAAGCACTCTCTGAAGGAACACGTCCCTGCCATGGCTGGCCAGGAGCAGCAGAAGAGGCTGGAACAAAGCACTCTGCAATACAGATGGTGCCCAAAGAACAACAGCGAGTACTCACTGCAGAGCAGTACAGCAAGTAAACACCAGAAGCTCTTGTTCCCTGCCATTGCTGAAATGTTTACAGTCTCCTCATACCTTTATTTACAAAGCAAAAGCTATAATCCTTGTATGCTTACATTTACACAATGTCTCTTTCAGAGCCACATATCTTCTCTTGTGTGATTTTTCTTCTATTATCACTCTACAGGGAAAATAAATCCATGGAAATAGATATTAATTCCCTTTAATTTGTCAGATAGCTACTTGCTGTTCTGGAGGCTGGCAATTTGAAGTGCAGCTACTTCACTAATTTACAGGTATGGCAAGATTTTCCAAGTTGAAGCATTACTCATTTTTAAAAGAATTATGGGAAATTATCACTCAAATGATATCTATTTTGGCAATTGGGATTAAGGTGTACAAGGAGAGGAGACAGAAGAAAAACCTTCAATTTGAGGATTCATGAATTTCATTCAGCACAGCTTACTTTGTATTCTAGTTTGAATCCTGAATCACAGAACCCAAAAATCATTTACGATGAGTTCCTTACTAAAAGCCTGACTATTCATTAAGTCAGCAGAGACTGCCTCTATGAAATATTCTGTCTTGATTATTAAACATCAAAAATTATAAAAACTCCACTCAGCCAGATCTTATTCTATCTGGAAATAACTTTTGTTCATAAGGCTCTTTTTCCCAAACTTCAAATGTCAATTTAAATTTTTAAATTTTTTCTATATCACTTCATAGTATAAAATTACTATCTTTCCAATCTTGATGACAGTAGCATCTTACTTAGCTGCAAATAACTACCAGACAGTTATCTAAACCTGGGTTAGCTTTGTGTGCTCACCTCTGGATCTGTAATAATACAAGAGGGTCCTACTGAAGGAGATTCATCTGTTATCTTTAGACAGCATGGACATTCTGAGCCTGTCAACTTCGAATCTTTTACCAAAAGCGAGTTTAGAAGAACAGCTTAAACTGAAATAGTTAATTATGAAATACTTAAAGCAGGGAGGGAGGGGCAAATATCCTACCCTTGTTTACAGATCTCTCCTAATTATTCTACTGGATTAACTCATTTAAATTCCTTTAGACTTCCAATAATAGAATTTCCCTAAAAAAAAAAAAAAAAAAAAAAAAAAAAGCTCTTTTTCGAAGCTCTGTGCTAGGAGTTATCTGTTTATATGTCCCAGGGGTAGGCTTAGCTTTTTGGCTAGAGGAACATGCTAGACACTAATGCACCTATGGCATGATGGATGCTCTTATCTATAAGTCCCTGGTGTACAGTCAGAATTTTAGCACCTGTTGCATCCAAACTCACTGAAAATAATGGCAATTAAGCATTCCCACACAGCTGGTAATGGCTCAGGTTATTAAGAATCAATACCACTGGTCATCAATACAGTTCAATTCCTTAAATCTTACCCAAAAGATCTTTCGGATTTCTAAACTAAAAGAGTTGTAGAAACAGAGTAGGCCTATAGTTTAACACAATCCACCCAGAATGTGTCATAAAGGGGCTTTAGTGTATGAGAAAGCTCAGTCGTAGTATTGTGGCTTCCTGGTTTCCAGCAATTAATTTCTAAAAGAACAGTGCTCTTTCATACCTTACCATTTATGGTTACAAAAGGCTTTGTAATAGGGGAACTGAGTTTGGAGTTCAGCCACAGCAAAGCAAACCCAGAGAAGTACAGGAAAGGACAAAAAACAGTAATAAAAATCACTTTCAGCTCTGAGCTCCACTACTCCACTAAGTCTGTCATATAACAGACTTTTTCCATCAGAGAAAGCATCATTTCAACAAAAACTGTGAGTATATTTCTAAACAACTGTTTTTCCTTGGGAGCTTGTGAAGCTTTGTGGTTTTAAAAGTACGGTGTTTTGGGAAGCAAAAGGCTTCCTACTCTCTATCTGCAGCACAATGGAGGACAGCACAGGTAACTTTTCTGTAGTATGCAGACTGAGTTCTCTCTTTTGTAACTGGATGCAATCTAATCATTCTTCACAACTGTAGCAAAGATAACAATAATATTTTCACAAATTAGGAGCCTATAGCTCATATAAGACCATAGTTCTTTTTCATTTTAATGGTAAATGCACCTTTGCTCTTAGAAGTCTCATGGCTTTGGGTGTTCAGAATTACTCTAGAGGTTGTGCTTACCTACCCCTAAGTTAGAGAGGAACCTGGCACATGAACTCTTGAAGGCTTCCCAAAAATATGCTCTTAAACTGATTCCTTCTGTGCAGGCCTCTACAGCACTGAATCAAAGGAAAAAGTACTCCAGAAAGATTTCAGAACAGCTGAACTGAGCAAGTATCTTCTTTCTTATCCCCATTTTTAAAATTTTTTCAAGAACCACCATGTTTAAAAGCTAATAGAATTAGTCTTAAACAACTGCATATGGTTTTAGACAATTAAAAAAGCTAACTTCTTTAATTCACTTTAGTGGCCCATCCAGTAAACAGTTCAGTAATAAAGCAAAATTATACAACATATTTCATAGAATAAACAGTTGTATCATATTATACAGTCAAAATATTGCTGTTTCAGGTTTCTAAGACAACTACATGAGAAATTTTTCTGTGCACTTTTCCATCGAGGCTCAGCATCACCTCATTCTGTAACATACTGTATTTGTGGTCCCAGGCACACAGAAAGCTTATTAAGTAATGAAAAAATACTGATGTTCCCTGGGCGCAGCACTCCCCCAGTACCAGCAAGAAATGCCTATGACTGCTAGAGGATGAAATGGAGGGTGTGGAAAGGGAAAGAAAGTGCTAGCAGAAATGCAGTTTTGACTATAGCCTGTTCTAAGTGGTGGGACAGCATAGGAGAAAACAATGGTCATAGGATTGAAACAGAAAGGAAGAATCTAAACAGTGTTAAAGTATGGAGGAAACACAGATAAGTAAATGTGAATGATCCAACTAGCTCTATCTAGAGAGAGTGTCGTGTATGTAAATATGAGCTCTGTTCCAGTAACATAACCGGTACAGAACTCATATTTATAAATCTAAAACTTTTGCCTAATGATTCTCACAAAAAGCATTTGGCAATAAACTGTCACAAAGTACTGTGCTTCTCTTACGAATCCAGCAAAGCTGGCAATTTTTATTTTGTCTGTACAAGGTGTTCTGAGAATAAAGCAAAGTGGCTTAAGTTGGCATTTGACAGGAGAAAACAAATGGCTGTTTTGCATGTAGAAGCAGTGGAGGCCAAAGGGTACAGGCCTGCTTAAAACATCTTCATTGCTTTAGAGATGTGGATGATTTGCATCATGCTTCTTGGTATGATGCTGTATTAACACATAATATTTATCTGAAAGCAATAGCCATACATAAGTGTTCACTGGAGATTCACCATATAGTGTGAGATAAATCAGCTCAAAGAAAAACAAAATCAAAAAAACAAAACACCACCTCACTGTAATATTTATTCCCAACCTAAATTCAAGAGAGGGATTTAGCTGCCTTTCTTCTGCAAGTGAGACAAATTTATCAGTGCTATTCATACCTTACTCAAATTAAGAGCAGTCTGGAAGAGCTTGAGACAGAGGTCCCATCTGAACTCACAGAGGTCACACCACTGGAAACTCCTCAAGAGATGGGAGAGTAGGAGGCGGTAGAGACTTCCTGCCAAGTATCAAATATCTCTCTGATTAAAACAGGGGACCATTTGAAACCTGAGTGGATGACATCCCTAAGATTATCACTAGCAGGTGTGAATGCAATTATTATACATCAAAATTGCACAGCTAATGTATTGTATAATTTAACTGGACTGAAGAAGATTAGACAGAGGGAACATTATCAAAACATTTGCAGTTTATATATTCTTAATAAGTATGGAACTACTGCATAAAATCTGCAGTACAAAAATACGTTTACATATTCTCTTGAAGGCTGGACTAAGCCTTGTTTTGCACACTTCAACATCTTCCAATTCAGTTTCCTGGGCCAGTCAAGCTTTCTGCAGTGTTAAGTTTTAGAAGATTTAATGGTTCTGTCAGAGGAAAGACTAATTCAGCTATTTCAACACTCCATCTAATATACATACATACATACATAGAGAAAAGAGACAGAAGAGTCCTTTAATCTCAAAAAATTAACCATTGAAACAATGAAGAAATTCCAAGTAAATATGTTTCTCTATATGTATGCAACTTTGCTTTGTCTTGAGAGCCAGAAAATTAAGGATTTTCAGCAGTAGTGCATATGAATGTTTATCTAAGAAAGAAAAAAAAGAGCACATGGGTTTCCTTTAAAGTCCTGTGTTTCCTCTTAAATTCTTCTGCACATGATGAAATAGTGTCACAGATTTTTCTGGTCTTCTACATTTGAAAGCAGAAAAAATGCACCAGAAAACATGTATTTCAGTTTTAGGGACCACATTTACAGCTAATTTGCTACATCAACACAACAATGATATAAGTGTCCCTGTTTTACATTGCCTGAACACCTAACTGGTTATTTTTTCTGTATATATAGGCACTCGGGGTAATATTTTTAGATGAACCTTCCTTGTTAACATTCTCTGCATAATTTACAAGTCCTTATTCCCCTCAGGGTGGAGCAGTTCTCTGCTTGCGAAGGCAAACAGCGTCACTTAGCAGCCATTGCAGACAGCCGGGGTCAGGAAGTGAGTCTGGTGTCAGGATGGGGAACAACACTGCATTTAACCTCTGGGCCACTTGAGAAAAATTTCCAATTTACATATAGAAGTCCTTTTTGTGTCTTAAAGAGATGGTCTGCTAGTTTTAGATTATTAGGAGGATGAGTTTGGTGGTACATCCGCTGCATGTGTGGCTGACATTCAAGCAGACTTTTGGGGCAATTAGATTTCTTATTAATTCTTTGGTTAATAGTCCCACAGTTCTTGTTTTCCATGTAACAGGGGGGTTTGAATAACCCACTGTTACTCAGTTCAAATGGGACAGCTCCGTGTTCATCAAGATTCAATATGTAAACAGCTCTAGGACACTAGATGTTTTCTTCAAGTCACAGTGGCAGTACCCATCTTTCATTTTTTCAGTTTCTCACAGAAAATTAAAGATTAATCATTGTTACTGTGCGTAAGAATTTCTTGCTAATAACACAGTTTTTAACTCATCTATCATTTTCTCCCCACTGTGCTATAAGGACCTGCTACTCCAGTACCATTTGGTCTCAGGGCCTGTGCTCCAGGGCTGATAATGTTCTTATATTCCACTTTCCCCTCTGACCAAGATGCACAATAGGTAAAGGAGAGCCAGCTTAATAACAACTGGTATTTAGGTACTGTGTTGCACAGTGTTCCAATTTTCTAAATACTTTGGAATTCTTTAGATTTTTTAAGCGTTATTTCCCATTTTCCAAACTAAAAGAAATGATGGAAGGTTCCAAGGAATAGTCCCTGGCATTTACTGTGCAATTTTTCCTTGCTGCATGTGCCTCTCCACATAGTTACAAGTGAGTGTGCAGGTGCAGCACGAGCATGCTGGAAGCATTTGATACCACATGTTCTACCTGTAACCGCCTATAACTGATCAAGCAAAACACAGTAGAGCCTCACTTAAGGGCGTTAGCTCACATTTCGTGTTAAACTCAAATGGCAGTAAACAGGGAAAGTTAATCCATGGTAATTTTCAAATTAAGATGCTTCTTACAATGCCAGTGAATTATACGTGGTCATCAGAAAAACAATTACTCTCAAAGTGCTCTATGCAAAATTCACAGTGGATGTGGATGTTTCACATAAAGTGGACTTAAATATGAAAGTGGACAAAATCAAGTATTCTAAAAATAACTCATTTAGTTTCTAGGGACACCTAAAGACAGCCTTCCAATTTGACGATATCATGCACTACAAAGTTCAAAATATATACCTAAACTCTGCAACTAACCACAAGTTCTGCTGCTAAATGACCAAAGCTGTTTTACTGTCCACATATATCTATATTTTTATTGTTAATAGAACTAACATTCAGCAGTCTAACATTTTATTAACATTTTCTAACATTTTTACTAACATTTTAGCAGTCTAAAAACAGCAGATTGTTAATTTTCAAATATCTTTTTCCTTTAATCATTAAACAGTCAAAGTGAGGCACTTTTACCAGTGAAAACCAGAAGTAGCAGGAAAGGAAAGAATATTCAGAATATATTTCCATTCATTCCTTGAAGAGCTGATGCTCATAGCTCTATCTCATCTCTCACTAAATTTAGCATGGTCCCCTACCTGCAGTCACACCACAGCTCTGCCAGCCTGTAGCAGCTGAAGACCATCTACTCACAGATAACCTGAAGAGCCTATTCGCCAGCTTTGGTTTGTGTTTGTCTTACACTGTATATAAATTTAAGTCTGAACACAGGGGGATTTAGGCAGGACTATGCCATTCTGCAGGCCAGCCAATAATGATAAACACTAAAAAGTTGCACACACCTGAAACTAAAATCCTGAAAATGCACTGTCTAAAGCTATGCACTACTGACTGCCTTGTGCAGAACAGAAAGAAAAACTGATTTGGCATGAATGTAACATTTCCTTTTTCTCCTTCTGTTCAGCTTTCTGCTCTTATCTCCAAAAAGCCCACACAAATCTTGTCGGTCTGATAATTTCCATGAAAATGGATTTTGCCATGCTTTCATGAAAAAACAAAACTCCACAAACCTGCAATCACAGGTGCCAGTGCAGCAGATACTGGTGGTGGGTTGAGCTTGTAGTGAAAGTTCTGAAATATTTCTATAGAAACCTATATGTTTCTCCTAATGTTTTAATGGCCTATGGACTCATGGCAATAATTTTCAGATTCTCTTCATTAAACATTATGGATCATTTATGGTGGATCATTTAAAATGCTCTTTTTCAAGGTAGTGGAGGCGCTAATGCCAGTCAGTTCTGAGCTCAGCTTCAGACAGCTCTGTCCAAGACTTAGTTCCCCAGAGTTACTCCAACAGTCCTCAGACAGCAAGTTTGGAGCACCTCTGAATGGACAAGGCCGAGCAAACATGCGGAAGTCAGAAATATCAAATACAAAATTTTTTAATATTTCAGTTCTTTTGATATAAGACAACCGCATTTCAAACTACTCCAGAAGAAAAGGCATAATGTAAAAAATGTTTCTACTCTGGGAAGGTTTTCCTTTCACACAGCCTTTACCAATTTACAGCAAAGCAACTCTAACTTCAGAGAGATAGCAACATAAAAGAGACTGAATTAAGGCTGAGGATAATTGGACTGTTAACAGAATTCTCTCCAGAAGTTATCAGGTTTTTCTATCTAACCTCCTGGCTTAAACACACGTGCACTTGTTAAGGTACTACACAATAAATTAAAAAAGAGAATTCTAATGATTACAAAAAACACAGGAAGTTTGGTGGTTTTTTTTTTTTAGTTCTAGTTTTTGCAAAAATGGGGCTGTTTCTCCATTAATTATATTATATTTCAGAAACTTGTTACATAACTACAATAACTGTCATGTTTTCCCTTTCTTTTCTGTATAATATTTTACACCAAAAAGAGGTTGTTCAAGTTTCACAAGTCTAAATCATGCTGGGAAAGAAGTTGGTGACTGCACAAAAGCGAGGGGAGACGAGAGCCCTCTGCCTGGGACTGGGAATGGTTGCATGCTCCATGATGATGTACTTTTTTATTGGGATCACCATTGTGCCATTTTACACTAAGAGGTAATAAGATCCATTTGTTTATGAAACAGAGCTATTCTTCTTCCTGTTAGCATTACATACAATAATTAAAACAGTGGGAAAATACATGTAAGTATATTGTACAATAAACAAAGTGCTCTAAAAGAGTTCATAAGACAGAAGAGGAAAAAGTGTGCCAAGAATTCATCAGGCACAAGAGAGCACAAAAAAGAGGAAATTATTCTCCTCAGAGCTAAGCAGACTAAATAAAAATATTTACTGTAGAATCAAAAAGCCAACCACACTTATCAAAGCTTGACAATGAAAAGCCAAGTGTTGCATAAATAAAAACAGCTCAACAAAGCTCTTTCATGGGGAGGAGAGTGCCATGTTTAATAAAACTTGAGCAACACAAGTCATGGTAAAATTGTTCACTCAAGAATTTGTATCTTACTTCCAAATTAACCATCATAAGAAACTAGCACCTTCAATAACTCAGTGTGCCACACCAAATATTACAGAACATAATTAATGCTGAAGGAGTTACTAATGTCCACCCTTTTATCTAATTTTGCAAGTTCTGCGAACACACACAAAATCAATTTGCAAAATATCAAAGCAACAAGGCAAAGAGTACAGCTCGCTTGTTCATATATCAAGATTATGACAGAGAAAGTAAGAATATCCACCTCATTCTTCTTGCTAGAACATCTTTGATCTCAAAATTATTTGAAATGCATTCTCTTTAAAACACAGTAATTAATGTATTTATTTTCCTGCCTCCAGATTACATTACAAAAGATGGATACATGTATCAAGAGTAATTTCATAAGAACTGGAGTGAGGCTGCTTCTTGACTTTCTTGGTCACCAAAGTGTACTACCGTGAGCAAAATTTAACATGTTATCAATAAAAGAAATGTAACTCTTAAGAAAAACAGACAAACAACGGCAGAAATTAACTTTTCCAGACAAAATTCTGCCTCTTATTTATGCAAGAGGCCCATGCAACAAAAAGAGAAATGGGGAAAAACATGGATAAGGATCTGAGTTCTGAGGCTCTTTGAATGAAATCAGTCAAAATATTTCTAAGATGTGAAGTATACTGCATTCCAGGTATTTATTACCAAATTTTAAAATCTGTAGCAATTTTTCTTTCTTGAATAACATGAAGCCCATCACGGATGGAGAGTTCAGAATCTAATTGGAAACTACAGAATGCATAAAAACCATGGCACTAACAACAAAAATGCTTTCCCGATCTTACTCACTATGGCAGCCCTTCTCCAGGTGCAGCCACAGATTTAGGGTGGGCACTGTTCATCAAAGCAGAACGGAGCAGCTATGAACTCCACAGCCACCACACACAGATGTATTTTCACATGCAACTCGCAACAAATGCTTCTGATGAGCTTCAAAGGAATACCTTTTCTTTCTGTTTTCATAGTGTTTGGACAACAGAAACTCTGTGCAAGGTACTCAAAACCAACATCAAGGACAAAGTTTTCTGCCCAAACAGTGAAGGCTCAGAGGATGAGGAAATCATTCCTTATCCCTGTCTACAGGTGTGGGTTAATCTGACGGCCTCAGGACAGGAGGTTATGCTCTACCAGACTGAAGATACACTGGAGAAAAATCCCAAGGTACTTACAACACAGATTGCATACTCATTCTCTGCTATTATCTAACATTGCTGAGGAGAGGGGATGATCAAGTGGCACAGTAACAGCTGGAATTACTCATCTTTTACATGTTAATGTCTGGGCTTAGACCAAGGCAATTTTAAAACATTCCAGAAATTACACAGTTTTGTATTTTATTTTAAACATTACACAAAACATTAAGCTAATACTTTCTAAGGAATTACACCCACACAAATATACAACACTTAAGAACATTTTAAAATATGTAAGTCTCCCAATTGAAGACCCATTGTGATAAATGGTTTATAAGCTGTGGCTTGCTCAGTTCCTTGTTGAATTAGCACATGAGAGACATCAAGTTTAAAACTATCCAAAGTAAGAGCACAAATCCCAATTTTACTTGGTTTTCAGGTGTATATTATGAAGCAGGGAATAAAAAAAGAGAAAATGGCAACATGATGCACACTTTAGACAGAAAGAAGAAATAAATCAGTGAAAATTCTTCAGATCTTGGATGTCCAAGACTGAAGTACTTTCAGAATCCAGAACAAACACACTCAGATTCCAAGTGCAAAGCATTTATATAGGTTAGACCTTCCCACAATGCAAACCTAACAGCATAGAACACTTCAGCTGAAGAGATTTTTTTTCTAGCTAATGCCTATCTTTATAATGAGTGTCTCAGGGAAAGCTACATGCAATGAAGGAGCAAACAGAATTTACCAACCATAGACGGAAACAAGAGCCTTGTTCACTGCAAAAGGAGGCAACTTCTTGATGTCCTATCTAATTGCATTAATGCAAGTAAAATTTTCAGGTCAGGAACCATCCCTGCTTTTGCCTTAGCCAGGTTCCAGTTAAGTACATTCAAGCATTATTATATACATAAAATAATACTGCAGGAAAAAAAAAAAAGTTTATGAACAACAACAAAAGAATTACTGCTTCAAAGTCTATTTCCACTGAAATAGACTAAAAATCTCTGGATTATTCCTAGAGGTCAATATAGTTCTGTTTTACAAGGACAAGTAGGAAGCGTCCAACATGCTCAGTATATTTTTCTACTATTTACAACCAGAGGCGTGCAGTGAAACAACTTCCTACTCGTGCACACTGACAAGTCAGTGTGAATTTCTGCACAATGAACACTTTCCTTCTGTGGCAGTGCCTAGAAGCTCTCTTAGGAACTGGAGCTTGGCACTACAGTAATAAAGTGACAGTGTCAAAGACTGTAGGGTTTTTTTGAGCTTGTATGTTATTCGTTTCCAACAACATAAATCCAATCTGTAAATCGGCAGACTGGGGGCATAGACAGGCTGATGGAAACAGGGAAGTGTGGCATGGCAAATAGACAATGAAACCAAGACAATCTCCAGGGATGCCAAGCCACAGAAGATTTTGTCAGCACTATCATGAGTTTTTCACTCCATCTGACTTAACTAAAAACTTTGGAGTATTTGTTATAATGAATCACCTTGATTTCTCTTTTCAGTGCTCGTATGTTCCAGACAAGTTGGAGAACTCTAAAGAAGTTAAAGCACGAATAGAAACAATTGCAAGCAATTTCAAAAAATACCAGACTTTCCCGTGTTACTATGACCCAGGAGGAACACAGACCAACGCCATTTTAAGCAGACTTTATCCCTCAAAAGGCCTCCTCTTTGCTTTCCTCTGGCCTACACTCATGTTTACTGGTGGATGTCTGATTATTGTTCTGGTAAAAATTAGTCAGTATGTTTCTGTTCTTTCTGCTTGGCAGTAAAAAATACATATCTTTCATAGACTGTTACAATTGTTGGAAGATATTAAGATGCATTTGTTCTGCCTGTCTTACTGGCATTTTGTGACTCTTAATATGCCAGGTGTCAATTCAAGGACATGCATTCAAAAAAATTGAATAGCAACCACTACAGATGCCAATCCATTACACAAGAAAAACATATAAAACTGATTCCCAGGAATGCCTGAAAACACCTCAAAAACACACAGACTTAGTTACTCCCCATTGTTTCCTTGGGCTTTAGGAGGTACAGCTGCTTTACAAAGCTACAATTCACATTTACTACTAAACTCTTCTTCCTCATTTTGGATAGGATGCTAATTTTCTGTCTGGTTGAGATCAGTTGGTGCCATATCCATTACATCATTACTGGCAGACACACCCTTTATACACCAATACTGTATGCACTCATGGCATACTCTGAGAAACACAGCTTTGTTATGGTGCAAAAGGTGTATTTTTTATCATGGACCTCTCTGCTTTTGGGAAAGGGAAGCTAGAAAGCCCCTCAAAACAAAAATACACATCCACAGACTTTACAAAATTTGCACTCTAATCATCTGACCTCAATTGCATATAAAGAAATATGCACATAAAGTACAGGATATGGTAACATTAAATGGTAATGGCCTATTCTAAAAGTATGTTTCTCTATTTAACTTAAATCTTAGCCTTGGCTTATTTGAGACAAGTGTGCCACGGAAGGAAGGCTGCCTGGCTGCCATTTGCATAGATTATAAAACTAATACAAAAACGAAGTTATGATATAAAGAATGTAGTGCCCTGGTTGTCGCCAAGAATGGTTTAATTTCTGCAGTAGCCAGGAGGGGGCATGGCCAGGATCCAGACGTTATTCTGTAGCACCTCAACTCATTTTCTGGGAAGGGGCTGCCTGCCAGCCCAGGTAGCACAGCAGAGAGAATGGTCAAGTATTGTTGGGGTGAGAACTCAGGTGCAAATTGTTTCTTGTACACTCTTTTATTAGCATTGTTGCTGTAACTGTTCGTTGCCTTTTCATTGCTGTTTCCAGTAAATTTTTCTTATCTCAACCCACGATCTTTGCCTTTTGTGCCTCCAGTTCTCCTGTCCAGATCATCAAAGCTGGGGAAGAGGAGAGGGGAGCAAGCAAGAAACTCGTGGTTTGGAGTGTTTCTGTAGGAACACTAAATTGAGGAGCACCATTCTTAAACCACAACAAGTAAAATACATCTGTGATGCCTTAATAAATACAGCAAGCCAAACCACAGAAGTTTACATGCCTAGCACCAAGATATTTCACAAAAGAGATATATTTGTTTCCAGAGCCCAGACTTCTAAGAATGCTCTGATGCATGTATAGAGACTTCCTCTGTTTTCTGAAAATTACTGTTTCTCTCAGCCAAATTTCAAATTGCCCTTGTAGATGAGATACTTCCTGCATACCGTATTTGACTGTCACCTGGCACAAAACTGGTACAAGCTTTTGTACACATTACACAATTGATTATCCACTAGTAGCTATCATTCACAGGGAAGTTTCAGGGCTTAGGTACAAATTTAAATTAATTACATTACAGTTTAATTATTCTCATTAATGTGGTACAATTCTGTATTGTTTATTGTAAGAAAGGCTGAAATGTTATCCCAGTACATTAATTATCCAACATTACTAACAAAACAATGTCAGAGTTTGTTTTTCACTATGATCAGCAAATGAAAGGAAGTGGTTGCTAAAACTAAGACAAAAAAAACACAAAAAGAAAAAATAAATTTTAAAAAAGCTAACTCCCACAAATTAATATAGGAGAGCTATGTCCAAAAGGAGGAAAGTACGTCCTCTGTAATGTTCCTGGCAGTTTCTACTCTGGCATTTTAACATGCCACACTCAGACGCCTTTGCCAGAATACACTGCCAGTACCTGTCAAGTAAATGCTCAGCACAAGCTTAGGAAAAAATTTATTATGTGAGGTGGCTTTATTCCTCCCAAAATGGCCACCCCAGGGTCTCCTCTGCATTTTCCGAAGGAATACATTTCTTTTAAGAATGCCCTATTGACTGTGCCTTGTGCACAGGACTTCTACACTTTGGTGTTAGTGTAGCAGAGTGTATTAGAGGATTGGGTCTGCCACTGGAAGAGATGAAAAAAATGAAGTGAAATTTTGACTCAGATGTGAGCTGCTTATGTAAGCTGCTCAGTGCTGTGGCTCAGCCTGCAGCATTCCAAGCACCAGCTCAGGAAAAGCCACCCCTTTTACAACACAGCAAGGAGAAATGGTGTCAGCTGTGCTGTTACTGCTTACTTCAGCACAAGCCTCAAGTATTTAACTGACTCGCAGCTGACTTCCTAACTTTATGGCAGCTTCAGGCCAGGACTGTTGAGTGACACCTCATTTTGACCATAGATCAGGGAGCCATTGAATGTATGTGATTAAATCCCAGTCTTTGGCACATCTACCTCCAAGAAGTCACATGATAAACTGGTTTCAGAAAAGCACAAAACTCTTTGTTCGTTTCAACGGACAAAGCATCAGTTGCTTTTCCAGGGCATTTAAATATGCACTACTATATTTAAATACATAACATATATAATAAAAACTAGAGAAAAATTGCAAAAAGAAGGAAGATTACACTGAACTGGTGAGGTAAAGTTGAGAACAGGATTTAAGTCAAAGGAATCCATAAACTGCAGGGATAATATCACACTATTAGTCTCATAAGTGAGGCTTAATACGAGAGGATAAAAACCCAGATGCTTCACCAATAGATATTAACACAAATAGATGTAAATAGTGTTAGCAACATGTTCGAATTATGGACTGTTGAAAAAGCCAAACCATTATAGTGCTCCAAAATTATGATTATCAAGTTTGCTTTAAAGATATTTAAAAATCCTAAATACTTCAGAGAGCAGTGAAGAATAGCTAAAAATACATTTTATGTCAGAAAACATACAACATCTGCATGACAAAGCTGTTTTATTGGTGGGCTTTTTTCCCCAAACATTCTCTCACAACACTGTGCCCAAGAGCTGCTCTCCAAGGCATCAAAGTGTTTTGCCTGGACTAAAAAGCAATGAACACTACAGAGGTCCTGGAAATCTTCAAGAGAAATACAAGAACCAGATCCTTTACCATAAGGGCCATGTAACACCCTTACCTATGTAGTTCAATCTCATAAATGTGTTCTTTTATGAATGAAAAAAATACTGCATAAATCTGTGAAAAAGAAGGAGTCTGGAACGCAAATAACAGCTAAAACAGCCTTTAAAAAGACAATAAAACCCACAAATGAAACAAAAAAAACCAAAAAAAACCAAAAAACCACCAAACACAAAATCCTGCTCTTGGTATTTGTAGATGAGCAGCTTGAGAACGGCCAGTTTAGGTGAGTTTAAAGCAAGTTGTGTCTTTATTGTGGTGGTTGTTTTGTTGCTTTTTCGAGGAAAAGAAAAAGGGAACCTTTCAGGCAAAGTCAGTCATAAAATATATATCTTTTGTTACATAACAGCCATCTGAATAGGCCATAGAACTATCCTATGATTCTATTTCAGGTCACAGGCTGTGAAATAATTCAGCAGGCCACCGGGATGGCTGGCACAGCCACAACCTGCCCCTTGAGCAAGCTGCAGCTAGTGGCAGGCTACAGGCTGGGTATGCTACACAGAAGAAGACTCCAGATTCAGTTTGCATTATGAAAACCTGTGTTTGTCAGCATGGGAAAGCTAATAAATTAGGCTCTCATGTCCCCAGCCACCTAAAAAGAAAAAAGCCAATTAATAAACGAGGAGCTCCTGTAGTTTCACATCTTCTTCAAAAAGTTCAATGAATGGAACGTTACAAGGAGTCTGATGCCCAGATGGTTCTTCACTGGAAAGCAGGATTTTTTAACACTTATGAATAAAAACCTGCAGTAGCTCTTTTGGAATAAGATTAGCAACATGCGTGTTCTATCACTTTATATTCTGAAAGTTAACACTCTTTACTCTTGACATTGGTTGCACAGAATTTATCTGCGTGGAAATGCAGCAAATCACCCATTCAGTGACATTTAAAGTCTCTCAGATGGCGTTGAGAGAAGTATTTTATGCAGCTTTAAAATATCAAGACTTTACAGGAAGGCAGTATAAAAAAAAAGAATTAAATTTAAAGACTCAGTAAAAATACTTTATGACCTCAAATCACAGCACTGTACAGCAGTATACTTAAGCTTATTAAGATTAGAAAACAGTTTCCAATTATAGAAGATAATTAAAAAGAAGAATCAAAAACTAAAGGGTAATTCTGTTTTCCCCATCTTTTCAACTCAACCCAGTTCCATGTCAAAACCAGACATGGACAACTGATTGCAGTAGTCAGAGATACGAGAGCAGAAATCAAGAATTTACCTGACTGTGAAAAATGAAGGTACAACTTCTAAAAACTAACATAGGCTTTTTTCATCATTCAAGAACACAGTGACTAAAAGACACAAAATTATTTCCATGAGACCATTACCATGTGTCTCACTGTAGCTGAGACAAACAATTCTGTAGAGAAGACCAATAGCATTTATTTGTCTGTGTCTGCTTTGTGTTTTCAAGTAGCTGGAGACACAAACCAGACTGGTGGCCATCTGGGCAGTTAGGACTGCACTTTTGGAAAGGGTGCCTTCCAAGTTCTACCCAGCGGAACCATATCATAACACTTCTAAGAAGCAAATTTGCCACAGAGTAACAGCAATAGATTCATTATGATGGGAGCAACACAGTTTAGGGGGAAAAAGCCCCACAATATCATAGAAACAAAAAACAAAACAAAACAAAAAGCCCAAAATGGAACAAGAAAACAAAATAAAGCACTCTTACCAACCCAAGCAAACACAAGAAAGAAATCTCCAAAAAACCAAAACCACCACAAACCAAAACCATAAAACCTTGAGACGCCTCACCAGATGCCGCACACCTGACAAGCTGGGGACAAGCAAAGGTTAGGAAAAGTACAGAAAAACATCAGAGTAAAATCATCACTAGTAAACTAATCAAATGAAAGCACTTTTAGTAGTTGTAAAAGCTCAGACATCACCAAGAAAAGGAAAAGCAACCTCTAACCTTCCTAATTTAACAGTACTTATTTTTCTATGACAGTGAATATTACCATTTATTCTATAAAGTTGTACAGAGCTGTCATGATCTTAATCCCAATTTCAGTCAATTTACCTCAGCAACTGTAAAAAACTTGAAGTCCCCAGTTACAAACACCTAACCAGAGCAACACAACATCAGACTATGCTGGTAGTAGATCTGCTTGCATAATTAAGTACATTTTTAACAGACTTTTAACCACTATTTCAATTACTTCCTTCCTTTGATTATAAAATGTCAGATACCTTGATTTCAACACAAACCTCATAAAGCAATGCCACATCCTCTATTTTCAATATTTCTACTCCGAAAGTTCTGCTAATGAAAGCACAAGTGGGATTCTTTGGTTTGTTCTGGGGTTTTTTACATCTGACTATTGACAAAACAAAGCTGACTAGCTGGGGAGGAGTATAATGTTGTTTAGGTGGGCAGGGAATGGTGTAAAGGAAGTAATTTCAAAGTTGGCTCATCTCTAATATTTGGGTGTTTCCCCCTAGTCTAGTCTATTAACTATCTGTTCAGTGAAGTTAGGTTGGTTGGCCTAGAAATTTGATTTTTCCCACTCCACATTACAGTAAGCTTTTCTGCTCTTTCTGTATGGCAATTGTGTGTAGCAACAGGTCACATAAACGGTTTTTTGAAGACTAAAGGAAGAATTAGCCTTGAGCAGCTCATGGGCCTTGGCTGTTGTCCTTATTTCCAGTGTATTTTCATTATCTTTTATTGTCATCTCTTAAATCCCCTTGTCAATAGTTCCCGCTTGCACATGTTTGGTCCTTTCAGGTCTTTGTTCCTGTTTGGTCCTTTCTGCTCTTACCCTAACATGTTTCCACTCTTTCATCTGTATTGGTCTCATAGACTGCTTATCTTACCATAAAAGGAGGATCACACCCACAAACAGCAGCCAGCTTTCTTAATGTTATCTTCCCAGAAAATTACATATCGGCTTCTCAATCCTGCCTGAGTCTCATTTGCAAAGGCCATTATTCTCTTCCTGTTACTGCTCTCCGTTCTTTCACATAAGACAGTGAGCCTCGTTACTTAGAAATACTGTCACCTAACAGCCAACCTCTCTCAGTCTCTCCTAAAACCATGCAATTGTGGAAAAACATGATAAATTTTAGTTTATAGGTAAATTCTTTAACTTTACCCACATTTAGTATTATCGCTTGTACTGTAATATCAAGTTCACTTCCTGACAGATATAATAATGAAGAGCAATTTATTACCCTTGATATGTTTATGATCAGTAAAACCATGGACATTTGAGGAAGACTACCAAGAAGAATTTGAAGAAATATCAAAATAACGCACATATTTCAAAGTGATTACGGGGATTTGCATATACTGCACTCCGTCAAAATAAAATTTAAAAGCTAAACAACAAAACTTGATGTTTAGCAATCTTTTCTGTTTCATAATGAAAAATAAAATTAATAAAATCTTCTTGAACAGATGGTGCAGGACTACTCTGCTGACTGGTCCAAGAGTCTCAAGAGTCAGCAAATATGCAACTAAGACTGAAACTTGTGACATGTATCTGTAGTACTAAATGGAGTATTTCTTGTTTGATGACTGCCAGTAGCAATCCTTCACTGCAATAACATATTTATACAGACTACAATCCCCAGATATCCACCTCCCCAGCCTCTCTGCACATCTCATTATGCAACTGCAAATAATATGAAAATAGATTATCTTTGGCAGAAGTTACAAGTGGGTTGTATGACAAATTTTGTTTAAGTAATATTAATTTGCTCTCCAGTTCCATTAAAATTATGGATGTGGTTGAAGATATTAAGCAGAACTAATGCTAAGTTTTCATTGGAGATTAAAGAGCATAGCCCCTATTTCAATACTTCTTTTTAATCATGAAAACAGTGGGGGTTTTTTCTTTTCTGTTCATATGCAGCTTTGGCAGAAATAAACAGAAATCTTGCCTTCCCTAGACAGGTGGGATCAGAGTGATCTTATTTTCTTCTTTCTGCTCCAATTAATCTCTTCTGCAGAATTAGATTTTGCACTAATATCTTGTTCTTGGTATTTTCTCACTTCAGTGACTTCCCCACTGCACAACCATTTCAGAAAGGTATTCAGGCTGTAAGTTACAAGGGAAAATATCCACAATGCTATTCAACTACATGCAAAAAGAACAGGTGAACAAAAGGTATATGCAAAAGAAAACTTCAATGACAGAAGTTCGCATTTCACATGACAACTCTTTGAGGAACTAGTAGAAATTTACACTTTAACAGTTATATATTACACCAAATATAGTCTAGTTTTGCCCCTCTGATCTTTTATTCTTGACTAAGAAAAGATTTAAGGAAATAACAGACAAAAAATCTGACTGGAACAAGGCATTAACAAATTCAAATTGAACTTAGAAAAACCCTATTGCATTGAATTAATTGAAGAAATAATAGCTTACATTTTAATAGCTTTTAACCACATCTTAGCGCTTTAACAAGACTAACCTTACTTCATTCAATTCAGTTCTGGATACAGCACTAGCGAGCCACCAGTGAAACCCTCTGCTAAAAACTTACTTTTAGGAAGAGAAGACAACCATGCACACTGGAAACAGGTCACACAGCCTCCTACCATGTGACCAGCATTATTTCAGCTTGTAACTCGCATCACTTCCCTTGCTCTCCTTCAAAAGAGGAGATCAACAACTATGGTACCTGTTAAATGTATGATGAGGCTAATCAACCAATAAAAATGCACTTTTCACTGAAGCAAACATTGATGCCTGTCATTATTCATCATTTTTCTTTCCACATTATATTATTTTATTCTGTTTCCATTTCTAATCTTTCTTTGCATTACTACATTGTCATTTGTTACAAGATATTTCTGTAATTTTAGTGCAATACATCCTCTGATAGGCATTTATAGGAAAAAAAAAAAATTGAAACAAAGAAAACACTATGCAATACCATAAAGTATTGGTAAAGAGCCAGTATGTGACATAAGAACCCCTACCCTCCAACTTTACTTTTCTACACAAACACTCGATATGAATTATGTCTGGGAAGAAAAATTACAATAAACTTCATCACCCAAAATACAAGCCACAATTTTCTGGTTTTACATCCTATAAAACTCTCAGATACACTGCATCCTACAGGTCCTCTGCTCGAGAAATAAGAGCTACTCTTATTTCAAGCTACTGCTTTAACATTCCATAACTTGTATTTCTTAAACACTGTCAGACAGCTATTGTTCAATCATATGGTGCTCTTGAGAATTGGGAGATCCTGGCCTCAGAGGCAAACTACCAAACTGAGAGAGCAGTCAATAAGGGCATGAATTACCAGAACTACCTGAATCAGCCCCAGTTTGGAAACAGCTCCTTTGTTTTCTAAGTAACATTATATAATTATCTTTCAGGGCTATACCATTGCAAATAATTAAGTTTCTAATACATTTTTAGCAGCCACATCCAGCTGTATGCTTGCATAGACATTAGTTTAGAGGCAGAGGTTTGTAGAGAGTTTTAAAAGGGAGACTAGAGCATTATCACTTCCTCTCACTCTAAGTTCTTATAATTCATCTTGCTCTTGATGACAAAAGTGCATGTACTTATATTCAGATTCCTTAAGCAGCACAACCTTTGCAGAAGACATAGCTTTTATTTGCAGCTCATTTTTCATAGGCATGCAAACATTTAACATGCCAAACAGACTTGTTTAGTGGCTCAGAGGCTGATCATCATGGAGAAAATGTAACCAGATAAGCTGGCAATTTTAAGGAGCAAAACAAAAATTACAGTCACACCATGCAAAAGTCCCCATCATGCAGTGAAACTGAAGAGTTTCACGGTGTAAAGTTAAGATCATTTGCTACTGAATGGTGAAGCTTCAGTAGGTCCAGACTCTTCTCTAAGTGAACAGTTATTCTGCCCCTCAGAGCAACAGTCCCCCCCCCCTCTGACAGCAGTGTATGTGCAGAAACTCTCACCTTTCAGGGCCATTTGGTAAACACTGACAAGCTCTAACTCAACTCTATAAAAGCACATTATTATGTATTCTGTAACCACTTTCCTTATTAAATAACATTTAAAACACTCACCAGTGTTATAAAGAGAGAACTGCTGCATCGGTTCCTTCTGAACTAGAGCTTCCCTCAACTTGAAGGCAGTAGCCCTAATTCAAGGAGTGAAGAGGGGCTACATTGCCATAGGGGGATCAGAATATCTCTTTATATGTCACACAGTTGCAGGAGCTCTGGCATGATTTTAACAATTGTAATGAACCTTCCTGAGTCTTTTGGGCATCTAGCAACATTTACTCTACCCTTGCATTTTCAGAGTCTGAAGTCATGAGGACAAACCTAATGCAGTGCTAGTATGCTCCAAAGGCATGAGATTAACTTCCTCTAAGAGGAGACAGAGCCTGAGTATGACTAAGGGGGACCATGTGCTTTCCTTACCATCTCACACAACGTCTTAGAAGACTAGCTGTGATTTAAACTCACAAAGCACCAAAACAGACCACACAGCTGTAGAACACTCAGAATACTTTTTTTCATGCTGGGAGAGGCTGGGGGGAGAGCAAGATGTTTGAAGACTTTATCACTGCAGCAGAACAGATAATTAGGCAATTAAAACTATGAAAAGCAGACAAATTACCAGTTCCAGATGAATTACACTGTGGAACAGAATTGGGAGAAGCAAAAAATCAGAAACGAGTGCCTTCAGCAAGTATCTTTAGAGCACAATTATAAGAGTGAAAGTTCTGGAACAAAAGTGAAAGGGTAGTTAATTTGCAGAAATCTATCTGGTTTCTGGTCTTGCAAAGGAATGTTTTTAGGGCATTGATTCCTAAAATAATGTTGCTTTCCTTGTGTTAATAATTAGAACACATTAATAGAAGTTCAAGAGTTCTCAATGCAGCTTCATTTTTGGTAACCCAGCAAGGTCCTTCCCTCCTAGGTTTTTAATGGTATTAGCAATATCTTCACACTTACACTCCTGTTTAATCGTTCAGCTCAATAGGACACGCTCTACAAACTCATTCTTGCCAGTCCTACTTGCTTCCAGGACATGGAGAATGTATCACCATTGCACATGTAAAAGAACACCTTAACTTCCCACAAAATCTTCACAAAGGCAACTTTGGTGAAGGTGCTCTGCTCATCCACTGTCCATCACATGTGGTAATATTTCCAGAAGCCTCTTCTACAACCTTCTCCAGAGGTACTGAACATCCATCCCAGCCAAGAAGAACAAGGGAGTTATCCTGCTCATGCCAGCTATAACAGGGCACACTTCTCCAGGCACGTTTTCTTCAATGTATACATCACACTATGCAAAGCTTTCTATTGCACAGATGCAAAAATCTCTGCTCTGGTACTAAGACTTTCCAAATAAGAAAATACTAAGAAGGAAACTGGCAAAATTTGCTAGTCCAGCTTTCAGAAGTACCAGCTATGAAATCCTTGGCTTACAGCCTCATAGACTTGTTGCAGATGTAAATCAGGACATACCAACCAGGCTGGAGGCTGCACAGTGGTATCAGGTGTGCCTCTTCCATTACAGCCCACTTCAGGGAGAGGCCAAAGTCTCCTCACACCTTGCTGCAAAAGGAAGGACTTCATAGATGCAATCAACTTCATTTTACTATTGTAAATAACCATTGCTATTACTAAAACAAGCAGAAGCCATAGAGCACAGCTACATGCCAATTGAACTGTGGAGTACCTCCAACTGCAATGACCCCACAGAATGGCTCAAGCATAATAAGAGTGAAATTTGTGCCTAGTAGAGGATTTTCCTTGTGAAAGGTATTTAGAGTAAAATCGCACATTAAACAGTATGAAAGAAATGAGGCAGGAGTGGGATGAGAAACATAGGTGATAGTACTTGAATATGAAAAAGCATGTATATAGTGTAAGTTTAAAAAACCAATAATAGAGATATACAACAGTTTATATTTCTTGGCTTTACATGCAGAAGTTTTACTTAAAGAAATACTAAACAATAAGGTCTAGGATGAACATACAAATAAATAAACACTGACACTTTTTTCAAAATTCAACAGTCTTGAGCAATATTTTTTTCTAATCACTATCTTTCTAGTTATGATTTTCATAGGTAACAATATGGAAACATTTATTCTAATTATGGCAGATCTTTGATGTCTGTGCAACAAACTAATTAATGTGGATTTATTCCTTCCTGAATGAGGTTCTCTCAGTTCAAAACACAAGCTGAATGGAAAAAAAAAAGAAATTTATCAGAGTTTTAAGTTCTTTGAAACCTAGGAAGACACTCTCATCGCATCCAAACAGCTTGAAATGGGACACTGGCATGGAAAACAGGGTAAAATTGTACAACTGTATTGGCTGCAATCACTATGATAATGCGATGCTGGCACATTTCTGAAGGCAGCAGGGGGCAGGAGAAACAGGTCTTGGACATTTTATGCTTTAATTTCTAGCTCTTCATACATATTCTGTTGCCAGATTAAATTTTCGTCTCTCCCATTGCCAAAGCAAACACAACTGTGGCGGTCTCATTCTATTATTGTATTTATTATGTCAAGAAACACAAGGGCTGCTTGAAAGCACTGCATTAGATGAACTGCTCTAGATGTACATGTGGGGAAACATGGCCACAACACAAGTTTCCTCTTGCCTTGAGTGGAGCTCAAACAGATAGCACAAAACTTACCATTGATCACTTGTGACTATTAATAGCATACACCCTGTATACCATTATCTCATGAACAGAAGCTCAAATAAAGTACACCAAATTCACCATACTGACATGCTGTAGAAAACAATATCTTGCAAACATCACCACTACCTTTTCTTCTGAGCATGACAAGAAATTTGCTTTTCTCACTTGTTATTAATAGTAAGAAGGGCATCTTGGCATTAACCATGAATTATAACCAAAATCTGCAGGTTTCTTGTATGACATACTTTTATGATTCTTTATTCTTTCCTCTGCTGGTGTTTGGCAAGATATGGATGATACAGAGGAAAGTGGAAGAAGAAGAATTAAGTGCACACAGATGCAATTTTAAACCAACCTTGATTTTAAAAGAAACCAACCTGTCTGGTATACTTAACGTGAAGCAGACATCTTTTTGGTGCAGATTTCTTTTGCAAGCCAGTAATGTTAATACGAGAAAGCTGTCTAAGAACTACATTTCCTTTCTACAGAGACAGATTGAAAAAATGTTCCCAGTTTCTGCAAAAGTAAACTGCTCTTCACAGTTCTTGGCACTTTTACATTTGTTGTTTTTATTAAAGTTACCTCAGCCTGCTTTAGTTTATCCTAAGAAACCACTTAAACATTAAAATTCCTACTAGAGCATATGCATGCACTCCAGACAGCCAACCCAGCAACACACCTCCAAGAATTTTAAACTTATATGGAAAATATGTTTCTTTTTTTCCTCTTTCACTATGACCACATTAAAAAGAGCTTGACTTTGTATTTTAAAAAACTGCATCATAATAGAGACTCTTCAGTATTCTACAAATATCTCTGCTAATAATTTAGTTCAAATCCTATTGTCAGTTCCCAAAATCACCTCTGCCTCCAACCAAACACACAAAACCTGGAGAAGTCTGACCCTCACCTAATCAACAGGCAAGCAGCATTCAAGTATAGTATTATTTACAGTTGTCAAGAGTGTCCACAGAAATCACTGATACTCACATAATTAGCTGCCAGAGGTGTGCCAAGAAATGTCATGAGAGGAATGGCCAACAAAAACAACGTAACTTACCTAAGGGCACCAATGGGGAACTACTAGACTACAAAGAGGAAGAGAGAGTTGATTTTGTTGTTTGATTTTAGTAAAGAGGACAGCATAAATAAGTTTGGTACTCTTTCATTTTCACATGGGAAAGCACGAAGGGTGTAAGTGACAAGCAAAACTTAGACAAGCAAAAGGTATTTCAAATGTATGCAGTAAGCAATGACCTAGATTTTGAAGCAACACATGCTTCAAATCAGCAGAGACAGTAAAGCATAAAATGACACAGAGAAATACCTGTTACTGACAGTTAGGAAGTCTGCACATCAACTGTTTCACAAACACATCTCTGAACACATTGAAATAACTCACTACAGTTGCTGGCCAGGGCAGATTGATAAACACAGGATACAAACAACACAAGATAGAAACAATTATATAAAGCTTTCCAGCACAACTACAATCTTCATTGCACCCAGCAACTTCTTTCAGAGCAGCCAATTCCCAGAATTAAAGCAGAACATCTCTGAAGAGACAAATAACAAACCCTATCAGAAACCTCCCTCAAGCCTACAAAACTCACCCTGTAAACATAACAGAACTGAGGAATGGTATGAACTAAAATCTTTCCCTTACCTTTGCTGAGAGTGCCCGTGATAAGCTTAAAAATAGTCTGGGCAAATTTGACAATCCCATGCTTGCATCTCTTTGAACAGCCACTCATGGTTCAGACGGATAGAAAGCCTCTTCTTTCTTACAAAGTTCAGGAATAACAACAAAATTAAAAAGCGAGTCCTTTACGAAGTTGATGCGACTGGTTGTGCAGTGCAGAGAACTCCGCTGTCATGCACCAAGTCCCAGGCTCTGCACTGAGATTTGCTACTCTGAAGCTACCAGGGAAGACTGCAGTGGAGCAATGCACATCTCTTTTTAGTTAAAGGTCCAGCTCTCCCCGCTATCCTCTTGGCTGGAAATGCACACACCTGCAATGCCCTGACAGAAGCTGCTAAGCACAGCAACACTTCAGCCAGACAGGCGAGGAGAGAGGGTTTGCCTCTGCAGGCTGTGCGGGCTGCCACGCTGGGCACAGGGAATGCAGCAAGAGACGTCTGGAGTCACCGGCTGCTGGAAATAAAAGAAACTGCTGATTAAAGACCCTTTTATTGGCTAATTCCCAGCGGATTTCAAAGGAATTGTTAATTTTGCTCTCGCCAGGCTGAGAAAACCGAAAAATAACCTTTTTTTTTTTTTTTTTTAAACCGTAGTTACACTACCACACGTACGAGGCTGCATAGTATTACTTCACAAAACCTGCTAGAAGTAGGAAAACAAAGCTGCACCCAGGGGAAAAACAAACAAAACAAACAAACAAACAAAAAAAAAAAAAACAAAAACAAAAAAACCAAAAAAACCGAACAAAAAAAAAAACCCACAGCTCTTTCTTTTAATTCTACTAGCTTAGACGCTGCTCCGACTGTGGTTGCCCAGAACAGAGGGATGTGCCAGCCGCCTTCCGGAGTCGGCGAGGCTCGGGCTCACCCCTCTACGCAACCCCACATTAAACTTTTGGCTCACTGCTCCACGTCGTGCCGGTGCGGTGCTCGCTCCCCGTAATGTACGGGGAGTTATCCCCTAGCAACAGCCACAGCTCTGGCTTCTCCAGTTCAATCAGTTACTGCTGCCTGTCTGGAATACTGTGAAAAAGAGGACTTGATGCGTCCATCAGCAAAGTGGAGGCATCTCAAACTCCATCTGAGTACTGAGCAGAGTTGAGCATCTTTAGGTTTAATCATGCTAGCCTCATCTCAGACGTTTTTAAACAAGCCCCCAAATGCACGATTTGCTTTCCCCGGTCATAAGACTTACCTCAGGCTTCTGCTCACACCCAGCTACTCCCAGTTAAATTACTTGGTCAGCCTTGTCTCTGACAAAGCGTCCTGGAGCCAGCCATCACCTCAGAGAGGCGTCAACTGAGCACCGCCTTTACGGAGGGACAGGCGCAGCGAACAGCTTTGCACTTCGGGAACAGCGATATATCTCTCACTCAGGGAGCAGTAAACCGCTTCACAGGAAAACTTACATTCCTGAAGCAAAACTCAGGGCTTTGCCAAACAGCTCACGCAACTATCTGTTCCTCCCAGCTGGAAGCGCCCTCCGGCTCCTCATCCCAGCCTCACACGCGCACCCGGCACTGCCTCCCGCCCCTCCCCTTCCCACGCCGTCGCTCACCTCCTCCTCCTCCTCAGGCAGAGAGCCGTGGAACACTGTTTAGGGAGGCTTTCCAGCGCATCACTTTACCTCAAAAAAAACCATACGTTCTCTGGCACGGAAAAAACGACCTGAGGACAGAATTACCACCCTCATCAGCTCGTGCTGAGACTATCGCCCCCCGTGCTGAGCTGCCAGGCATCGGACGTTTTACTGCTCTTTCCCTTCCACCCAGTCGCTTCATTCAATTTCAGGTTTTTTCAGATGTGATAGTCCACAGCTTTGGAGAACTTCCACAAAACGTAACGCCACAGCAGCTGTGAGCTCGTGAAGACGCTTGGCCCCGGCCGGCAGATGTGGTGGCTGCTGCCAGCCTCGCATGAGCATCCTCCTGCGGCTAAAGCCTCCATCTTGGGGCTGTGCTTCCACACAGCCCTTTGGGTAAATTTTTCTGTAAGTTTCTCAAAAGTCTGGCTTTTATTTACTATACTCCACAGGACAAAAGGGAGCTGGCTGATTATTTAGATACTGCCTTTGAGACGCCAGTGCTGCTCTGTGAGGCCACTGCTGGTCAGGACACAGTGGTCAGGCAGAGGAACAAAGACCCTGTTGCCTTCACATCCTGCCCAGATGAATTTTAAATATCTAAACGTCTCGGGCTTCCTGCTACCATCACCTCTACACAGCCCAGAGCCTTCACCATATCACAGATTATTACATTTGTAGGGACCCTCAGACCAATGCAGTAAATGGGAAACTGAGGCAGATTAAATACCTTGCCAAACATTGTTAGAAACACATGAATAAACAAAGTGATGCACGAACTTCATATGTAAATAATATTTCTACCTCCTACACCAGGGATCAACAACCAGTAAGATAGAGAATAGAGTTATGTGAGGATGTTGGGAGGGAAAGGGAATGTAGGTGGTTTGTGGAAAGCACACTACAAAATAATTCCTTAATGAAGTCATCTCCAAGGCTGTTCTTTATTCCTAGATATCCAATTCAAAGTTGAAAAAATTATCCTTCAAAAGAAAAAAAAAAACTATAATAAGGCAGTAAAACATCAAAAGGGAAATCAAGGAGCCAGCAGGTTATTAGTTTATCAAAAGTTTGCAGCATGTTAATTGCATATATATATATACACACACACATTATAATATAATTGGGGGTCAGGGAACATAGGACAATAGAATGAGTGCTAGAAGCATTAGTAAAGAAAGCTATGGAAACTGAGAAGTCTTACACAGCAGTAAAAAGAAAACTGCACTGTAATATTCAGACAAGACTTTAAGCCTCCCTTGTGATGGGAAAAATGGGTGCTAATGTCTTTACAAACACCACTATAGGCAGGGGTCTTTAGGAGCAAAGATGTAATAATAATATCTTCAAACTGGATCTTAACGTCTCTACAAACTTGAAGCTGTGCAAGTTTGTTACAGAACCCAGACACAGGATCATCAAGGTAATATTTAAACATTTACAGAGATGCTAGATCTGTAACTTTGGGTGGTCAGTCTCTCTGCTGGGAGCCTCCCAAAGGGCCTTCATCCACTTCCCAGCCCTGGGCAGCACCAGCATCCCCTTTGCAGGGCCCAGCAGGGCTCTCCTGAGCTGCCCTTGCCCACCTGCAGACAGACCCTGCCCCAGGCAGGGCCCTGCAGACAGGCAGGTTTCTGTGGGTCTGGGTGAGGGCACAGAGGGTGGGATGGGCTCTATGAGCCTGGCAGTGAGAGGGCAGCTCTCAGGAGGGAAATGTCCAGGCCCAGGGAGATGCTCAGGGAAGGAGAGGGGCTGAACAGAGCACTGCTGGGGGCAGGAGGGCACTGTTGGTGTGTGGGAGGTGCCGTGCACAGCTGGGTACGGGAACACTGCCCTGAGTGCCCGGCTGTCTCTGCCCTGCCCTCTCAGGCACAGCACCACAACATCTTCTCTTGTTTCTGCACTCCTCTGATACTGTCATTGCAATCTGCTGCTCTCAGGGATGCTCTGGGATTGCAGCACTGAGTCAGGCACTGGCCTTGGGATTCCTGCCAGGCAGGGGTGTCCATGGGAATAGGGTGTCCAAACATCCCTGTGACCTGTGGGGCTGTGGGCAAAGCAGTCCATGGGAAAATGGAATGAGCTGAGCCCCCTCCCTGAGATCCCATCATGGGCACACCTGGGGGTCTCCTTGCTCTGTCCTTCCAAGCTCTGAGCTGCCCTCCTGGGTGCAAATCTGTGCCAGAGCCTCTCGGAGTTCCCTTAGAGCCCCATGGGGAAGTGCAGAGATGCCACAGCTGAGGAAATGCTGTTGGGTTTGCCAAGGGAACCGTGAGTGTCCTTGGCAGAAGGGGGTGCTGAGACCTTGCTCAGAGAGCTTCAGAGAGGGTGAGACATTCAGGGATCCCTCTGCTCTGGGCAGGGTCTGGTTTATCCCAGGGTGACAGAGGAGTGTGATTGTGCTCTGATTCCAGCTGAAGGCGCAAAGCCAGGGCAGTTGGGGACAAGCCCGTCCAGCCCCTCACCTTGCCGTGAGCCACAGGGAATCTTCTGCCTCTCACATCTCTCACTGGCAAACTGTGAGTGCAGCAGAAATACTGGGATTTCTGTCCTCAGAGAACTAGGAGTTATGTGTGGATAGGGAAATAAATCCTAAAACCAACTCCTGCCAATCTTTAGACTTGGGATTGAAGAAGCTACCAAGCCTCTCTGCATTAGGAATGATTTCACGGACAAATCCTGAATATCCAGCCTTGTCCCTCTGCCACTCAGTCACAAACCCAGAGCAGCAGGGCAAGGATGGCTCCTCCTCAAGAGTCCCCACTCAAAGGCCTGGCTGCTCCTGGCACTCTCAGACAGCACAACTGGAGCTCAGTCAGGGACCTGGGTGAAGGTTTTCCCAGAGCAGGAACAAGGGAGGGGGAGTCACAGCGGGACAGGTTTGAGCCCAGGTTTGGCTCAAAGCAGCCTCTGCTGACTTGTCACTGTCCTTTATCCATGAACAGGTCCCCATGGCCAGCCACAGCAAATGTCCAACAGCAGCTCCATCAGCCACTTCCTCCTGCTGCCATTGGCACACACGCGGCAGCTGCAGCTCCTGCACTTCTGCCTCTTCCTGGGCATCTCCCTGGCTGCCCTCCTGGCCAACGGCCTCATCATCAGCGCCGTAGCCTGCAGCCACCACCTGCACACCCCCATGTTCTTCTTCCTGCTCAACCTGGCCCTCAGCGACCTGGGCTGCATCTGCACCACTGTCCCCAAAGCCATGCACAATTCCCTCTGGGACACCAGGACCATCTCATACTCAGGATGTGCTGCACAGCTCTTTCTTTTTATCTTCTTCATTTCGTCAGAGTATTCCCTCCTGACCATCATGTGCTACGACCGCTACGTGTCCATCTGCAAACCCCTGCACTATGGGACCCTCCTGGGCAGCAGAGCTTGTGCCCACATGGCAGCAGCTGCCTGGGCCAGTGGCTTTCTCAATGCTCTGCTGCACACAGCCAATACATTTTCCCTGCCCCTGTGCCATGGCAATGTCCTGAGCCAGTTTTTCTGTGAAATCCCACAGATCCTCAAGCTCTCCTGCTCAGACACATACCTGAGGGAATTAGGGCTCCTTGCTTTTATTGCTTTTCCATTTTTCGGCTGTTTCGTGTTCATTGTTTTCTCCTATGTGCAGATCTTCAGGGCTGTGCTGAGGATTCCCTCTGAGCAGGGACGGCACAAAGCCTTTTCCACCTGCCTCCCTCACCTGGCTGTGGTCTCCCTGTTTATCAGCACTGGCTTTTCTGCCACTTGAAGCCCCCCTCCATCTCCTCCCCATCCCTGGATTTGGCAGTGTCAGTTCTGTACTCAGTGGTGCCTCCAGCCCTGAACCCCCTCATCTACAGCCTGAGGAACCAGGAGCTCAAGGCTGCAGTGTGGAGACTGATGACTGGATGCTTTCAGGAACATTAAACTGGTGGCCTATTTTTGTAAATTATTTGTAATAAGTCATCTTTGATACTTCTTCTTGGTTTGGTTGTGGGATTCTTTTTCCAATGTTTAATTTTTTTCATATTGTCCACAAATAAATGTCATCGTTTGTGCCATTTATCATTTTGTTTCTCTCCACCTTCCCTGTGACCCACAGACTGTGTCAAAGACAGACTGCACTCTTGGTGGCTTTCAATGGACTAAAGGATCTCCATCACAGCAAAGTTTTCTCTAGAGATGCCCCTTTTCTTACCTGCTCTGGAGCTGCAGCAGCAATGTCTGTGTGCAGAGCTGGGGCAGATCAGTGCTGGCACAGCAGCTGTGCCCAGCAGCAGCAGCACTTGGTGTTGCCAGTGCTGCTCCCGTGCCACTGCCCTGCTGCCCTCCTGCCCCTCGTGTTGCTGCAGGGCCTGAGTGCTCTCAGGGCCGGGCACAGCCCTGGGGGTGGCAGTGCTGGGGCTGCAGCAGGGACAGGCCATGGGCACTGCTGGGGCAGCGCTGACGCCTCAGGGCAGGGCCTGGGGGCTCGAGGCTCCTTGCCCAGGCTCTCTCCAGAACACTTGGCCAGGCCAGTGCTGAGCAGAGAAAACCCCCGTGAGCAGCCCCAGGCTGGCCGTGGGCAGGCTGGGGGCAAACAGCATGGCTGGTGCTCTGCAAGGTCCCTGCAAGGGGAGACCCTGGCAAGGAGCAGCAGAGCAGGGGCTGATCCATCCCCACTGCGCTGGACACCCCAGGGCAGCGTCCCAGAGCGTCCTCATGCACCTGCCAACAACATCCCCCCTCTGCAGCCCTGGCCTCTCCCCCAGCTCACACAGGTGCCTCATCCTTGCAGGCACAGACACGGCAGCACTGGCTCAGGAGCCCCTGTTTGCATTGCACAGAGCAGGCGTCAGCACAGCCATGGTGCTGCTGTGGGGAGATGGAGCTGAGTGAGCACAAATGCCATCAGCTCTGGAACCAGCAAGGGCTGGGGGACACAAGGGAAAACAATCAGGTTTGTTGTGGCCTCTGCAGTCAGCCAGAAAGTTTGTTCCCAAGAGCTGTGAGTTTCCTCTCCTCCTGCAAACATTGTTGCTCAGAGCCAGGGCTCCTTGGAAGCCATCCTTTAACAGCCCTGAGCATTTCCTTTGCTTTGCCTTTGCGCTCTTTACTCTTCCTGCTCCAGATTTTCTCCTTTTGTCCACCCCTGTTTCCTCCCCTACATACAGCCCATCCCTGTTTGCCCTTTCTTCTCTGGCCCCACTCCTCATTTCAGTTCCTGAGCTGGCACCATGGGAACATCCCTTGGGGAGCAGGATCATCCTACAAGTGCTTCAGGAATTGTCTGCAGGGTCCTGCAGTGCCTCGTGCTGCTCCCTTGCCAGAGGCACCACAGGCCAGGGGGGCACATCTGGGCTGGTGTGTCTGGGTGTGGGGCTCCCTGTTCTGGGCAGTGAGGAGGGGCTGGAGAGGCTCTGCAGGACTGACAGGATGGGCTTTGGGGCTGTGAGGAGAAGCTGAGGGACCTGGGCTGCTGGACCTTCTGAAGAGGAGGCCCAGGGCTCATCCTGTAACTGCTCCAAGGGTGGTTTAATGAAATAACAGACTGAATATTGGTGAAGTAAATAGAGGGAAAGATCAATATTTCTTCTTCTGGCATTGTACAATTGCAGTAATTTCTGCTCTCTTGCAGTAGGAAAACTTTGATATTTCTTAAAAGTACTCAAATGACCCAGGTAATCACCATGCAAGCTGAAAGTCCTGTACAGCCCTGGAGGTCGCCAGTCCCAAAAATACCTGCTCCTATCTAAAACAGGGACCAGCATTGTCCCAGGATTATCAGAGAGCTGAGTTGGGAGACCTCAGCAAGTCAGCAGCCCAATCTATAATAAACAGCCCCAGACCAAGTGGTTCAAGATTTGATTTGGTCTGAATTTGAAAATCCCAAAGGACAGGGGTGGGGAAGCATCTTAGAACCTGCCTGAGCCCATGGAAACAAAGGTTTTCCACATGTCCTGTCTGACATCCCCTTGAATCACAAAAGGCAATCACAAAATACCTTTCAACTGGGTTAGCCAAAAGGATATGTTTATTTCAGCACTGGGGGAAAACACACAGGATCTCTCCCAAAGGCATGCACGTCCTTCAGTAGCTTTTAGCCCTCTATTTATTCACAAAAGTCATGCACATTCTAAAACACCTATACATATTTATTACCTCTCACCGCCCATTCCCCACTTGGTACTAAAATTAGTTGCATACTCATTGCGGTTGCGTAGTGTTCCCTTGATATTGAATCGGTGGTCTTTAAATGAGTCAGAGGGCTTCAGGGGAGGAAATAAGGACCCTCTACCTGGCTCTAAACTTTTTACCTCTGTCTTGTTACAATGACCACCTAACCTGCTGGTCCCTCCATTCTGGAGCTCATTAATTTCAGTGTCAAAAATTTATGATGTGTATTTTAGCTAGTTCTGAATGTTAAACAATCCACCTTTGTCAACTTCATGATCTTCTACTAAGCTATCTACCTTTATCGGTTACATTCCTAACCTCTAGCTTCTAATCTAAGATGTCCCATAAGTTGTTTCCCAAACATACAATTGTCTAGTCTGTAACAGAATACTATGGTTCATTCCCTCCTTTTCTATAAGCTTAGTAAATTCTTTTATTAATACCCAAATTTTTTGCCTTCATACCAAGGTATAGTATCTCTTAAGGCTGCACTATTGCTTCTGGTAACGAAGTTAGAATGGCTACTCATCATAATATTCTCCAATTCCAAACAAACATTATAATGGACATAATCAAACTGATGCCAACCAAAATTATTAATGCCATAATTGGATGAACGTGCATGTTGAGTATCCCAGTCGCTTTTGGTGGCCATCCAAAGAGCATATCCCACCAACCATGAGATGTGTCTGCTTCCAACCTTTTAAAAACTCTTCATATGGTTTCTGTGTCATGGCGTATTGTGATCAGAATCTTTCTTCCCATGTTCCTAATTTCTCTGAGAATTTCCTTTAAGTCCTTGTGTTTCAATAGCTGCTTGACTAAAGTCAAATTCATCCTTATAGGAACAGGCAATATTTCTTGTACAGCAGTCAGATTTGCTTTTATATATTGATGTGATACCACAGGTGCCTGATAAGAAAAGTCACAACCTTCAATTCTGACAAGAGTTGCAAATACACAGATTGGACTGGGTTTCATTTATGGTTAATTTATCTATCAGGACTGTGGGACATGGTGTCCTGAGACACACGCAACCCTGGCCTATGTATACACGTAAAGTTGTCGGATTGACTGAGTGAACTTTGAAGTGACAAATGCTCTGTTCTGTATCCAGGCAAGTATCTTGATGATTATTTATATTCCCTTCACATATAAACCCCAATTGTTTCCTCATGGTACAAGACTCTATAATAATAATCCTCCATTTCCCTTCAGCTTTTCACGCCCACATCCTGTATTCAGAAGGGTGTAGGATGTTTCCTTCATGGTTTAATCCTAAGGTAATTATTGGGTGTATCAGGCTCACTGATGCCTCATGTATAGTTAAAACAAAGGCAGTTACCATACTTGTTACAGAATCATAGGTAAAACTGACTAGGACCCACCATGACTGAAGTTCGCTTTCTAAATAGAAGTATTATTTCAAATTATTTGGCGAATCTCAGCAGGGAATTTGCCTTCACTGCCTTCCCTGACACTCAAGGCAGATGCCAATTGCATCCATAGTTGTGCTTGCACACATCCAAGAGCTAAAGACATGTTTTTGCTAGCTGCACCCATGGCATTCACTATTAGTCCATGAACTTGTTCTCTTATACCTTCCCATTCTGGTAATATTTTGGACAATTTTGACTGACTAGTACCTAAGGCTAGTAAAGAAGAACGTAAGGGTTGTTGTAATTTGACTACATTGCTACCGGTTGCAGTAATATTTCTGAGTCTGTTATGTTCAAAATTCCCAGTCCTGTTCCTAGTATCCCTGTAAGGTCTCTTTTCTTTCTGAGCATATCAGGCATACGTTTCTGTAACCAAGTGATCCAATCCATATAGGAGGTTTTAGGGAATGGGGTACATTCTGATCAAATAGCAGAAGCATTAACTTGCATTTCCATCTCTACTTGCTTCAGGGACCGTTCTGCAATCAGTAATAGTCTTTGGGTCCCTACTCTCTTAATAGCATAAGGTCCAATTTTGGTAATTATAGGCTGAATTGTTCTCCTTGAGGTAGTTTGAGTGACTGTGGTTTCTTCTGGTCTCTGGGTTGGTGGATTTTCTCCAACCTCATCTATCTGGGGATCAACACAATCCTGAGTAATATAATAATCCAAGCTATAACCCTTAACTGTACACCCTTTGATTTTAAGCCTAAATTCAGGACAGGTGGATAAACAGGTGTCACGACACCTGGAATCAATTCAAATTAGTTCCAATAGGTTTCTGGTAGTACTTATGAAATTCAATCATAACAAACGCATATTCACAGCTGCAAACATTTCTCCCTTCCCAGAAAGTTGCATTGGTTACCTTCATCATCTGAGACAACAGTTTACGGGAGTAAGCGCCATAAGCCTTTCCTTGGCAAAAATATCTCCCAGTTGTACTATATACACATAGTGTTGCATTAACTTTGGCTATGGCCATGGCCATAATCACGAGAAATACAGTTCTCCAGGGTAATATTTCTATCCAAAATCTATTCATCTTTCTCAAGTAAGGTTAAAATTCAGTTCATTATCACCCAGTGTTGCTTCCCAAGGAGTTTCTGGAGCCCTCGTGACTTGCATATGATGAATCCAAGCATTCTGTTCTTTAATCTTGATTGCAGTAATAGTGGTGAGAAGCACCTGGAATGCTCCTTCCCACTGAAACTCCAGGGTCTTTTCGGTAAAAGACTTAACATACACATAATCTCCAGGTTGTGTGTCATGCACTGGGCCATCTAGTTCCCTGCTTCAATCCCCAGCCACATGTTTCTCAATTTCTCTGAGTTGTTTGTTCAGGGCTACCATGTACCTGTGCAGAGTTTCTTCCCCTACTTGGGCTGGTGTTCCCTCTTGTACTCCATATGGTCTTCCATAGAGAATCTCAAAAGGACTCAGTTTCTCTTTTGCCCTCAGTTTAGTCCAGATCTGTGACAATGCTAATGGAAGAGCCCGGGGCCAAGGTAATTGAGCTTCTTGTCCTAATCTTGCAATTTGCCATTTAATCAAATGATTCACTTTTTCTACTTGGCCACTTGACTGAGGGTGATAGGGGGTGTGAAGTTCCCAACCTATACCCAACGTGTGGCTTACTTGCTGTACAGCCTTTGAAATGAAATGTGGCCACCTGTCTGAGGATATTGTGGCTGGAACTCCAAAGCGTGGTATTATTCCTTGTAACAGTACTTTGGTGACCTCTCGTGCTTTGGCAGTTCTGGTAGGAAAGGCTTCTGGCTACTCCCAGAAGATGTCTATTAACACCAGTAAATATCAGTACATCCCTTTCCTTGGAAGTTCTGGAAAATCAATTTGCCACTGTTGCCCAGGGCCATAGCCTCTTCCAATTTGTCCAAGTTTTGTCTTGGTTATATTTTGGGATTGGTTTGAAGGCAAAGACTACATTGTTGAGTCAGTTGGATAACAGTGCCTTGTAAATTTCTTGCAACCATTCTGTCTCTTAAATAATTATACAAGGTATCCCTTCCCAATGGGTTTTCTGATGTTCTTCTTTTGCTAATGCCCATAACAAATGGGAGGGAACTCCAAGCCTTCCTTTCCCTTCTTGTGTGATGGCCCATCCTTCTTTGTTATAACTTCCATTTTCTGTTTTAATGAGCCTCTTATCCTTTTTGTTATAATTTGGCTTACCTTCCAGGGAAATCTGTCCATCTGGAACTAAGGGTGATTCGATGGATACCTCACCTTTGGCTGCCTCTTTTGCATCTCTGTCCACCAGCTCATTTACTTCTTCCAATTCGGAGCTCACTTTCTGGTGGGCCTTAATATACATGACAGCTACCTTTGCAGGCAACTGGACTTCATCTAACAGTCTTACTGTTTTCTGTGCATGTTTAATGCTCCTTCCTTGTGAATTTAACAGTCCTCTTTCTTTCCAAATGGCTCCATGTGCATGCACAACCCCAAATGCATGTCTTGGATCTGTATAGATGTTAACTTTTCCTTTTACCAATTCCAAGGCATGGGTTAAAGCAATTATTTTGGCTGTTTGTGCAGAAGTCTTTGCTGACAATGGTCCAGACTCTATCACTTCTCTGCAAGTGGTAACTGCATACCCAGTATGCCTCTTCCCACTGATGACAAAACTGCTTCCATCAGTAAAGCAGGTCTCAGTGTTTCTCAAGAGGAGTGTCCTTCAGATCCAGGTTGTTGTAAGGCAGTGTTATGGTTCTCTATTGCACTATTATGTTTTCATATTGCACTGAAAAAATGGTTATCCCTGTATCCTCCTGGAGTTTGTGATGCTGGTTCAGCCCTCCCATAGCCCCTCCACACCAGCATGACCCCAATGCCTGTGATGTGGTCTGCCCCCTCCCCTCATCCTGGGTTTAAAATTCCCCACCATTCCTTTGTCTCTCTCTCTGCCCCCTGGACATGGTTTGAGAATAAAGTGCTGGAGGTTATCCTGGGAAAGAGAGCCTACTTTGGTTTTTTACCTTTCCATCTATCTCCAGAGCTAGCTTAGGGAACCAGAGAGAGGAAAGGGAATTGCCTCTCCAGGTGACTGGAGTAGGTGGCCTCAATGGTCTCCAAGCAATCATGGACCACTGGTTTTCCTGTATTCCCACTGAGGAAGGAAGCTGGATTCACAAGGTTAGTGACTTTAATATCAACATCATCTTGTTCTATCATTATAGCTTGGTACTTCAGGAATCTCTGTGGGGAGAGCCAATGTCCCCCTTTTACTTCCAGTACTGCGGATACTGTATGGGACACTAGCACAGTCATCTTCTGGCCCAGGGTTAATTTGCTTGCTTTGTGAATGTTTAATGCCACAGCAGCAATTGCTGTAAGACATCCTGGCCACCCTTTGGCCCCTGCATCTAGTTGCTTACAAAAGTAAGCAGCCACCCTTCGATAACGGTCAAGGTCTTGTGCCAGTATTCCCAGAGCCATCCCCTGCTTCTCATGAGAAAACAGGAAAAATGGTTTACTCACATCTGGAAGTCCCAAGACTGGGGCTGACATGGGGGCTTTCTTTAGGTGGTTGAAGGCTCAAATAGCTTCTTCTGTCCGTTGGAGATCCTTGCTCCCTTCTGTGATCAGGGCATACAGGGGTTTAACCAACAGTCCATAATTGTAAATCCACAATCTGCACCACCCTGCCATTCCGAGAAAGGTTCTCAGTTCTTTCACTGACTGGGGTCTTGGAGCCTGGCATATTGCCTCTTTACTACCTTGCCCAAGAGTCCTCTGTCCAGCACTGATCTCATAGCTAAAATAGATAACTGTTTGTTTTACCATCTGAACCTTCTTTTGAGATTCTCGATAGCCTTGCAGAACTAAAAAGTTCAAGAGGCTTACCATCCAGTTTATACATGCCTCTTGGGTTCGAGTAGCTATCAGGAGGTCATCCATATACTACAACAGCTGCCTTTCTCATGATGGGGCTTCCCAGGATTCTAGGTCTCTTGCAAGTTTTTCTCCGATTATTGTGGGACTATTTTTGAAATCTTGGGGCAGGACTGTCAGTGTGAGCTGAGTCTTACGACCTGTATTTGCAGTTTCCCTTTCAAATGCAAAGATTTTCTGACTGTTTTTGTGGAGAGGGAGGCAAAGGAAAATATCCTTCAAATCTAAAACAGTGAACCAGGTTAGTTCAGGGGTCAAGTATATTGACAATGTATATGGGTTTGCAACTACTAGGTATAAGTCCTCAGTTATTTTGTTAAGAGCTCACAAATCCTGTACTAATCTATATGATCCATCGGGCTTTTCAACTGGAAAAATGAGAGTGTTAAAGTCAGATTGACATTCTTTTAATAATCCTGTCTGCAAAAGTTTTCAATTATTTAGCTGATCCCTGTCTTCCTTTTTCAGGGGATACTGTTTGACCCTTACTGGTTGCTTCCCTTCCTTAAGCTTGACCTGCACAGGGGATGCATTCTTTGCCCTTCCAGGGGTGCTAGAGGCCCACACTCCTGGAAATACCTGAGCTATTATTTTCTTGTGACTTTCTTCTTCATCTTTAGTTTTATCCTTATTAATTGTCTCATCAACTGTTAACATTAGGCTTAGTACTTCCACATACTGTTAATCCAAGAGAGGGAAAAATTCTTTAACATCCTGATTTGTTCCTCTAAGAGAATCTTCTGCTTAATTCCCTGCTGTTTTCAAAACGAATTACTTATTTTGTTTCAGTTAAGGTGTCTAGCATTAGCTGGATATCCACCCAGTCTAGATTGTGTTGTTTAATCAAAAACTTGAATCTCCTGCCATTGCCATTCGGATCACTCTGGTAGTTTTTACTAACTTTCTGCCATGCCTCTAAATCGTTTATAGAAAAGGGAACTTTAACTAACATCCTTGCTCCTTCTGATTCCACTGCCTCTCGCAAGGGTGCTTGTATTATCTCTTTTATTCGACTTCTAGTTCGGATGGCTATGGGACTACTTTGGAGAGGTGGGCTATGGCGAGAAGACAGCTCGTCTTTACTATCACTGCTATATGGATATGGTGCTTTGGCAGGTGAGGAAATAGGCTGCTCAGTCTCTTTCTTTTCTAAGGACACTGAAGCAGGGGTAAAGTGTGGCTGTTACCATGAACCCGTTCCCTCTGTTCGTCCACCCTGCCTTTTAGGGGGTAGCCTCAGCAAATCTGTTAATTTCTGTTCTTATTTTTCTGCATGATAAACTTTATCAGGCTGTGTGCACCTTTGATTTATGGAGCAGGCATCACAGCAATGCTTAGGTTTCCCTCTATTTTCCTGGTTGTCCTTTTCCAAAGCTAGTACAAAGGGGTCAGAGGGAGGTCTAATCCCACAACTTCTCCGCCATTCAGGAAGATCTCAGAAAGAGAAAAACATATCAGCAGATGTCACCTCCTCCCATTTTTCTTCCCTTTTTAAAGATAACATCAACTGCAATAAGGTTTCATAATCCAAACTCCCTGAACGCAGTCATCAGATGCCTTCTCCCAGTTTATAAAGTGGCCACCACTGTGTACAAAACTTCACAAGATTTCAATACCTCCATAACCCACAAGTTCTCTCTAATGTGCCAGAATAAAGCCTAGGGGACTGACTTTAGAAGTCTTGCTCTGGCTGGTGCCCATTGTTTTTTCTGGTTTTTTCCCCCTCAAGTTCCTTTATTTTATACCAGCTCTTTTCCTTGACCTAGTAGTCTCAGGGAACGAAAATACTGAGCACACGCAGTCTTGATTATTTCTGCTCTCTCCTCTAAGTTATTTGAAATCCCCCCTTCTACAATAGCTCAAACAGCTGGCTATTTCCTTCTCCTATTTGACCAGGCAGAAATTCCACAAATACACCTTTGTATCTCAAATACTAAATGTTAAAATACAAGGGGAGCCTTATAATTCATTTTACCAAGCTGGCACCATTCCCATTCTTTTTCAAAAGTATCCAAATTCTCTGGCTTTAAACTTTTTGCACAGACTAGACTCACTGTCTCGAACTGATCATGTGCTACTTCCCAGTTATAGAATCTCAGGAGCTCCAGGGCACACCCAAGGCACCTAGGTCTTCTTCTATAAGATATACAATACCATCTCTTGTTGCACCCTCTACAGCGGAGAAGTACCCAATTTGGATGCCACCTTGGTTCCCAATGAAAAATTGTTAGCCCACAAAAAAAGCAAGGAGTTACCCCTATTAGTCCCCACCATTGTGGGTTTCTGAGGTTCTTCTGAACTGGGGGTAGTTCCCAGTCAAAAAACAAATAATTACTTGTTCGACTCTAATACAATCCCCTTAAAAACACTCTCCTCCCTTTTCCCCGTTTGACAACAGCCCTGTCTCCTCCTCCAGCTAAAAATTCACCTGGTTGGAGCCCAAACCATCTAGAGAGCCCTTCCCTGGATGGCTGGGCACTTGCAGCTGGCATCCGAGCATTGCTGGCCACTTTTAACAATTTATTAAGAACAAACAAATGGCCCGTTTTACACAAAAGTTCCCAATTTGCTGCAATTATAATTTTTAGCACAAGATGGTAGTGTTGTATCACAAATGAAATAAGCGACTATTAACTCGCTGCACTACAGCTATTGACACAAGATGGTAGTGTTGCCTCAAAAATACATGATAGAAGTGTAGAAAAATCTCATCTAGCACTCTTCACAAACACACACACATCTGATAACAACCACAACAACAGCTTGCCAAAATAGCAGCAATAAACAAGGATTTGCCCAAACTCACCCCCAGAATTGCTATCTGTGCCCTCCATGGCATGACAGATCCTTCCACTGGCGGTTTAAACACCAGGATTCACTCAAGCCCACCCCCAGAACTTGCTAGCAGTGCCCTCTACGGAACAGAAGAATCTCTTCACTGGTAACTTAAACAGTTCTTTCTGCTTGCAAGCAATACCTTTCGGCCCACATCGTGCATAGAACATCTTCTATGTCTTACCAATTAGCCTTCTCACCCTGGGGTAATTTTAAAATCATACCATACCATTTTGTCCTTGGCCAGAAGATTTTTCTGTCTCCCGTGCTGAAGCAGGTGGGATTGGAGATCTCTTCTCCAAGAGGGACTTGGGTTGGTGCATCTGGAGCTGTCACACTCCCATCTGTTCCTGTGGGAAGAGAAGGTCCTGCCGCAGCTGCCAAAATGATTCATGAAAGGCAAGGATGAAATACCTTTCAACCAGTTTAGTCAAAAGGATATGTTTATTTCAGCACTGGGTAGACACACAGGATTGCTCCCAAAGGCTTTTAGCCCTCTATTTATTCACAAAAGTCATGCATATTCTAAGACACCTATATATATTTATTACCTGTCACTGCTCATTCCCTGCTCAGTATAAAATTAGTTGCATACTCATTGAGGTTGCATAGTGATCCCTTGGTACTGGGTCGGTAGTGTTTTAAATTAGTTGGAGGGTTTCAGGGGAGGAAGTAAGGACTGTCTACCTCGCTCTAAATTTTTTACCTCTGTCCTGCTACTATGACTACCTGACCTTTAATCCCTTCATTCTGGTTTTTATTAGTTTCAGAGTCAAAATTTATGATGTATGTGTCTCTCCTGGCTGGCTCTGAGTATTTTCTAATGTATATCAGTTTTTGCTTAAATGCTTCCATACGTGTATTTTGGCTGGTTCTGAATGTTAAACAATCAGTCCTTATCAACTTTTAATCCCTATACTAAGATATATACCTTTATGGGTTAAATTCCTAACCTCTAGCTTCTAAACCTTCTGAGATACCCCATATTTTTTTCCTCAAACACAGAACTACTTAAGCTGTAACAGAATACTATAGTTCAGAGGAATCCCACTGTGAGCCATGGTCGCCTGGTCGAGATGGATGGCTTTTTCCACAGGAAAGAAAAGTGTGAAGTCCAAGTGTTTTGGAAGAAGATGAGATGTGGCCACCCTTGGGCCAAGCCAGCCTGACCTGTCTCTCCTGACACCTTTCACTTGGGAGAAATCCTTGGACATAGGGATTTTTGGAGCTGGAATCTCAATTTTGCTTGTGGGTGCTTGGAATGGAAGAAGAGTTCTTTTAATTGGGAAAGCACAGAGGCCCAGTATTTCCAAAGGCAGATCAGAAACAGCCCTCAGGAAGCCAAGGCCAACCAGACTTGTCAGTCATGGCAGCTTTTGTCTGGGACCCATCTTTGGATATAGGGAATTCTGGAGGTGGATTCCCAATTTTGGCCATGGGTAGCTAGAGGAGAATGATGATCAGTGCTTTTCAATAGGAAGGAAAGCCCAGAGCCCCAGTGTTTCAGTCACAGATGAGAAGCGACTCTCAAGATGCCAAGGTCAGTCAGACCTGTCATGTGGCCCCCAGGAGGCTCAGCCAGCCAGACCTGTTCCATGTTCCTTTGGTTCCATGGGACCCCACAGTGTCACAGTGTTCTCCTTGATTCCATGAGTCCCTGTAATGTCACAATATTCTCCTTGTCACAATATTCTCCTTGCCACAATATTCTCCTTGCTTTTGTAGTGTCACAAAGGCCTTTTGCTTTCATAAGGTCTGGCAGTGTCACCATGGCCCCTGGGCTCCATGTGGCCCCGCTGTGTCACAATGGTTCTTGTGACAATGCTTCTCTGCTCTTGGCTCTACAGGCCCCACAGCTTCCTCACTGACCCTTGGTTCCATAGGGGTCCTGAGTATCACAATGGTCCTCCTGATTCCATGAGGCACCAGAGTGTCACAATGGTTTCTTTGTTTCCATCAGGTTCTGCAGTGTCTCCATGGTGCCCCTGAACCTGCATTGTCACAACTGACCCATGGTTTCAGGAGGTTCCGCAGTGTCACCGTGGTCACTGTCAGAGGCTGGATGAGATCCATGTCCCAGACACCTCGGGATGAGCTGTCCATCAGTCACACAGTGGGCTGGTGCTGACCCAGGCTCTGATTGCCCCAGCAAACACAAGTCCCACCTGGGGGGAGGCCCACAAAGGCCCAGGGGCTTAAAACACAGAGCAGGCGCTCAGCCCATGGTCTGTACCCTGCCTTCTGCTGGGCTCTGTATCTCACTCACACTGGAACCCGAGGAGCTGGTAGCCATGTGTGTATCTTTCTATAGAGCTTCTGTCTTTCTGTCTCTCTCTCTCTCTCCTCTCATAATGCTCTTTATATGGAACAGTTTTGGGTACCTCAACAACTTAAGTGTTTAAAGATTTTCAAGTAAAACAGGCTAAGTTAATGAAGTTAGTGCTATGATAAGTCTTTTATGCTGAATTGGATGTTGTATTAAATCCTTTTCCAAAGCTCCTTGATTGTCTATGTTTTGCTAGTAAAATTTTTGACATTTTGACCTCTTGAGAATATCTGGCTGGGGAGTCTCCTGTGCACCAAACTCGAGTAAAGGAGCCTTTGGTTACCCCCAGCACTTCAGTGTTCTGGAGTGTTACAGCCCTGCAGGCTCACAATGGCCTCTTGTTTCCATGAGGCCCCACAGTGTCACACTGGCCCTTGGTTCCATGAGCATCTGGAGTGTCACACAGGTTGATGACATTTGTCCTTGCTGCCCCTCACATCCCACTGCCCCAGGAACAGCCCTGAGCCACCCGGGAGGGACAGGCCCTGCTGTGCCAGGCCTGGGCTCAGCCCTTGGCCTTTCTGCTGCCTCCAGCCAGCCCAGGCCTTGCTCAGCATTGCAGTTCCCTGCTCACAGCCCTTGGCTCCTGCAGTCCTGGCCTCAAGGATCTGCTCTCAGCAGTCCCTGGGGAGCCTTTGGCAGTCCCTGTCCTAAGTGGGGCCAGTGATGTTCCAAGGGACTTGGAGTTTTGCTTCTGATTCCTTGAGCAGCTTCTTCAACCTTCTCTCAGTGCTTGAGGGTCCTGGACTCAGCCCCAAATCCACCATGAGGCTCATATAAAATACAGAAAGCCTTTGGGGGCTCATTCTTGTCCTTCAGTTGTCTTCAAGTCTCCAGGGCTTGTGCAGCTGCTTGGAGTCAGTTTGGAGATCTTTTAAGGAGGAAGATTTCAATGTGCACTTCACGACTTTTTCTTTTTAATAAAGTGAGTGTTTTTATTTTTCAATTCAGAGAAGAGGGGATTGAAGCATTGTAAGAGTCAGTCCGAAGTTTTCTCTGATCTACCTCATGACCATCATCAGAGATTGAGACCCTGGGACCACACCACTCACCCTGAACCAGAGTTCTGGTCTGCCTGAGGTGGATGCTTGCCAAGGACTGTTTGTAGGTGTGCTTGGAGCTTGCCATGGTACTCTGCTCTCGAGCAGAGTACTGGATGCAGTGTTGACAACCTGCTCCTCATCCCCAGCCTCACCATGTCTGACATCATCCACCTGGGACTGATATCCCTGTGCCTTGCATCAGAGCCTTGTCCCCTGAGCTCTGCAGCTGGGTGTCCCAACCCATTGCACCATGTCCCACCTACTCTCCTCAGGGCTCTGCCTGCACACAAGCCCAGGAGAAATTTTCGTGTTTGTGGAGAAAGAATGGAAATGCCTGAGCAGGGTTCCTGAACAACAAATCCCACTCTGAAACCACATGCTCAGTACAGGCTGCCTGGAATGATGTCACCTTTCTACAAGGGACAATGTGACCAGCAATCTCTGTAAGCAGAATTCTCTGAGCCTTTCAGCTGAATTCTCTGTCCCTGTCCTTTCCCTGGATCTGTATTGCCACAAGAAGCTGCTGGTGCCATTCTCACCGTTAACCCCTCTTTTGAATGCAGACAGGTGCTCCCAGGTGTGTTAAGTGGGTGTTGCTCAATGTTCATGCAAAGCTTTTGTATCCTCATGGAACCAAGGAGACAATTGTGACACAGCGGGGGCTCATGGAACCACAGAGACAATTGTGACAGTTCGGAGCATCACAGAAACAAGTCTCCATTGTCACACTGAGGGGAATTACAGAATCAAGGAGACCATTGTGACACAGCGAGGCCACATGAAACCGATGGTCCATTGTGACAACGTGGATCCAAGGAGACCATGGTGACACTATGGGACCTCATGGATCCAAGGGGCCATTGTGATGCTGGAGAACTTAATGGAAGCCAGGGTCCAGTGTGACATAGCGGTGCCTCATTGGAACAAAAGAACCATTGTTGACAGCACAGAAACTCATGGAACCAAGGGGTTGTGGTGACACAGCAGGGCCACATGGAACCAAGGAGACCAGTAACATTTAGGAACCTTATGGAACCGACGGTCCATTATGACACTGCAGAAACAAGGAGACCACTGTTGGCACTATGGAAGCTCATGGAACCAAGCAGCCATTGTGACACTCCAAGGTGTGGCTGAACCAGGGAGGCCATTGTGACAGACCCTCAGGGCACTAAGGGTTTATTGTGACATAGCAGGGGCCCATGGAACCAATTGTCCATCGTGACAATGCGGATCCCAGGAGCCCATGGTGACACTAGGGAAGCTCATGGAACCAAGGGTCCAGTGTGACATAGCAGAACCTCTTGGAATCAAGGCAACCATGTTAGGCTATAGAACCTCATGGAACCAAGGGGCCATGGCAACACTGTGAGACCTCACTGGAACAAAGGACATCATTGATAGTATGGAAGCTTATGGGACACTGGGACACTGCAGAGCCTCATGGAACCAAGGAGATCACTGTGACACTGAGGAACCTTATGGAACCAAGCAGCCATTTTCACACTGTGGAACTAAGGAGATCATTGCTGACAGAACAAAACTTCATGGAACTGAGGGGCCATTGTTATACAGCCAGGCCTTGTGGAACCAAGGGGCCATGGTGACGCTGTGGGGTCCCATGGAACCAAATATTCATTGTGACACAGCGGGGCTGCTTATAGCCAATTGTCCATTGTGATACTGCAGATCCAAGAGACTGTGGTGACACTATGGGAGTTAATGGAACCAAGGGGCTCTTGTGACATTCCAAGGCCTCATGGAACCAAGGAGAGCATTGTGGCAGTGCAGAACCAAGGAGGCCATTTTGACAGTATGGACCCTAATGGAACCAAGGGTCCATTGTTATACATCAGGGCCTCATGGAACCAAGGGGCCACTGTGAAACTGTGCAAGGGGCACAAGGACACCACTGATACTGAAATCCACAGGACAGAATCTTTTGAACACAGTTTTGAGTATTTGAAAGCAAGTATTCTTTATTACATCTTTGTGGTCACTTGGGCAATCCTTCTTCTGTCTGAATGCACTTAGGATCAGGTGAACAGAGTTTTTATCAGACACACTGATTACACATTCATTTGCTATCCTCACTTCCTTTGACTTTATTTGATATAGTTGCACCCCTTATCGAAAGTCCTTATATGGTACTTTGGGGTCTGTCTTCAATATTCGGTTTCCTTTTTAGGGGGTTGTTCCTTGATCCCTGCTTTAGAATAATGACAATTTCATTGTTTTGCATAATCTCTGCTTTACCAGTCTTGTAGAGCTGAGCTGGCATCCTGCTTACATTTTGAATTACTTCTGTTTGCCTCAGCTATATCCTTTATCCATTTCACCAAGGCTGTTCTGTTCTACTGTCCTTGATAAGAGTAAATGTTGCTCTGTTCTCCTGTCCTTGTCACAGTGCTCTCCCCATGTGAGTCATGTCTGCAAAACCTCCCAGCCTATGGGCTTGGGGTGGACAAGTGTTCCTGAGGGAACAGGGACGGGACAGCTGGGCTGGACTGACCTAAGGGAAATTTCATTCCATGTCACACCGTGATCAGCAATAAACTGAGAGTGGGGGGAAAGGTGTGTAGGGGATTGATTTCTTTTTTAGGACATTTTTCTTTCAGAACAGCACCTAAACATAAAGAATCGTCTCCTGCCACAAGGTGGTTAAGCATTTTCTGGCAAGACAAGATTTCCTATCAATTTGCTTTTCTTCTGTGTGTGGCCTTTGCTTTTTGTGGTTGGTTTTTTTGTGGGGGGGTTTTTTATGTTGTTGTTGTTGTTGTTGGTAGTGGAACTTGCTTTGGTTTTTTTTGGTTGGTTTTGGTTTTTTTTCCCTCTGTATTGAACTGCCTTTTGTCTGATGCATAAGTTTCTTCTGCCTCTCCTTGTGGCTTGATTGGCACCTGACAGCAAGAGAAATTTACCCAACTCAAGTCATCTTGCCCAATTACATTTTCCAGTCACCATTAACGAGATGAGCTTGATCACAGAACCCCTGCAACTTGGAAGCCTCCACAAAGGAATTGAAAATGCATTTCATGCCACTGTAGAAATAATAGAAATGCTCCACAGTGATGGTCAAGGGCTGGTTGCTGAGGGATGTCACCATGGACTGGCTGCCAAGAGGACTCTGTGCCATGGATGACATTAGACCCTGATTGTTCAGCCAAATTCCCACCCACCCCGTGTTCCACTCCGGCAGCCCAGCTCTCTCCAATCTGGCTCTGAGAAGAGAACAGCAGACCATGTCACAGGCCTGGCTAAAGTTTGGGCACACAACATCCCCTTCTTCTCCCTCCATGGAGGTTCTGCAATCCCTGCCTTGTGCTGCCAGTGCCTGGAATGGCTCCAGGAGGATTTGCCACATGCCCTTCCCTGCTGAACCTGACCAGTCTGTGACTGTCCCAGAGCCCCTCTCTGCCCTGTTTGCAGAGTGGTTCCATGTCTGCCCTTCCCAAGAGCCCAGGACCCTCTGGGATGACTCTGGCCTTTCCAAGGCATTTCAGAGAGGACCCACAGAGACAGTGACCTTGTCAACATCCTTGACATCAAAGGCCTTTTCCACATCCCTCAGTTCCAGGTCAGTGCCCAGAACACAGCACAGTCCTGTCCAGGTCCTTGGGTGGTTCAGAAGCGAGGCAGCTCTGATTACTCCCCACAGATCAGGGCACCTAATTTTAAAAAAGTACAGAGAACAAGCCTTTTAAGAGATTTTAAGATATAAAAGGAAGGTAAATATTGGTACAGAAATACTATGAGTAATGAAAAAAAGGCTTGAAATACATTATAAACATAGAAAAATAAAAAGATGCACCAATGCGAAAAATAAGGAAGAGGAGAAAAACAGATGATAGTATAGTTACATCCATTCTGAGTGCTCTGCAAAAGAAAGAGGTGGTTTATTGCTTCAGAAAACATCCAGCCAGGAATTTGCTCATGGCACCCTTGAGATCCTTGTTCCTCAGGCTGTAGATGAGGGGGTTCAAGGCTGGAGGTACCACTGAGTACAGAATGGACAGGGCCAGATCCAGGGATGGGGAGGAGATGGAGGGGGGCTTCAGGTAGGTAAATATACCAGTGCTGAGAAAAAGGGAGAGCACGGCCAGGTGAGGGAGGCAGGTGGAAAAGGCTTTGTTCCATCCCTGCTCAGAGGGGATGCTCAGCACAGCCCTGAAGATCTGAACATAAGAGAACACAATGAACACAAAGCATCCAGAAATTAAATAGACAGTAACAGCAAGGAGTCCAAGTTCCCCGATGCAGAAGCGTGAGCAGGAGAGCTTGAGGATGTGTGGCAGTTCACAGAAGAACTGATCCAGGGCATTGCCCTGGCACAGGAGCAGGGAAAATGTATTGGCCGTGTGCAACAGAGCATTGAGAAAGCCACTGGCCTTGTGCCCATGTGGGCACAAGCTCTGCTGCCCAGGAGGGTCCCGTAGTGCAGGGGTTTGCAGATGGACACATAGCAGTCATAGCACATGATGGTCAGGAGGGAATACGCTGTTCCAATGAAGAACATAAAGAAGAAAAACACCTCTGCAGCACATCCAGCGTAGGAGATGTTCGTGGTGTCCCAGAGGGAATTGTGCATGGCTTTGGACACAGTGGTGCAGATGGAGCCCAGGTCAGTGAGGGCCAAGTTGAGAAGGAAGAAGAACATGGGGGTATGCAGGTGATGGCCTCAGGCTACGGCGCTGATGATGAGGCCGTTGGCCAGAAGGGCAGCCAGGGAGATGCCCAGGAAGAGGCAGAAGTGCAGGAGCTGCAGCTGCCGCGTGTCTGCCAATGGCAGCAGGAGGAAGTGGCTGATGGTGCTACTGTTGGACATTTGCAGTGTCTTGGCCTGGGGATTTGTAAGAAAAGTAATCACGGAATAGTTCGGTTTGGAGAGGACTTTAAATATCCCTGCCCAGCTTGGTGGCACTTTCCCCCCACTGCCTGCAGCTGTCCCTGCCAGCAGCTGCTTCCCTGTGCGCAGGGCTGGGCCCTGCCAGTGCTGCCAGAGCCCAGCCCAGCCCTGGGGGCTCAGCTCTGCCCTGCACACCCCTCCCAGCACAAGGCACTGCCCAGGGTCAGCTCTGCCTTTGCAGGCTTTGATGGCAACATCACAGCAACCCTGAGGAGGCTGAAAAAGCAACACTGATGCTGCCTGTAGGGGGACCTATGCTGATTTCTGTCAGTTCCTGCTTTATTAAGATCTGAGAGGTTTTGGGTTTTTTTAATTTTTTTAACCTAAACACAGAGATGAATATCAGTGAGCAGTTGTCTATTCAGGCAACCCAGAGTAGTAGATTAAAAAAGCAGGATTTCACCTTTTATGCAGCCCATGCATTGCCGTGCAAGGTGTGTAATCTGTTTGGAAATGTTCTGGAGTTAAATGTTATGCTGGAAGCAGCTGTCCTGTACAGTGCAGCATGCTCACCACACAAGGAGAACAATTCCAAGACTTACCAGCTGTCTCTTCCAACCAGACCTTGTGCCCCAGTGCTGTCAGCAGCTCCCCGAGCTGGCTGAGAGCTGTCCCTGGCAGGAGCAGAGTCCCTGCCCCAGCACAGCACCTTGGGCTGCAGGACCCTGCTCTGCAGAACAGCTCTGGGCACCCCTGGCAGCTCTACACAAGAGATAATCAGAGAATGTACTCACAGAGTCTGTAGGCATTGGGATGTTCCACCTCTAGGAGATCACTCCAGGAGCTGCAGCTGCCTTGTCCTGCAGCCAGAGGATTCCTGTGTCAAGGGCTGGGAGTGATTCTGCCCCAGTCACTTCTGAGCATCTTCCCAGCTGTGACTGACTGAAGCTCTCTGTGCCACTGTGCTGTGCCTGGGGTGGCTGCAGGCAGAGCCCGAGCCCTGCTGGGCTGGGAGAAGAGCTGCTCATCAAGAGGAATGTGTTTTTGAAGCAGTTCTTGGTTGCCAGGATCACCTTCTGTGCCAGGAGCCCAGCCCAGCTGAGCAGCACAGAGACAGCACAATGACTTTAATGACCCTCTCGGGGCTTTGGTGCTGTTTACATCAGCCTCAGTCCCTGAGAGTGTGTTCAAAAAACTTCTCAAGAACTCAAAGTGAGATTTAAAGTCCAAAGTTTCTTGATGTTGTAATGGGTCCCACCGACAGATATGATTTAGAAAGTGTCCCCATGTTCCAGTTGGGACAGAACACTGAAGGCAGTTAGAACAGGAGGGGAGAAACAAGGGAAATGTGTGTCTGATGCTGAGCAAGCCTGGATGTCTAGTATGACGTGTCCACGTAAGGTTAGTATTTATACCATTTTGGACCTGAGGTGTGAATAAAATGATGCCCATTTTAACATCAAATTAGCCTCAAGAAGTCTTACTCTGATATTTTGGAGATATGGTGGCAGTGGGGCCTCACAGAACCAAGGAATCAACTGTGACACTGTGGAACCTCAAGGAACAAAGGGGCCTTTTGACACTGTGAGGCTGCATGGAAGCAATGGTCCATTGTTATACTGCCCATCCAAGGAGGCCATGGTGACACTATGGAACCTCCTGCAACCATGGGTGCATTGTGACACTGCAGGGCCTCACAGAACCAAGGAGTCGATTGTGACACTGTGGAACCTCACAGAACCAAGGTGATCATGTTACGCTACAGAACTTCGTGGGACAAAGGGTGACACTGCAGAGCTGTTGCTGAGGGTATGATAGCTCATGGAACCAGAAGTGCATTGTGACTAAGGGACCATTGTGGTACTGTGGGGGCTTGTGGATTCGAGGACATCATTGTGGCTCTGTGGGGCTGCATTGTCCCAAGGGGCCAGTGTGAAGCAGCAGGGCTTTGTGGAACCAAGAGGCCATTGCTACATTACAGGGCCTCGTGCAGCCAAAGGGCCATTGTGATCCTGCAGGGCACCGTGGATCCATGGAGACCATTGTGGCATTGCAAGGCCCCATGGAATCATGGAAACCATTGTGATGCTGTGGGTCCCCACAGAACCAAGGGGACATCGAAAACATCTGGCTGGTTTGGCCTCTCATGGACCACCTGACAGGTCCAGCTGAATTTGGCATGCCGAGGGCTACGTCTCATCAGCCCCTGGAGCACTTGGGCTCTGTGCTTTCCTTCCTATGGAAAAGAACTATCTGTCTTTCCTGGTGCCCATGGCTGAAATTGGTACTGCCCCTAAAAAATTCCCAGTATGCAAGGGTTTCCCTCAGACAAAAGTTGCCATGACAACCAGATATGGCTAGCCTTGGCCTCTGGTGGTCACCTCTAATCTGCCCCTGAAACACTGAGTCTCTGTTCCCTACTTTCTATGGAAAAAACCTGTCTTTCTCATCCAGGGCCAATGGCCAAAATTGGGGATTGGCCTCCCAAATTCCATCTATCCAAGGATTGCTCCCAGACAAAAGTAGCCAGAACAGAGAGGTCTGGCTGGTCTTGTTCCTCTGGTGATTTTTTTAAACTGTGAGCTGAATGTTATCTATTGCAAATACCTTGGAGAGGGCCCAGAGATCTCCCAAGGTGGGGTTTGGAGGTTTCAGGCACATAGCCATTATACAGGAACAAAGGAGCTCTGTGCTCAGTGGAGTGGAGACTGAGGACAGCAGAGAAAAGCCATGAGAGTGTTGAAAGAGTTGTTTTCAAGATGATGGATCCTTTTGACATAGTGGGAAACAGCCTAAGAAAGAAAGAATTAATGCAAAGTGCAGCTGGGATGGTCTAGACTGGAAGCAAGAGAGGAATTTCACTCCCAGGGCAGGACTGTGGTAAAACACATCCCCCAGAGGAATCTTGAGCAGCCCAAGGTTTTATGTGCCCATGTTCTTCTTCCTGCTCGAACTGGCTCTCAGTGACTTGGGCTCCATCTGCACCACTGTCCCCAAAGCCATGCACAATTCCCTCTGGGATGCCAGGAACATCTCCTATAATGGATGTCCTTCTCAGGTGTTCATCTTTATGTTCTTCAATGGAGCAGATTACAATTTCCTGACCATCATATGCTAGGACCGCTACATGCCCATCTGCAAACCCCTGCATTACAGGACCTTCCTAGGCAGCAGAGCTTGTGCCCACAAGCTGCCTGGGCCAGTGGCTTTCTCTATTCACTATTGCACACAGCCAATACATTTTCCCTGCCCCTGTGCCAGGGCAAAGACCTGGGCCAGCATGACTGGGAAATCCCAGACATCCTCAAGCTCTACTGCTCATACTCAAACTTTGGGGAACTTGGGCTTCTTGCTGTTAGTGTCAGTTTAGCACTCATTTGTTTTCTGTTCATTATTTTCTCCTATGTGCAGATTTTCAGGGCTGTGCTGAGGATCCCCTCTGAGCAAGGACGGCACAAAATCTTTTCCACCTGCCTTCCTCACCTAGCTGTGATCTCCTGTTTATCACCATTGGGTTTTTTGCCTACCTGAAGACCCCTCCATCTCCTCCCCATCTCACAATCTGCTGTTGTCAGTTCTGTACTCAGTGGTGCCTCCAGCCCTGCACCACCAGGCCCTGTCGGTCATACCGTTCCTGATCCAGGCCAGGAGCCATTGGCCCTTTTGTCTACCTGAGCACACTGCTGGCTCATGTCCAGCCTGCTGTCCATCAGTCCTCCCACATCCCTTTCTGCCTGACCACTGTCCAGCTACTTTGTCCCCAGCCTGGGGCACTGCAGGGGTTGTTGTGGCCAAAGTGCAGGACCCAGCACTTGGTCTTGTTAAATGTCATCTTGTGGGATTTGGGCCCAGGATCTAGAGTGTCCAGGTCTCTCTGCAGAGTCCTGCTACCCTCCAGCAGATCCACACTCACACCCAGTTTGGTGTTACTATGGTTCATGAGACCCTAGAGTGTCACAATGGTCTCCAGGATTCCATGAGGATTCCCAGTGTCACAATGTCCCTTTGGTTCCATGGGACCCCTTGGTGTCACAAAGTCCCTTGGTTCCATGGGCCCTGCAGTGTCACAATGACCTCATCATGACATGAGGTCCTGCTCTGTCACAATCCTCTGCATGGTCCCACAACGCCCTGCAGTGTCACAGTGGCCTCATCGTTCCATGAGGCCTGCAAGTGCCACCATGAATTCCTTGGTGCTGCAGTGTCACAATGGAGCCCTGGTTACACAAGATCCTGCAGTGTCACGAGGGACCCTTGGTTCCATGGGGCACCACAGTGTCACAATTGTTCCTTTAGTTCCAAGAGTCCTTGCAGTGGAGCAATGGACCCTTGATTCCATTGGCTCCAGGCTCTCACAAGGCTCTCCTTGGTCCCGCAGTGGCACAATGGCCCCTTGGTTCCACCAGGCCCTGCAGTGTCACAGTGGCCTATGTGGTTCCACGAGGACCCAGAGTGTCACAATGAACTCCTTGCTTCCATGTGTCCCCACAGTGTCACAGTGGCTCCTTGGCTCTGTGGTGCCATGTTGTACTCAGTGTCACTCTGGTCCTCTTAGTTCCATGAGGCCTCGCAGTGTCACAATGGCCCCTTGCTTCCCCAGGGCCCTGCAGTGTCACAACCATCACAGAATCACCCAGACTGAAAAAGATATTTGAGAGCATCAAGTCCAACCTGTGACCCAACATCACCTTGTCACCCAGACCATGGCACTCAGTGCCAAATCCAGTCTGTCCTTAACCGCTTCCAGGGATGGTGACTCACTCACCTCCCTGGGCAGCCCATTCCAATGCCCACTCTCTTTGTGAAGAATATTTCCTAATGTCCAGCTTAAATGTCCCCTGGTGCAGCTTTAATGCTGTGTCCTTTTGTCCTGTCACTGCTCCCTGGGAAAAGAGTCCAGCTCCCACCTGGCTGCACCCTCCTGTCAGGGAGTTGCAGAGGGTGATGAGATCTCCCCTGAGGCTCCTCTTCTCCAGGATAAACATCCCCAGCTCCCTCAGATGCTCCTCACAGGACTTGTATTTCAAACTCCCCACCAGCCTTGTTGCCCTTCTCTGGACACGCTCCCACCCCTCCATGTCCTTCCTGAATTGGGGGGCCCAGAACTGGACACAGCACTCGAAGTGCTGCCCAACGAGTCCAAAGCACAGGGAAAGAATCACTGCCCTGGTCCTGCTGGCCACACAATTCCTGATTCTTAGGAGTCCCAGGGGTTGGATGAGGGAAATGACTGGGAGGGGCCAGGGACAATGTGTTGCTGATTGTCAGTCATTAAGGGTCTTGATTTTCATATCAATTCAGAATGCATTAGAAGTTGCTGGGGGCCATATCAAATGGACATCATTAATATCAATCTATAGAGTAAAAGAAAACAGGACAAAACAGTTCTCCCTGCATCATTTTCAATATAGTATATGCACTTTGAATATACTTCTGAAATCTTTCTAATTAACCACAAAAGAATTGAAAACTAAAATCATTCCCATGGGCTTTTATTGTTTGGGTATTTTGAACAAATTAGTCACTGAATTCCTCAACTGAGGAGCTCAAGAATAAAGAGGTCTCTGAAGTAGTAAAATTAATCAGCAACCTCCAAGTGTCTGAGGATGCATCCTCATCAGAGCAGGAATGAACAGAAAGGGGCACAGCTTTGTGGCTGCCCCAGCTCTGGGATGGGCCCTGGGCCTGGAGCAGGAGCAGCTCTGCAGGGCCCCAAGGCCAGGGCTGTTGTGCTGGCCTGGGCAGATGGGATGGCAGCAGGGGCTGCAGAGATCTCAGGAGCTCAGGGAGAGGGGAGCAGGGCACACAGGGAGCCTCCTTTTGCCTTGGCCAAGCACCTTGCCCATGGCTGGGGCTGAGTCCTGTCTGAGCTGCAGCTGCTGCTGTGCCCTTGCCAGGGGCTGAGGCCGTGGGGCCACTGCCCAGAGCCCCCTGCCCTGAGCAGAGCTGTGGGGCCAGAGCTGGCTGGGCTGTGCTGGGAGAGGCCCTTGGTGCTGCACAGAGCTCAGGGCAGCTGGCACAGCTTGCAGGGAGCTGGGCTGGCCTGAGAGAACCTGCCAGAGAAACCAGCAGTGTCCATCTCAGCCTGGCTGAGCATGCAGGGGCAGGACTCAGCCCAGGCCTTCTGGGGCAGGGCCAGTGCCTGTGGAAGGCACTGGGAACAGGCAAGTGGGCGAGAGAGGAGGCTGCTCTGTGCCCTTGGTGGCATGCACAGAGCAGGGGGGGCCCAGGACATTTGTCACCGCCAGCCTCTGTCCCCAGATGTTGCCAGCCCTGCCATGCTGTAATGGCCCCTTCGTTCCAGTGGATCCCAAAGTGTAAGAACAGTCTCCATTGTTCCATGAGGCCCTGCAATGTCACAGCACTCCCCTTGGTTCCACAGGGCCCCACAGTGTAACAATGGACTCTTGGTTCCATGAGATTCCTCAGTCACAACGGTCTTCTTGGATCCACAGTGCCACAATGGCCCCTCACTCCATGTGGCCACACTGTGTCACAATGGCTCATGGCTCCATGAGGCCACACAGTTTAACAGCGGACCCTTGGTTACATTAGGCCTTGTTGTGTCACAATGGACTTCTGGTTCCATGGGCTTTCATACTGCCAAGAAAAGTCTCCTTGGTTCTGCAGTGCCCACATGGATCCTTTGTTCTATGAGGATTTGAGGTATAACATGGTCACCTTGGTTCCGTGAGGTTCCGTAGTGTCACAATGTCAGTGTCAGAATGGCCCCTGGGTTCCAAGTGGTTTCTCAGTGTCACAATGGTCTCCTTGGATCCACAGTGTTACAGCGGACTATTGTTTCCATGTGGCCACAATGTGCCAAAATGGGTTTCGGTTTCATGGGGTTCTGCTGTGTCAAAATGGACTCTTCCGTAAGTGTCACAGTTGACTCCTTGGTTCTGTGAGGCCCCATTGTTGCTAAATCTCTGAAATACCAGAATTTGGTGTTACTAATTTGGTGTTAAAGAGGACATCATTTATTGAGGCCTGAAGTCCAATATGTGATAACTCCAAACCTGATGTGGACACCTCATTCTAGAAGTATGTTGCTTATATTCAGTTGCTACATGTGTATTACAATTTACCCATTTCCACAAATCCCACCCCAAGTTCTCAGATTCTGTCGTTGTTTTTTTGTATCACTGCACCCTTATACCAGACATCTTCTTTGCTTCCAGCTATCCTTCCTGGCAAAGCAGAGCAACCTTGTGCAAATCTTAGGTTCCTCCACTCCAGGCTGTGAAGTAAAAATCAAAAGGTTAAGAGCATAGCTGAGGGATACAAGCTACACTTATATGGATTAGAGTAGAAGCAATATAGAAAGTAGCTGAGCCAGTAGAGCTAAGACAATAAATTGTTTCTTGGCTTTGTCGTGGGACTGGTTAACCCTGAACACCAAGTGTTACAGGGAATGCCGTTCCACATAAACAGGAATTCCCCACGTACAACCTGAATCCCAAAGTAAAAATCACTGCTAGGAAGGGTATATTTTTATCAAGGGACAAAGTATTCATCTCTTTTCAACACAGCACACAGCATGAGACTATTTTAAACAGCCCATATCACTTCGCTTTGTCGTGTCGAGACAGGTGGTTGAAATACTGTCAAAGCTAAGGAACTGTGGGGTTCGATGCAGGTGACTGCACCTGGACCCCGAAACCAGCCAGAGCCAGGTTGGGAGCTTCAAGTAAGTCCAAGAGACCCAAGAACCCAGCAACAGGACAAAGGTGAAAAGATGAAGGCAAGGAAGACTCCCTGGCATCATCACTAGGAGACCACTGACCCTCTTTAAACACCCACCGAACCATTTAAAGGAAGGAACTGTGCAAGCGTAAAAGGACTTTGAGCTAATTTTAATATGAAGCAAGAGTAGGTGGGGTTAGGTGATGCATATGTATAGGCATATTGGGTAATTATATGAATATATAAGACTTCTGTGGATAAAAAAGGCAAGAGCCCTGTGTATTTTCCACATCCCTGTGGGAGATTTCTCCTGGGTGTGCCCGGCATTGTAATAAACGTACCACTCTCTAACTTTAACTAGTTAGAGTCTTTGTTTCTGCATCATTTTGGTGAATGCCACAAAAATTTTGCCTCTGTTTGGCTGCAAGAACATTTCCGGGCTGTGGACATCTCTGGCGCCACCGGGACCTTCCTGGAGGGACCTCCACCCCCCAGCTACTCATTGTGGGAACAGACAAGACCTGTTGCTGGACTGCAGACAAAACGATATGTTTAAAATTATGTGGGGTAGCCTGTGAAACGTACACATGGCTAAAAGGCAGCTGATAAGTCACAGAAGACGTTCTGTGCTCGGCGCACGCCTGTGCAGCTTTGCCTGCAAGCATCAGGAGGGTGTAGTGGCCAGTGAAAGAGTTTGTTGTGTTGGTGGGACCCGCCAGCAGTTCTGGGGGTGAACTGGACAAATCCTTTTTTATTGCTACTATTTTTGTTGCTGCTGTTGTGATTATTGCTTTTTTAACTGTGTCCTGACTGTGTGAGTGACTGTGCGTGTGATTGGTGAGAAGTACTTAGTAAGAGGCAAGTGGCTGGAGAAAGGCGAAGCGATATGGGCCGTTTAAAATTGTCTCATGCTGTGTGCTGTGTTGAAAAGAGGTGAATACTTTGTCCCTTAATAAAGAGATACCCCTCCCCGCAGTGATTTTAACTTTGGGATTCGGGTTGTGCGTGGGGAATTCCTGTTTACGGGGCACGGTGTTTCCTGTAACACTTGGTGTTCGGGATTAACTGGTCCCCTGCCGCCGTTGGTCATTGTGTATTTTAGAGTAAGATTGCCATCTTGTGACAAAAGTTATAATTGCAGCAAACCGGTAATCTTGCTCTGTGTTGTTACTCTGGCTGCGTTGTTGGCTGTGCTGCTGTAGTTTATTGATAGAAGCGGCTGTTGAAGCTCCAGCCCAAGCTGAAGGAGCCTGGCCATCTGGGCAGGCTCTTTCTAGATAGCTTCAGCTTGAGCCAGGAGAGTTTTTGAATACAGAAGGGGACTGGACCACTGTAAGGCGAGAGGATGGTAGAATAGATAGGGTATTTTTGAGAGGAGTATACTCAAGCCAAACTAGTTCTCATTTGGCTTTTGACTGGGAACTACGCCCAGCTGAGAGAGGATGAAAGAACGGTGAAAGTCTGGCAAGATAATTCCATTCATGCAGTGGTGTGTCCCTGATCCTTGGGAATTCAAGATATAAGGGGGAGTCGTATTTGTGGGCTGTCAGAGTTATAGTGTGGTGGTTTGAGCATATTTTAAATTGTGGCTAGAAAAATAGAAGGGATTCCCTTCCTTCAGTGGTTTGGACAGGATCTTTGGGAATTTGTGAATCCAGTGAACTGTTGGATAGAAAACGGAAATTATCAAGTTTATGTGGAAGGAATATATCGAACTTCAGCAGGGAGATTGGTAGCTTTGGACTGGGAACAGTTTGCACAAGAGAGTCTGGTCATTCAAGAGAGAAGAAGTGGAATAGCTTTTTTTTCTGGGTGTTACAAGGCCTTTGAGGCTTCTAGAGGTTGGCACTCTGCATGGTTACTGTTACAGTGTAGGACTTGTGAAAAACGCTGGTATTGCTTCTCTGAGAAACCGCAAGGTCTGTGCCCTCAGTGTAAATCGAGGCATCCTAACCAAGCTGATTTTGAACCTAAGATTCCAAAGTTTGTGTGTGGAAAATCACATTCAGTACCTGCAACTTGGGCATGCGTGTGGGAAGATTGGGAAAGGACTGTGAGGTTGTGGGGAGGGAGATTTGGGTGAAAACAGGATAAGACAAGAAGGAGGAGGTAATGAGTACTAGTCAAAGCAAAGAGATTCCTAAGGCTGGTCCCTTAGGCTTCATTTTGACACCCTGGAAAGAATTAGTAGGGTATGGGGTATCACTCTCAGTCAAGTGGTCAAATAGAAAAAATGAACCACTTGATCAAGCAACAAATTATAAGTCTAGGACAAGAAGCAAAATTACCCTGGCCCCAGGCTCTTCCTTTGGCATTACTGTGAATTCCAAGAACAGAAGAAATGTTCAGCCCTTTTGAGCTATATGGAAGACCATATGGGGAGCAGGAGGCAACACCAACACAGGTAGGGGAAGAAACCCTACACAGATACATGGTGGCCCTAAACAAACAGCTCACAGAAATGCAAAAATATGTGGCTGGGCTCGAGGCAGAGAACTAGATGGGCCAGTACAGACACACAGCCTGGAGATTATTTGTATGTTAAGTCTTTTGCAGAGAAAACTTTGGAGCCACAGCAGGAAGGACCATTCCAGATGCTTCTCACCACTTTTGCTGCAATCAAGATCAAAGAACAGAGTGCCTGGATTCACCATACCCAAGTGAAAAAGGCTCCAGAAGGCCCTTGGAAAGCAACACTGGGTGATAATGAGCTAAAGTTAAAGCTTACTGGGGAAAAATGAATAGATCGTGGGGAAAATGTTGGTTTTGCCTTTGACAATCCAGGAAAGTATTCCTAGCCAGAATCAAGCAGGAATCACCTGGAAAGCTGTGGCTTTAAGGATCATAATCATGACTATGGCTACACGAGTTGTAAATATCTATTTGTCCAGGTTGGATTCCAAAAAGGAATAAAAGCCATCTGAATTGGTAAGGAATGTTGTGACACATGCTTAACTGACTACCCTGAATTTGGGTTTAAAATAGAGGGGTGTGAAGCCAAGGCTTTTAAAGTTGATTACAATATAACTCAAGTTTGTGTTAAACCTTAGAATGACGCAACCTTACCAACACAGACACTAAAAATCCAGGTCACTTGAGCCCTAACCATGCCCCTTAAGCCTGAACCAAAGATTTATGAAATTGGACCATATGTGATAAGGAATGTGGGCCAACAGCAATTGCTGTTTAACCCAGAATGGTGTCTCAAGTGTGTTGATCTGCTAATGCAGATCATTGTTTCAAAAATTCAGCCAGCCTGCTCCCCTTTTCTGAAAACATCCTTTGAAGGTGGGGCAACATGTTTGAGGAAGCAGGCTCACTTTAAAGACAGAACACGAAGAGAAGTGGCTGGAATAGTAGGTACGGGATTAGGAGTCTTAAATGGAATTGATTCAAAAATATTCATGAGCAAACTGGCCACTGTGACTAGTGATTTGGCAAAAATAAGGCAGCCCTTACAATCATCTTTGTTAGCATTAGGAACCAAGCAGTGGCAGGTTTCAAAGGTATTGTCAAATTTGAGAGAAGCTGAAGATCAAGACCACAAACTAATAATGAAAACACTTGGTGTAGCCCTGGATAATGTGTCTTTAGCTCTTAGTTGTATACAGGCACAGTTGTGGATGCAGTCAACAGTCACTTTGATCAAAAGAGAGGGAAGGGAAGGCATTTTTCCAATTTAAATGTGAAAAGCCATATGGGATAATGCCATGAATTTGGAAAGGAACCTGCAGTCCTGGTGGACTATGGTAAACTTCACTTACGACCCCATCACTAATGTGGTCACTGCACTTGTACTCACTATACGTAATGCCACCATTTACATTATCCACCCTATTACTGTTTTAGGATTAAACCATGAAAAGACAGTACTCTACCCCTCTGAACATAGAGCATGGGCCTGGATGGTAGACAAGAAATGGCAGACCGTAAATGTAGAATCTTGTGTCACCCTAAAACAACAGGGATTCCTCTGTGAAAGCAATACCACTGATGCCCAAGACATATGTCTAGATACTGAATAAGGTGTATGTCACTTTGAGATCCACCCAGACATCATTCATGTGCTCGTATATATTGGCCAAGGCTGCGTGTGTTTAAGAACTGCCTGTACTTCAGTGAGAGCAGACAGTGAAAACAGATATTTGCCTGTTAAAATCCAATCCAATTTTTGTATTTGTAATTTTGTTAATATTGTTGTGTGTGATTATACATAGTTGGTACCAGTTGTATCCCACCAGCTGATAAAGGCCAACTATACTACGTACTACCCACACCCATTGGCATGAGCCTTACACTGGTAGAACAGTTAATGAAACACCCAGATCTAGATGAAATCCTAAAGGAAATCAAAGAGAATGGAGAAAAGGTTTTAATAACTGTCCACCATGATGCAAAAGAAATCAGTACAGTTTTGCAAAGTATAAAACAAGAGGTAAGCCATCACTGGTGGGATGCACTCTTTGGATGGTCACCGAAGGCAACTGGTATACTTAATGCCCCAGTTCACTCAATCATTGTTTTGCTTATTTCAGTCAGTATAAGTTTTGTTTTATCTGTGCAGTATTCATCTGGAATTGGAGGACGCTGTGGCGAGTAGCAGCCCTGACTTCATTATCAAGAGCATATGGGACAGTCCTGAAGAATACTTAAAGTAAGACATGGATAGAGGAGGAAAAATCTGTGTATTTGTAAAAGAATTTACTAACTCTACAGAAAACAACTGACCAGACCAACTTACCACCTGTGGTGGCTTGCAAAGCTTTCCTGAAATCTTTTCCTGCTGAGACCAGGGCAGTCTCCCTTGTACCGACAAGGACTAATCCTTGTTGGATTTTTAATATTAACACATTGTTACACCAATGAGAAAGTTTATGCGTCTTTGTGAAACACACAGGTAAAGACAGAATAACCCCAGGAAAGCTCTTTCCCATGTGGCCTCTCAGAAGGTAACACTGGCCGGGGCCCCTCCACATGGCCGGGCAGGGGCGGGCGGGCTCTGGCACAGGGCTGGGAAGCTGCCTGGCCCCATTTGCAACCAGGGGCCCCGATACCACGGGGAGGAGAGGCTTGAGGCTACAATCCTAGCCCTGGGCATAGCCAGGGAGCCCGCGGCTATGCAGAACCCTGCCCTGCCACCAGCCCAGACCATCTGCGGGGAACCGGGCCCGGCTCGACAGAATGGGGCCTGAGGGAGAGAGAGCCAGGGGAGAGAACAGAACGGGACATGGGGGAGAGAACAGAATGGGGGGGGGAGAGAGAGCTGGGGGAGAGAACAGAACGGGGCCTGGGGGAGAGAAGAGAAGAGAAGAGAAGAGAAGAGAAGAGAAGAGAAGAGAAGAGAAGAGAAGAGAAGAGAAGAGAAGAGAAGAGAAGAGAAGAGAAGAGAAGAGAAGAGAAGAGAAGAGAAGAGAAGAGAAGAGAAGAGAAGAGAAGAGAAGAGAAGAGAAGAGAAGAGAAGAGAAGAGAAGAGAAGAGAAGAGAAGAGAAGAGAAGAGAAGAGAAGAGAAGAGAAGAGAAGAGGCCTGGGGGAGAGAACAGAACGGGGAGAGAACACAATGGGGCTGGGGGAGAGAACAGAATGGGGCCTGGGGGAGAGACAGCTGGGGGAGAGAAAAGAACGGGACATGGGGGAGAGACAGCTGGGGGAGAGAACAGAACGGGTAGAGAACAGAACGGGGCCTGAGGGACAGAACAGAATGGGGCTGGGGGAGAGAACAGAATGGGGCCTGGGGGAGAGAACAGAATGGGGCTGGGGGAGAGAACAGAACGTGTTGTAATTTGATAAATGAGGTGTAAGGAATGAATCAGCATACCCCTGTCCATCTCTTCCGGCTGGTTCCCCTTCCTGTCCTTTTTTCCTACCTCTGTGACCTTGCTGTCTACCTAAAGTTCCTGTATTCTGACCCTAGTCCCCCCCGTGTCCTCATCCCATTGGCTGCCAGCCAAAGCCACTCCCATTCCCCTCTCCTGAATACCTGGTTTCCAAAGAGATTCCTTCTCTTTCACCACGCTACCTCCATGGAATAAACCTGAGCCTTGAGACTGAAAGAGCCTCTTTTGTATCCTTTCCTATCCATGCTATATACACGGTCTGATCTTAAGTAATTAGCAAAAAGCAACAGTGTAACATAGCAGTTGGCGCCTGAACGCTGGGGCTTGATTTTTAGACCCCACTTTGGCTAAAGTCCCAGTTTTAGGACTTTAAAAGGCCGGTTGGGCTGTTCAACTACCTCTGTGGCTGTGGAGCTGCTTTTACCAGCCCCGAGCACAGCAGGACAGGGCGGGCAACTTCTCCGTGGAATCGGAGGAGCCGTTTCTGGATTGGGACTTTCGCACAGTTACGGCGGGACCGCACCTCGTCTGAGAAAGGTAAAAAACCCCTTCGGGGAGGCTCAAACCCCAATTTAGCCCCAAGGTACAGGGGAGGGGTTTTTTTTTTAGACGGGATAGCCCCAGACCCGTGGGGGGGAGGTTTGTACTCCGCGGGGTGGCAGCAGAGGCAGCAGTTACAGTGTGGAGCAGGGAGCAGGTGTGGCGCGGTGTTGTGAAATCCCGCCTGACACTACACGTGCTCAGCCAGCTCTGCCTGGTGTGTGCGGACGTTATTGGCGTAAGCACAGGCGCCTGGATTTCCCTGAAGGAGGATTTCCCCGAGAACAGCTGTGCTGCCATAAGGGCAGCCACGTGTTGTAACAAAGGCCCAGCACCCCCATTCAGACACACCACCTGGGTTGGCAAGCTAACTGCTATTGTGTAACTTTTGTGCGAAAGTAAGGGAATTGTGCATTTTGTTTTTGTAGCATCGGAATGGGGAGAAATTTATCTGCACAACAAAAGAGTATTATTTCTCAGCTTAAAGAAATGTTAGATGCACAGGATGTTGTAATTTCTAAGAAACAGATTAGAAAGTTTATTAGCTGGCTGTCTCAAGAAGTCACAGATTTTGAAAGGCAAAACATTAATTTGGTTTTATTTTGGGACAGTGTTGGAGATTTATTAACTTCTAAAATACAGAAAGGGGATACCACTGCTGCTGTATTCTTACCTATATTTTTAAATATTCACAAACAATTATCACAATTAGAAAACAAAGATCAGCCACAGGAAAATTCTTTAAAGCCCTCTTTACCTAATTCGGATCCCTCTATTAAAAGAATTAAAAGATAAATCAGAAATACCTCATGAAACTACTAAATCTAAAGATCCCCCAAAATATACGGACTTAGAAACTTCTGAACAGCCTGCTACAAACTTGCTACTTTATCCTTCTCTCTCAGCTTTGCCCTCTGAGCATACTAACTTAGAAAATAACATTTCTCTGGTGCAGAGGGAGAAACCTGTAGTAACTCCTAACAATGTGCCGTTTTCTTCAAATAATCCATTCCTACATCCAATACCTATTTCTGCTCAATATTTTCCTGGCTACTTTAACCCATTTTTCCAATCTTGTAATTCTACACCGCCTTGTAGTCCTTTTACTCACACCGGGAGGGAGGACAATAGAAACCCCGGCAGAGCAGGAGGAGGGGGAGGGGAAGCATGTATCTCGGTTACACAGACACAGACTGCAGAGGCAGAGAACCAATTAACCCCTAAGTTAATGCTTAACCCTGAACCTGACCATATTTTGGATGCAGCCCCAGTTCTTTATCTAGGTAGAAAGAATGGTAAAAGAAGCTACCAACCATTATCATACCAGGATAAAAAAGAAATTTGTAAGGTACAAAGGGAATTTGGGAGGCAGAGTGCAATACTTAAGGGAATGATGAGAGCAACTTTTACATCAAATGAATTAGTTCCTCATGATTTAAAGGACCTTTTCAGGTGTTTGCTAACTCCAGCTGAATATGAATTATGGTTTAATATTTGGAAACGTTCCTTTAGCAGTCTTTTAACTGAACTTCACCAAAATCCTGAACATTCCAAAGATTCTGATGATAATGAAATTACATTAGATCATTTATGTGGGGAGGGGGAAATACACTGCCCTGAAAAGCAAACTCAGTTATTGTCTAGATTTATTTTGGATAAAGTTTGTGATGTAGCTGAAAAGGCCTTTATCAAATTGCCAACAGTTGAAGTAACTAGTAGTTATGTTAATATTAAACAATATTCTTCTGAGAATTTTTTAAGCTTTATAGATCGCTTAAAGACACAGGTGGAATGACAGGTGCACAATCCAGCCATGCAGGCAGAACTGATTAAGGAATTAGCAGAAAAAAACACTAATCAAGCCTGTCGAGAGTTATCCTGAGTCTGCCACTATACCCAGAACCAATCCTAGCACAGATGATAGAAGCCTGCACCCGCAAAGCGGAACTGTTCAGTACTCCAGAGAGGACCCCGAGCCCAGCACTACCTAAGCCTCCAGCAGCTGACCCACCGCAGATGAAGAAGCCGCAGGTGTCATCAGAGCAGCTGAAGAAGATCACCTGTTTCCAGTGTCAGCAGCAAGGATATTTTGCTAGAGACTGTCCTCAGAACAGGAAACAGAAGAAATTCAACAAACAAAAAAACTAGAATTGGGGCGCGGGCCTGCTATAAACACCATAAAGCGCCAGTATATAAATTCTGCAGGCTATACTCTAGCAAAAGCCTCTCTCTTAAAAACAAAGGGGGAGGAGGGGATGGACAATGTGGGTATAACGGATAATGTAAATGGTAAATGTTCTCTTAACCAAGTCAGGCAGTCCTGTGGCCTTGTTATGCTTCAGACTACCAAAGGTTTTTATTTCAGATCTGCTGAGTGGACCGTTATTACAGTGGACGTCTCGAGCCCTTTTATTGATATGACGGTTTGCCACATGGAGAGTGAGTATTTTGTTGTGGGAGACACAGCACACACACCTTTAGAAATTGAAATAGCTCCTATGATCATGAAGGGGAAAATATATATATATATATATATTATATATATAATATAATATTAGCATGTTGCTCTCAAGCACCTTTCTATTTGTGTGAGGGGCAAGTTCTGGCCCAAGCTTTTTTCCAGCAGCTATCACAGCAGATGACAAGTCACCAGAGATTTACTGGGCAGAGACGGTGAATGAGGAAAAGCCTTCTCTAGCATGCAACCTGACACATGGGTCAGACCATCTACATGTGCAGGGAGTGCTGGACACAGGCTCAGATGTAACTATTATACCTGAAAAGATGTGGCCTTCACACTGGGAACTGCAACCTGTGGCTGGGCAAGTTCAGGGTATAGGAGGAGTTAAATTGGCAAAAATATCAGAAAGCATTGTACAAATTGAGGGGCCGAACGGCAGATTGGCCAGTGTTCGTCCATTTGTAATAGATTACAAGTGTCCCTTATTGGGGCAAGACTCCATGTCACAATGGGGAATAAAAATGATTATTCCAAAAACTCCTCAGGATTTTTAGAAGCAGCCACTGTGCAGTGCCGGGTCCAGAAGCTAACATGGCTAAATGACACACCTATCTGGACAACACAGTGGCCATTAAGAAAGGAAAAGTTACAGGTACTTGAAAAACTTGTACAGGAACAATTGGCAAAAAATCACATAGAAGAAACAACAAGCCCCTGGAATTCTCCAATCTTTGTAATAAAAATCAGGGAAAGACAAGTGGAGATTATTACATGACCTTAGGGAAATAAATAAAGTAATTCAGGACATGGGGTCTCCTCAACCTGGGATGCCTTCTCCAACTATGTTACCTAGAGATTGGCAATTGGCAGTATTAGACATCAAAGATTGTTTTTTCCAAATCCCATTACACCCTGAAGATGCTCCCAGGTTTGCATTCTCGGTACCATCATTAAACAGAGAGGCTCCAATGAAGAGATATCACTGGAAAGTGCTTCCACAGGGCATGAAGTGCAGTCCTACCATTTGCCAGTGGTATGTAGCTTCATTGTTGTCTCCTGTGCGTGCACAGAGAAGGGAAGCCATAATATTACATTATATGGATGATGTGCTGTTATGTGCTCCGGATAACTTCATACTCCAACACACGCTTGACCTAGTAGTTAAAGTTTTAACCTCTGCTGGATTTCAATTACAGGAAGACAAGGTTCAAAGGGTGCCACCTTGGAAGTATCTGGGCCTAGAGATCACTGCAAGGACTATTGTTCCACAAAAATTAGAAATTAATTGTAATCCTAAAACCCTAGCAGATCTCCACTCCCTGTGTGGGTCCTGGAACTGGGTAAGACCTTGGTTAGGCCTCACTAATAGGAATTACAACCCCTTTTTAATTTATTGAAAGGGGAGAGAGAGCTGGTTTCTCCCAGGGAACTGACACCTGAGGCAAAAGCTGCAATTGGAAAGGTACAGAAAGCTCTGTCTGAGAGGCAGGCTCACCGCTATCAACCTGAACTGCCTTTCAAATTCATTGTTTTGGGAAAACTGCCACATTTACATGGTTTAATATTTCAGTGGATTGAGGGGCAGAGGGACTCACTCTTAATCATAGAATGGGTCTTCCTCTCCCATCAAAGATCCAAAACTATTACACAGCCACAGGAACTTATGGCTCAGTTGATTCAAAAAGCAAGGATGAGGCTGCGTGAGCTGTCTGGTTGTGATTTCACATGCATACACCTGCCAATTAAACTTTCTGGGGAGGGAAGGAATTCTCCTGAAAGGCTAACAAAAGAGATGTTTGAGCATTTGCTACAGAGCAATGCCAGCCTCCAGATATCTCTGGATAGCTACAGTGGAGAGATATCTGTTCACAGCCCAGCTCATAAGTTGTTTAATGAGGAATTCTGTCAGTTTCTGAGGGTCTCTTTAGGGGCATGAGACCTCCTCGGACGGACATGTAGGTGGTTTCTGAAGCCGCTGGAGAAATAGACTGCAGGAGACAATCTTCTGTTGTTGTTTTTCATGGCTGTTTATTATGTCTTATCTACAAAGTGTCCCAGCCAGGCTGACACAGGTCTGCTCTGCAAGGTGACCATGACCAAATGCCTCGCTGGGAGAGGCAGGACCTATCTTTTATACTCTAGACTACGTCTTCAATATTTACAATTACCTTCCAATACAGTACAACCTTATTACACTGTCCAGTTTTGTCCCCATCCAATCTGTGGCTGCCAGCACATCATCCAACATGGATGGCACAGAGAAGAAGGAGGAAGAGGCACACCATGCCCCAAATCCTCCATGCTGACCACATGGCCCTTATCATAAACAATCCAAAAATCTACTTATTCTACATTCTAATACTCTAATTTACATTTTACTTATTTTTGTGACTTGTAATTCTTCCTGCAATGTTGGCAGATTGTCCCAAGGGGTTAAATTCAGTCCCTGAGACACCTGGGTCTCATTCCGGGGTCTCTGAGAAGCCTGCCAGGAGGGTTTTTCCATCCCCAGAGGAGTCACGGGGGTGCCCTGGACTCCCACATCTCCCCTCTCTGTTTGCACTAAAAAGACCTTCTTTTACAGCTTTGTTCATGGCCCATGGAATGCAGTACACTTGATGATGCATGGCAAAGTCAGCAGAAAAATTGCAAGTCCCATTAATATATAAAAACCTACTTTCAAAATTATTTTTTTTTTTCTTCCACAAAGGAGAAAGATCAAACAGATCAAACAAACCAAACACAATTGACAAAAGAATGGAATACAAATACTATCTGAACAAACATGTTTCACTTTCAATTTTTAAGTTCTTTATATGCTGACTGAAGAGGAGTTCCCGATCCCTGTTTCTGATCCAATCTGTAAGCTTGCCTCTTCACTTTCAGGGTTAACATCTGCTTGCATCATCACAGAGTGCTCGATATGGCTTCACATATTTCGCTGACATCTAGTTCAGCCCTCTCCCTATGGAGACACAAGCAAAAACCTTTCCTCCAAATGATTAATTTGAAAGACCCATTTAATTTTCCCTATCTCTAGACTTTTGATCAAAATTGGAGGATTTTCCTTCAACTATTATCTAACAAAAAATCTACAATACTATCATTTCCTCCTCTTTAAAAAAGAACAAACCTAAAGTTCACAATCTTCTGCAGGTAAAACATAATACAACAATTAAGAATACTTTAAATATCTGTACTACTAAAAGCAAGCAAAGCAAAAGCAAAAGTATAACATATAATTGAACTTCATATTTTCTTTTAAACTATTATCAAATAAAACACAATACAACAATTAAGAATACTTTAAATAATAAACATACATTTATAAGATTTGATAATCACCAATTTTTCTAAAAAACTGTGCCATCACCTCAGGGTCTGCAAACAGCTGTCAAGCCTTAATTCAATGAGGAATTAGGTGGTCATCTCCAGAAAATGAACACCAAATTCACTTCAAAATTAGCTTCAGCTGCTATATTGATAAAGTCCAATTGCCAAATCAAAACGACGGGAATATTATTTTGATGCAGAAAACACCTGGGTTTGCACAATTTCACTTCCATGTAGAACTAAGGCCTGGCCACAGCCTAAATTCTAATTGGAAGAGAACTCCTTAACATTTTTTTATTAAAAAAAAACCCACAACTCTTAACAACAAAAGCTACAGTTAAACATTTCAAGGTGAGGAATAAATCAAATTTTTCCAGCAGCTTGTTCTCTCTGAAGTTCTTCAGGATGAGATGCTTCAAGCATAACAGGCTGCTGCAGTGCTTTTGCAATAACAACTCTAGGAAAGCTACAACACTAAAAACTCTTTCTGAGAATGAAGCTTAACTTTCTGGAATTCTGAAAGACACTTAAAATTATGAAACAGTACAAAGCCAGGTCATAAAAGACTTGCAAAAATAAAAGAAAGAATTAATAGAAGAAAAACAAATATTAAATTCACAACTTAACTAATTATCTTCACACATTTGATTCAAAGCGCATGTCTGGAGGCTTTCTAAAACTTACTTGGAATGTTGAAAGACTTCAGGTCACACAATAAAACAGAAATCAAAATCATCCTGTGATACAGAACTCATCCTCTTAATACAGTGGTTTTAAAATTAAACACAGAAACCAAACTTGAACCTGAATAATTGAACTGATAGATAAATACTGCTTTTTCTATACATAAAGAGAAAATCTTGATTCAGATCAAATTCTACAACTCAAATGATAATCCTAGAAGTAGTCTTGACTTGTATTCACACAGCATTTCATTGATAATTTGAGAAATGTAAACTAGAAATCCATTGCAATTTAGTTTAAAGGGAAAGCTTAAATATTGATAATAAATCTGCAAAGCATAAATTTGCACGCTTCTTCCTTATAAGAATTCAAACCCTATTAATTTATATTGACAGCATTGCAAATACTTAAAATCTGTTTTTTTTAAAACAATCAACTATAGGAAAATTAAAACTCAATATTGACACCTGGACAAATGTCCACCTAGGTATCTGTACAATAACAAATCACTAAGTATAGGTGATAATATCTGAGAAAAAACAAACCACCAAATATAGGTGACATCTATTCAAATCAAATACAAAATACCTTATACCTTCACCATTCTAAGAATTTCAGCATCTTTTTAACAACAATGCAAAAACAAACACCTTTACTTTAACATACAAGAACTGTGAAAATAGAACTGAATCTGTTATCATGTTTCTTGCTCTCTCTGTTCCCAAACACTGTAGATAAAAGCTGCTCTTGGCGTGTTTCCACCCCCCACTCCCCGATGTTGATGGAGCTCTCTGTGAGCAGGGCAGGGTGCTCCCCCTCGCTCGGTGCTTTGAGCTGTGGCTCGGGCTGCTGATGTCACGCTGCTGGGCACGGGCTCATCGCCGCCCCCACCCCCAGGCCCGGGGCCACTCCTCCCACTGGGCTCGGGGCCAGGGTCGACCCCCGTCACTGCTGCCGCTGCTCCGCCCGCCTGTAATGTTCCTGCAGTCGGTGTGGACACTGCCGCTCCCCCCTCTGGGCTGAGGGCTGCCCGCACAGACCCACCTTTCTGCGTCCCGGTCGCCGCCGCAGATGACTGCCCCTCGGACATCCCTGCCACCGAACGCACCGAGCCCGCGCTTTCCCCTGCTATTTTCGCAGTACTATCTGCCTTTCTCAGGCTTCCCGCCTCACCCCTTGTGTCCCCCACGGCCCCCGGAGTCGCCTGTAGCGCCCCTCCCACCTTCTGGGCTCAGGGTTTCTGAAGGGGTGAGGAAGCAAAAGTCTAAGTTCTCTAACTTGCTTGGAAATATTTCTAACTTAATTTTTCCTGACCTTGGATAAAGTATTGTGGATTTTGGGTAAAGCACCGTGGTTAGTTCAGGGAATATAGGTGATTCTGGAAATTCTAGCATTTCAGGGGATACACCTTGACCTTTCTTAGGTCCTTCATGTATATTAATTGCACCTTGCTGATAGCAAGATTCTTTCACTGGCTGATAACTAGAGGCGGTCAGCTGCTGGCTAGACCTTTTGATCCGCTTTCTGCTGGCAAAACGGCAATAACCTTCCTCCCCAGCTGATGGCTAGGTGAGAATCCTTCGCCAAATGTCAGTTTCAGGGGTCTCTTTAGGGGCATGAGACCTCCTCGGACGGACATGTAGGTGGTTTCTGAAGCCGCTGGAGAAATAGACTGCAGGAGACAATCTTCTGTTGTTGTTTTTCATGGCTGTTTATTATGTCTTATCTACAAAGTGTCCCAGCCAGGCTGACACAGGTCTGCTCTGCAAGGTGACCATGACCAAATGCCTCGCTGGGAGAGGCAGGACCTATCTTTTATACTCTAGACTACGTCTTCAATATTTACAATTACCTTCCAATACAGTACAACCTTATTACACTGTCCAGTTTTGTCCCCATCCAATCTGTGGCTGCCAGCACGTCATCCAACATGGATGGCACAGAGAAGAAGGAGGAAGAGGCACACCATGCCCCAAATCCTCCATGCTGACCACATGGCCCTTATCATAAACAATCCAAAAATCTACTTATTCTACATTCTAATACTCTAATTTACATTTTACTTATTTTTGTGACTTGTAATTCTTCCTGCAATGTTGGCAGATTGTCCCAAGGGGTTAAATTCAGCCCCTGAGACACCTGGGTCTCATTCCGGGGTCTCTGAGAAGCCTGCCAGGAGGGTTTTTCCATCCCCAGAGGAGTCAGGGGGTGCCCTGGACTCCCACAGAATTCCACCTCATCCCTCGTGAGAAGAGGAGCAGGAGACCGCTCGAGGCACTCACAGTGTTCACAGATGCATCGGGGGCCTCTCACAAGTCGGTGATGACTTGGAGAAATCCCCAGACTCAGCATTGGGAAGCTGATGTTGAGTTTGTGGAGGGGTCACCCCAGATTGCAGAACTGGCTGCAGTTGTGAGAGCCTTTGAGAAGTTCTCAGAGCCTCTTAACCTGGTAACAAATTCTGCCTATGTTGCTGGGGTAGTATCCAGAGTGGAGCAGGCAGTGCTCAAAGACATTGATAATGAGCAGCTCTTTAGGCTACTGCCAAAACTAATCTATTTGGTTTCACACAGAGAACATCCCTTCTATGTGATGCATGTGAGGTCACACACGGATTTGCCAGGTGAGATCACAGAAGGGAACCGTATGGCAGATACTCTTGCAGCTCCAGCTGAAAAGGCATGCCTTCCTGACATTTTCCAACAGGCAAAGCTGAATCACCAGCAATACCACCAGAATGCACCAGGTCTGGTCTGTCAGTTCCAGTTAACACAGAGTCAGGCTAGAGCTATTGTAGCCACCTGTCCCAGCTGCCAGCTCCAGGCCATGCCATCGCTGGGAATGGGGGTTAACCCCCCGGGCCTAGGCAGCTGTGAAGTCTGGCAAACAGACATCACACACATTCCTAGTTTTGGACGCCTCAAATATGTTCATGTGAGTATAGACACATATTCAGGTGCAGTTTATGCCTCTGCCCATGCAGGGGAAAAGGCTGTACATGTAAAACAACACCTAGTACAAGCCTTCTCAGTGTTAGGGATCCCTAGAGAAATAAAAACAGATAATGGCCCAGCATTCACATCCAAGGAGTTCCTGGAATTTACCCAGCAGTGGGGAGTGGTACATAAGACCGGCATCCCACACTCCCCTACAGGCCAAGCTGTGATTGAACGCACACACCAGACACTCAAACAAGTTTTAGCTAAGCAAAGCAGTTCAACTGTGTGGATGTCTCCCCAGCAAAACTCTGTAAAGCTCTGTTCACAATCAATTTCTTAAATCATTCATTTGAAAATATGAGTCCTCCTGTGGTTCGTAATTTTAACAGCAGTAAACAGTTTAAATTGTCTCAGCATCCACCAGTTTTGATTAGGGACCCAGAAACATGGGAAACCAAAGGTCCCTATGAACTTGTAACCTGGGGAAGGGGTTATGCATGTGTATCCACTTCCTCAGGCCCTCGATGGATTCCCCAGAAATGGGTAAAGCCTTATGTTCCCAAAACTCCAGCTACAGCAGAAGGAGATGAGAAGCAAGTAACTGTTACTTCGAAAAGAAGAAGCCGCAGAGGAAAAGGAAACAAAAACTACATAAAGGGATACCCTCCAGCAGACAGAGACTTATAACATGTTTTAAAATGTTTGTTTTTCCTTTTAGAAAAAAGCTACCCTCCACTTAATCCTGTGAAGAACCCCATCCAAGTTGTCTTCTTGTTAACCTTGAACAGTTTGGCAGCTGCGTGGATCGTCCCTCAGCCACGTCAAAACATCTGGGTAACCCTGGCACAGAGATTCAAACAGGAAAACATATGCCTGTCCACTGCAGCAGCAACAGACCATATGTCCACCTGCCTGGTAGGAGTCGCACTAAAAGTTAGTGAGTATTCAGGCAGCTTTGACATACACATGCCTAATAAAACACCTGAATTATTCACTATCTCACCTAAGCAGCCAGCACAGATCAAGGGTAATGCTTTAAAGGAGCTGCTGCCAAAATTGCCCAAAGCAGACCAGGAACCCCAAGAGTTAGAGCTTCTTGGTTCCTACCCAGCAACATACTGCATTCATTTTAGCAATTTTCCAACACTCACTGACACTAAAGGTTTTCATCTCATCCAACAATTTTGTAAGGAATTTGTGGCCACCAAGTGGTGTACTAGTTAAAGCCATATTCCAGCTAAAGATCCAGTTCATTCAAGTCCCAAAATTCTACCTAAGGGATTGTTTTTAATTTGTGGGGACCGGGCGTGGGCTGGGATTCCTTCTCATCTGCTAGGGGGACCATGTACTATAGTGCCGTTGTCCTTGTTAGCACCCCACAAAAACTTAATTAGTGATTGGACACACAAAAGTGAATCAGGTAACAAAATACAAAAGAGAAGTGCTGAAAATCTGGACCCAAATTGTGATGCAGAAATTTTTCATTAGGCTAAATCAAAAAGAATAGCTGTGTCTGTATTTCTTCCATGGGTTGCAGCAGCTAAGGCTCTGGGTGAATTAGGTCACCTGGAGTGTTGGGTAGTTAAACAGGCAAATTTAACCTCAACTGCCATCAGCTCCCTCCTAGAAGATGAAGAAGTTACCAGGCAGGCAGCACTCCAAAATCGTGCTGCTATAGATTTCCTTCTGTTACTACATGGAAATGAATGCCAGGAGTTTGAAGGACTTTGCTGCATGAACCTGACTTAAAAAGCTCCTAATGTCCACGCTGCTCTGCGAGATATGAACCACCTGATTGGACAAGTGAAGCAAGAATCAGAAGATTGGTTTAATGAACTGTTCAAGGGCTGGGGGTTTTCTGGGTGGTGGACTTCTATAGTTAAAACCATGATGTTATTCATTGTCATTCTTTTCCTTGTAATAATGGCATTTGGAATCCTACGCCATTTAATTTTTAAGGCCATTAATGGAATCATTCCTTCTACCTCAGTAGACAATCATATAGAGATGACAAATATAAAACAATCTAACTCTCCCACGTATCACAAATGGTGTTCAAAATAATAATTCCAATTAAAATTAGTTTAATATTATCCCCCTACTTAAAAAAACAAAAAATGGGGAGATGTAATTTGATAAATGAGGTGTAAGGAATGAATCAGCATACCCCTGTCCATCTCTTCCCGGCTGGTTCCCCTTCCTGTCCTTTGACCTACCCCTGTGACCTTGCTGTCTACCTAGAGTTCCTGTATTCTGACCCTAGTCCCCCCCGTGTCCTCATCCCATTGGCTGCCAGCCAAAGCCACTCCCATTCCCCTCTCCTGAATACCTGGTTCCCGAAGAGATTCCTTCTCTTTCACCACGCTACCTCCATGGAATAAACCTGAGACCTGAGACTGAAAGAGCCTCTTTTGTATCCTTTCCTATCCATGCTATATACACGGACTGATCTTAAGTAATTAGCAAAAAGCAACAATGTAACAAAGCAAGAACGGGCCTGGGGCAGGGACAGCCGGGCTCTGTTCTTGCAAGGCCCCCCAGCCTTGCCTGCTTAGCATGGGGGAGGGAAGACCCCCAGCCTGCGGCTGGATTTGAATGTAGCAAACCCCAGAAAATATCCATGGAGCCAGAAAACTCATCACTGTTTTCTGGCTGAGCCCTTACAATCCTTGTCCAGCCCCAGCGTGGCCGAAAAAACCCCTGTATTTTAAAACAACTCCTAGCCTCGGCCTGGAAGAGATCACAGAATGATCCATTGCCCAGGCAAGGTATTGACTCTTTCACTGCCCAAAATGAGACTTGCAGACATGCTGCTCTCCCTCCTGAGTGAAAGAAAAGGACCAAGATGGTGATACACACAGAAACAGCATGAAAACACCAAGGTCAGACAAAGGGAAGGGTCAGGTCCCAGATGAGGGAAGAAGGAGAGTCATGGACTGAAATTCCTCTTTTTTTAAGCTATGAAGAAGAGACTCTCATTTCCCTATAACACCTAATAAACATTATAGAGTAAATGTGGCTGTTCTAGCTGTAAATATGAACAAAGACATTGGTGTTAGATTAAGTAGATGTTGAAATAGCTGTTATCCCCTAAGTTTGAATATTAAGAAGATTAAGACCTGTGCTGCGCCCCAGCGAAAAATAAAAACAACAAAAACCTCTGTTTTTTCAAAAATAATGCAAGCTTGTGTTTAAACTGGTATAATCCTTAAAGTGTGCCCCACAGTTGATATAGTCCTCAATAATAATTCTAGGAAAACTGTAAGTAAAGAAAGGACTTTTACATAGTGATCAAAATCCCATTCTCCCAGATGCCTAATCACTGTAACATCAAGGCCACGAGAAAACCGTTTCTTGTGAAGAAATCTCCATAGACTGAAGAGGGAAGTCTCTTCTCCCAGCGAATCAGTAAGAGACTATTTTAGAGATGGTAAACTGACTGAGCTGATTTCTAAATGTTTTCAGTGTGGAAGAAAGGAAGTGTGTAGGGGGGGAAAAGAGTAGTCTAAAGTTTCAATCTGAGGTTTGTTTTTTTTTCCTTAGAGTTTCCAGTAATAAAGTTTCTCTTTGTACTGTAAGGAAAATTAATCCACAAACACCAGAGGTTTATGTCCAAAAAGGAGACAGAGGAGTCCTTTTTGCTTTATTCGAATAAAGGGAGAGGCCATGGGGCATTCCCCTGGGATCTCTCAGATTTTTGGAGGACGTGGCCTCCTTTTATCCTAATTTCCCGGCCGCTTTTCCCTCTCTCTTTCCCCATAGGCTGAGGTACTTGAGAGGCACAGACTTCCAGGAACGCCTAAGATTCCCCTCTAATGTATAAACCTTCCCTTTAATTTTTAATTCTTATAGAATTCATAATTTCCCCCCCATTGCTTCTTTATCTTCAGTTACCCAATTTCATTTATTAGCAGACCTACAGTTTGTTTGTGAAGGGAAATCTCTTTTTCCATTCATTAATCAATGTAATACCTCCATTGTTTCTTTTATCTCTAGGTGCTAATTGTTTCTACCAGTAATCTACAGCTTGTTTGTAAAGACGAATTCTACATTCTTCTCAGTACCATTTAAAGTTCAGCCTGTTTTGCCTTCCTCCTAATCTTATCTCACAACAAGAAAATTTACAATTTGCGAACCAAAACCACTACACCCTGGACGACCAAACCTGTTGGGGATCATGGACTAAAATTGAAATTCACTCATAAACCAGTGTTTTTTCATTGATCATACTGTCACTGCCTTTGATGTTGTCACCCACGTAACACTAATAGAAACCACAGCTAATTATAGAGGACTCAGGGATTGCTGGCTTTGTGGAGAGATGCATCAATGAAACCTTCCCTTAACAGGGGTACCATCAAGCATTTGGTCAGTTTTGAACCTCTATAGCTTACACAGCACTAGTGCTCAGTGTAGACAGAGAGGATCTTCCTTGGAAAAGCCCCTTTTCCAATTATTTCCCATCAACGAGTCAGTCACACACATAGGACTGAACAACTCTGGAGCAAATCTTGGCAACTTTTCCGGTAACACAGCTGAGTGGGTAAATGTCACTCAGCCAATGTGTGAAAACTTTTTGATAGTGTTGGAGGTTGGGTTTATTTTGTTCCAGTTTAAATAATTTTTCCCATTATCATGCTAATGGAGCCTGCTGGGCTACACCCAGGATCTTTTTGACGACTGTAGACAAAGGGGTAGGTGGTAACGGGCTTCCGGGAGGGACTACTTGTGTTTTCCAGCGAGCTCGGAGAAAGGGGACCGACCCCTGTATACAGCACACGTGGTAAGAATGCAGGAGAGCCAGATTCTCTGCAATCAGCTGCCCTGCTTCTCCCCTGTTCCAGCCCCCTACCTCTGAGGACTCAGCAAATCACTGGGACACAAACGGAGAGTGAGGAGCTGCCCTCCAGCCCGCTCCCACCTGAGACACAGCACAGCCGCTGCTGTTTGTCCCCCCACCCCGCCCCGCTGCCTTTGCTCCCGCCTCTGCTCCTGCCTCTGCTCCCGCCTGCTCTCCGCAGCTGTGCATGCTTTGTCCCACCTTCACCACCAGGACCGAGTGCAGAGGGAGCGTGCCTGCGGCTAAAGAAAGGACTAGAACTGAGTTATCTGTTCTGTTTTGTTGGTAATTTTAATAACTGCTGTTGTTTCTGCTTGTACAGTTAAATATATATTAGTAAAAGAGCTGTTACTCCTACCCCCTTATCTCTGCCTTAGAGTCCTTGATTCAAACAATTATAATACTTGGAGGGAGTGAAATTAAATTCTCTATTTCAAAAAGGAGCTTCTGTCTTTTATTGACAGACACCTGTCCTTCAAACCAGGACAGATAGACATTGTGGAAACGAGTCGGTGAGAATTAACACCAGTTATGACCTTCCAGATGCATCTTGGTGGCTTTGTAGGAAAGGAATAGCATTGAAACAATTACCAGGTAACTGGACTGGCCAATGTACCATGGGATACCTTATCCCTCAGTTACAGGTGACAAATCAAACTAATGAAATGACAGGTAGTATTCAAGGACTATGGACTTAACTTAGACTCACTAAGACAACACCCAATAACCCACCAGTGTGATACAGCACCAGGTTTCACAGTTTTGTTAGGGTGTTGCTCCCAAATTTAGGAATTGCCCAACTGCAAAAGGCCACTTCAGGCGTCTCAGCCAAAATAGAATTGATTGCTAATTTAACAGCAGATGCCTGAAGAAGACTACAAACTGAAATAAACTCACTCGAAGAAGTAATCTTTAAAAACCGCATGGTGTTAGATAAGGTTACAGCCAACTGGGAGGACTTTGTATCCTAATTTATAGCAATTGTTGCACTTCTATAGATCAGTCAGAGCAAATAGCAGAGGATATCCATACCATTCGGTAACATGCAAAAGTACTCCCTGAAGTGAACAAAGACATTACATCTTGGAGTAAACATTTGTGGAAAAGTCAAACATCTTGGCTACGTAATCTGAACTGCTTAACACAACCTTTTGTAGGAATTTTAGGAACTGGAATACCAGTCCTAGTGCTGCCCAGCACTATGAATAAACATGCATTTTCTAACTTTAAATTGTTAGAGGGTCTTTTCTCCGTCACAGTTGAGTATTGGTATTTGACCAATTCTCACATTTTGGTAAATCATCCCAGAGGAAGCAGTGGCTCACTGGCAGCCTCTGCTGCAGGAAGGGAGGCGATGCCAGGCACAGTCACAGGAGGTAATTTCTGTGCCTCTGGGCCTGAGCCCTGCTGAGCCTTGAGCTGCCATCTCTGCTGCTTGGCACTGCAGGCACACAGCATTACCTAAGCCCCTTGAAGTGCTCAGTTCCCTGCAGAAGGGGATCCCAGCACACCACGGAATGGTTCCCATCTGGGCTCCTTCTGGACTGGGGTCGTGACTTGCATCATTTGGAATCGCTGGTAAACCGTGGTTTAAAGATCTTGGAGCTTGGTAAGGCCTTTCTCCCTGGGGGAGCTGCCAGCTCAGAGCCCAAAGCTCAGCCAGGGGGGCATCATTGCAGGTGCCAGGACAGAGCTATGCACGTGTGTGCCCTGGCCCTGTGCCATCCCCTCACTGCTCCTCCAGCTCAGTGCTGCCCGTGGAGATCAGCAGAGCTGGCAGAAGCTGCTGTGGCTGTTGAGTTACAGGTGTGTCTGCAAGGAGGACTTTCCCAGGTCCTTTGCTGGATGCTGCATGCAGGCCCAGCTCCCATCTCAAGGGTGAGTAGTGTGTCCCTGCTGACCCCACAGGCTGACCACTGCTTTTGTGGGATCCATTCATGGGAAATGGAAATATTTTCTCTTAAGGTACCCTGAGAAGGAAAAACAAATCTAGAGGAAATAGTAAGTCCCTGGAGGCATCCAAACTCCTGGACAAGATGCTGGGTGATCTGGAGAGACACCATGGTGGGTGCATTTCCCTGAGCCTTCTCCTGAGACTCAGCAGCCAGGGGTTTTCTCTGCACATCTGGACATGCCATGCCCGGCACGGTGGAAAGGGATCCATGGCAACCTTGCTGCCCCGCTGCTGCTGTCACACCCTGCAAAGCTGTGTCCCAGCCTGGCCTGGTTGCAGTTTCTCCCCAGCCTCTGCAGGAAGGCATTTGGCATCAGCTGACAGAGAGCCCAAACTGCCCCACGGGCCATGCACACCCTGAGATCCCCTGCAATTTCCTGGTCTCCGGGTTAGATCACGAGGGGCAGCTGTTTGGTAGGTCCGGGAGCAGCTCCAAAACCCTGGACATTTTCCTTGTCATTATCCATGTCTTTGATAAATATTGCCTGGAGAAGACCAGCACAGCACAGAGGAATTACCCCATGCAGTCTCAGGGCTTTGGGTACTTAGCATTCCTGTGCCAAGGGTGCCAAGGTGCCTGCAGGCTCCAGCTCTGGGGGAAACAGAGAATGTCCTGGCCGTATCCACCGAGCTGCCAGCTCAGCAGTGGAGCACAGCATGGGCTCACACTCCCCATTGCTCCCCAGATGCAGTCAAGACCTCAACACATGCTGAAAATATCTAGGAAAGCATGAGAAGAATTTTCTGCTGAGGAACACATTGTTTGATTAAGTTAATGGCCACTGTGGCTGGTGGGGCAGTGTTCCTCATGATGTGATATACCAGAATCTGGTATTGCTGGAAGAGGAAACAGTGAGTGTTTTGCTGACCTCTGCCTCAAACAGCTTCTTTTAAAGACTGCTGATAAGAAACACTCCCAGTGAGGCTGCTGTGGAGTTGTGGATGGTCAGTGATTGTCCAAATAGCTCTGCTGAGGGTTCTGCTGCTGCCCAGTGCTTTAATTGGCCTCTTAATTGCTGGGTCTTGTCCTGGGGAGCCCGCGGGGGATGCAGCCAGTGCTGGCTCCCACTGAGGCTGCGTGGCCAAGAGCAGCCCCAGGAGCAGCGGGCAGAGGCAGAGCAAGGTGGGGAGGTGAAAGAGCAGGGACCAGATTGCCCTTGAAAGGTTGACACGCTTTGGGGCCCGCTCCCGGCCAGGGACCCTGCCCAGAGCCATGCCCTGTTGGCCGGGGCCTTGAGGGGCAGCTGTCCAGATGGGCCAAGCTGTGCCAGCAGCTCCAGCCATGCTGGGGAGCCTTGCCAGCTCTGGGCCCTGCTGTGCAGGAGGGTCCCTGTATGCCAGCGGCACCTGGGACCTCAGCCACTCCTCTCTCCACAGGTGCTCCTGTGCACATTCAGAAGAGCAGCCCAAGAGCTCAGGCAGTGAGAACTTGACTCATTCCAGTTCTTCCCATCTGTCCCCATCTGCCCTGGCGTGGCTGCACCCCCATCTTGAGCACATCCCAGCACCCACACCTCCAAAATGAGAACCCCTGCCCCCAAGCCCCTGGCCCTGCTCCCTGGCCCATCTAAAGTTGGGCAGCCCTTGTCTGCCAGAGCAGGGCTTGGCCCATGTTCTATGTTCCAATAAAGAAATGGAGTTGTCACAGCTGTGTCCGGGTGGTTCCACCAGCAAAGCCCACAGGGCACCAGCACTGTCTGAGCTCCATGTCCAGGAGCAGCCATGGATGCCCACGGTGCGGGCAGGCAGGAGCCAGGCAGGGGCTACTGTGACCAGCGGCCAGGCCTCGAGGGGCTGGGGGAGCCCATGCTGAGCGTCCCTGGGCTCAGGGCACAGCTCCTTCAGTGGCACCATCTGGGCATAGACCTCATGAAGCACACAGGGCTATTTTGCGGTCTTTGCTAAGGTTTGCACGGATCCCTCGTGAGATGCAGTGGGGTTAAACTTGAGGGGTTTTTTACTCTTCTCAACACAGTAAAGGGACACTCTTGATGGAGGCTTTGCAAAGCTGGGAGAAAACCTCTTGCAAACCCTTGGGCCCAGGCCTGTGGGCTGTTCCCTGGGGCACAGGAGGTACCCGGGGGTGTAACTGAGTGGTTTCTCACACTGAAGGGAGGCTGGTTCTGTTCATTCAGAGGGCACAGCTTAGATCCCAGTTACCTTTGTGAGCCTGCTGGGGAAGTGTTGAGGGACAGAGAGTTCCACCCCTTCTCACTAGGAAGAGTGGCTGATTATGTGGGTTTTTTTTTTTTTAATTTTTTGCCCTCTAAATTTGTGTCCTGGCAAAGGATTACGTTTGCTTGCTTTCAGTAGGGCCCTTTTCTTCTTGGTGCTCAGTGGGGCTACAATGCAGTCAGGGTTGAAGGAGGATCTCTGGCTCCTTGGGCCATGGTTTTGGGACACCCTGGCTTCATCCTTCTTTTGGCTGTGATTTGCGGTGGTGCTTGTGCAGGCATTTTACAGTAACTGGCTTCAGTTTGTTCATCTTGTCACCAAAAATTGGGAATAAACGTCTTGAACAGTATTAAGTAGTATTAAGAGGGAGGCATTGCTTTCTTGAAGTGCTGGATGCACAGGCCATTGGGATCACAGGGCCTTCTGGTGGGGTCTTCAGGCACCCTGGTAGTCACTGAAGAAGGAAGCTGATTCTTCTGGCAAAAAGATTGTTTTCCATGTGTGGAAAAGGATCACTTCTCACTTCCCCATCCATTTCTATACAAAATTCTACAGGCAAGTATATTCATATGTCTCTGTCTGTCTTGTTAATCTATTTTTCTATCAATCTTACTAATCTATGAAATATTTCTATGTATGGTATTTTGTTTATTTGTAAATTATGACACATCTGTTGAGACCTGGAAAAGAATACCATGCATCTTTCATATAGCAAAACTTGGGTTTAGGAGCAGATGTGAATTGCAATTTCTTTCTTGCTAGACATATGCTGGCTTGTTTAGATTGACTTTGAAATCCTGTTAAGTGGAAAATGATTGGTTGATATGCTTGTGATATCCTTAAAAGTACTTTTTAAAATTTTAATTATTTCCTCTATGCTGGTCGGTAAATACCTTCTTCCTTAAGCTATGCACTGGCAATACTGGAGATAGAAAATAACATAATACTGCATATTTTAGATACTTTATAGTTTTCTTGTGAAAGTTTATTGTCGTATCTCCTGTCTAAAACCCCCTCAAAACTAAATCAGCAGGTCAGCTACTGAGCACAACTTACTGCATAGCTGCAGCTCATGTTCCTACAGCGGAAGTGGCTTTTTGTTCTTCTGCACGTGTATCAAACACGACAAATTAAAAGGCTGTTTACAGAGGAAAGAGCCTTGTTTAGTGTAGCCTGGACTTTGGGAAGGTGGTAGCTGTTAGATCAATACCCAGCAAACTGCCTAAATTCTCTTTTTGTGACTGCTCTCTGGTAATTTTGGCCTGGCTTATTTAGGAGGTTCAATTTTCATTTAGAAATGGCACGAGAACACTCAGTGTGCTCCCATGGAGCCAGTGCTGTCACAGGACAGATACAGCTGGGACAAACGGCGCATTGATTTTGATCTCAACAAGAAGCCACCTGAGCTCCTCATGACAGCAACCCCACAGACTGGTAATGGATCCATTAAAATTAACTCATCACAAAGCTTTTAACTTGAAACTCTGACATATGGAGCTTATTCAGTTCTGCCATGGAGGAAGGGAGTTTGAAGACAGAGGTTTAGCAAGGAGATCTATGCAGAGCACAACTGTTTGTACTCTAGCAAATGAAGTCTTAGGATGTAAAGCCTCATTCATACTCTGGTTTTACCCCTCCATTTACCCAAATTCTTGGTCTTAATTCCTGTGTCAATAGGAAAATATGACAGGGAAGTGTAGATCCTCCTTTTTTTCTTGAGCTGGGCAGCTTGTAACCTCATCTTCTCCCACAAATAGGAACAGACAAACTGGAATTTTGTTATGAATCCGTACTTTGGAAAATTTGCCCTGTATTTATTTTTACCCAGAAGTATCTGAGAGTCACTGGAATATTTACACGCCATAAATAATTAATTTAATGTCATTGCTAGAATCGTTCATGTTTTACAACTTTTCTCCTGCACAAGAAACTGGCACTTGAATAACTCTTGCCCCATGCAATTCTCCAGTGCTTCTTGCAGAGAAGTGCTTTGGGAAGCAGTCAGGATGAGTGCCATGTTCACGTGTGGTTTATGGAGCCCACAGGACAGGGAATTGTCATTGCAGTGGGCACTGGCTGTTATTCCAACACCTGCATCATTCATTCTACTAGAATCCTTGTGAGAAAGGTTGTTCTTTGCCATAGAGATTTTTAGATGATCTTTTTTAATCTCAAATAGTCAAAAGTTTTCCATCTCACAGGTTTCTGATGCTGGTTTTTCCTTTCCAGTCTGTTGTTGGCCCCACGAAGATGCTGCTGAGATTCTGCAGACCCCATGTGCTGGTACCAAGCTGAAAGTTCTCTGGTGCTCCACAGCAGCCCAGTTATCCACAGGTGGGCCAAGAGCAGCTCCAGAAGCTCCAAGGGATTCTGATAGATGAACTTCTGTCTCTCAGGAAAGCAGAGCCATTTCTGAAGGTAAAGGGTCTCACCCTGCACCCACCTTTGCACAGGAGCAGCAGGAGCCGTCCCATGCTTTGTAGAAGGCACATAATATGTGACACTCTTCATTCAGCACAATACTTTTGGAAATAAAAATATTTGTTGAAATTAGTGTTATTAGCACTGGCTTAGTCAATCTTATCGTGATCTTTAAAAAATCATCCTGGGCACAAAATCTTTTTTTTTTAAACTTAGGTGGATTTTTGTTTCTTTGCTTTGGTGCTCAGAGACAATGGAGGAAGGGGTAGATTTTCTGTTCAACTTGCCTGTCAGTGTGGAGGGACCAAAGAAAGAAGAACAGTTTTTTCACCAGCTGGTTTAGGAGCTCTAAAAGCAATTGTGATGTCCCTAATGTGGGGGCAGGGGCACTGCTAACAGCCTGGATTGTCTCCACCGGTCCCCTCTTCACCACAGTGCTGTGTAGATTCAGAGCCTTGTACCTCAGCCTGATGGTGCAAAAGTCCTCCCAACATCCCTCAGTTTGCAAAAATAAAGGCTTTGTGCTCATTAATATGAAAAGCTGTATGGGTGGCCTGCAGCTAATGTTCTTTTGTAAGCTGGACCCCACTCAGTGATCACACATAATAACTGACCCAGCCCTGAGCTGCTCTTAAGACTGGTTTGATCAAAGGGACTGAAACTCTGTTGATTACAAATTCTCTAGGAAAACAAACACAGGAACTAGGAGAATGTTGGTGGCAAAAACAGAGTTGAACCTTTGAGGCCACCTCACTGCTGCCTCCCCTCACCCTTTTATTTTTAATTTCTTTAATGTTCTGAGTGCCAGTCCTTGCATGAAATGGGCTCTCAGCAATGAGCTGCTGGGTGTCCTCAGCATGTCCCTTCGTGCTCCCAGTGCTTCTGGTCTGGCTGGGAAACCTACCCAGGGTGCACTCTGTGTCTGTTTCCTGTCATTCCAATGCACAGCCCTTTGCTGCAGCTTGGCATAGAAACACTCTGAGTATTTTATTGGATAATTTACACCTTGCACTTCATGACATAAATTGTGTTAATCAGACTCTGCCATATCACGAGTTCCTGGAACACATTTTCAAGCCTTCCAGCTGTAGCCAAGGGAAGCTGTTTCTGTCTTGCATCACAAAATTGGCAGGATTTTTGCAAAGACAGGCCTTTAAAAAGAACTTGTTGTATGCATTAACATCCAAGGGGTTGCTTTCAAAGACAGACCAAAAACACATGGCAAAACAGCAACCAACCAACCAAATAACATATTAAAAACAAGTCCTTTATTTCTAGCTCTTGCTTTTAATATTTTCCAAACTGGCCTCCTCTTCCACTGCAGTGTTTTCCTTTGGACAGGAAAACACCCTTGCCAGATGATGTGACTTAACAAGGAAAACAGAACTTACACACAATGGATATATTAAAGCTAAACATGCAGAGTCCCATTTCACATTTATCATCATTTATTTTCTGTTTATTTTGTTTCCAGAAGGGTGAGAACTGTATCTCAGATCCCCTGGCTAGTTTGGTGCCATAGCCACTGATTACCTGTCCTTTCTAATTATCTGTCCTTTCTGTAGTTCCTCTGTCCATTTGTTGCTCTTTGATCGCTGCCTCCTTCACCTGATTTTTATATTTTTCTGGATTTGTGGGGATTTTTTTATCAGTTTTGATTTTTTTTCTTGGTGGTTGTTTTGTTTGCCTATTTTGTTGGGTCACAGTTTTGATTTTGTTATTTGGTTGGGGTTTTTTCCCAGTTAACAGTAGGAATCAGCTTGTGATTTGTATTGTAAAGTTTTGAAGACAGGTGTTACACATAAAGGTTGTTGTTGTTTTTCAAGTCATCTCAGACACAGCTCTGCAAGCCCTGGTGACGTTGAGGACTGTGTGCTCTCAGACAGCAAATTGTGCATGAATGGGAAACTTGTAGCTCCTATCTGCATTACACACAGCAAAATGTAAAGTGTTTGGAATGGAACCAATTCTAACCTTTATTTTGCCTTTTTTTTTTTTTTTTTTTCTGCCATGCAATAAAATTGTGTCAGATTCACCAATGAATTTGGTTCTTGCAGGATGGAGTCTGCAAGGATATTCCCTTAGTTCATGTGTGGACCTGGTGTGCACCAGGCCACACACATGACTGTCATCCATAGCCAGCCTCTGTCTGCAAAGAGAGCAGGGAGCTTCAGCTCTGAGGAGCTCAGGGGTTAGTGAGCAAACAGACCAAATCCATAATTTATATCAGTTACTTTACTGCTGTTATTTGCTGCTGATCTATTTTTATATTCCTGCCCAGAGCTGGAAAAAAAGAACCCTGGCAGTTTGCTTTAGCTAGGAAGTGAAGAGACTCTTTTCAACAGGTTCCAGCTCTGCTTCTTGGTTGAATTCAAAGCAAAACTCTTCTTTTGGTCACATCAAACCAACATAAGTTTGATCAGTCTGTGAAAGACAAAAGAGTGCAAAAACTATTTCATTTTATAGTACTAGAGTCTTCTAATTCAGCCAGGAGATAATTATGCCATAATTCATTATATAAAAAAACTGGAAAAACCACTGGAAGATTTTTTTAAACTAAATTTTGAAAAAGTGAATGAATTTGAAAAACAAAACTATGTAGTAAAAATATAGTAATTTAAACTTCTCAAAGCCCTTTGATAATGTAGCCCTGCACCCCAGTCATGTGCAGTGCAGCCTCAGCTGTCCCTTTGAGCCCAGAGCTGCCAAGGGTCAGGGCTGGGATGAGCCTTCACCCAAAACTGGCTCCAAGACTGATTGGGAATCAATCCAGAAAAGGACTCACACACAGAGCAAAGTCACAAGGCCATAGCCAAAACTCCATCAGGTTGGATTTGTTTTAACACGGAATTGTAGACAATTTGCTCATCCTGTAACTTCACTGTTACCATGAAACTTTACATGAGCTACTCAATAATTACATTCCTATCCTGAAATGCATTGTCAAATATTGCTGTGAGCTTGCTCTGCCTCTGCCCGCTGCTCCTGGGGCTGCTCTTGGCCACGCAGCCTCAGTGGGAGCCAGCACTGGCTGCAGCCCCACTGGGACAAGGCCCAGCAATTAAGAGGCCAATTAAAGCACTGGGCAGCAGCAGAACCCTCAGCAGAGTTATTTGGACAAGAATGGACTTGCCACAGCTCCACAGCAGCATGACTATGAGTCAGGCTACCAATGCTACGAGCAGAGATTTAAGAAAACTGAGGAGAAAAATCAGCAACTGACCGTCTCATCTCATAGAGCTTCCGAATCCCAAAATAGCAGCAGACCAGGACAAGTGGCACAGCGAACATTGTCACTACTGCACCTATCATGCAGGACCTGCGCACATCCTGGGGGCAGACAATTCTTGGAAAGCGCACTGGATCCTGAGCATATATTTCTGTTTCAGTGATAACATCTGTGGGAGCAATGGGGAGCGTGAGCCCGTGCTGTGCTCCACTGCTGAGCTGGCAGCTCGCTGGATACGGCCAGGACATCTCTGTTTCCCCCAGAGCTGGGGCCTGGGGCACCTTGGCACAGGCTGTGCCACCCAACAAAGCCCAGAAGGCCGGGAGGAGAGTCTGGGGGCAGCGCAGCTGCTTGGGCAGTGGCTCCTTCCAGGGACCTGGGCCCAACCCATCCCTGAGCAGCCACTGCCAGCCCCGACCCTCCCTGCCCCGGGACAGCTCCCCCATCCCCAGGGGACAGAATCAGGCCCCATCAGGACACCCTGGAGCCCTGCTCTCCTCCTCTGCCCTTTCCCCACCATGGGCACCCCTTGCAGCCACTCCCAGGTTTCGGGCATTGTCTCACACAGAGGCACCCCAGCAGGACAGTTCAGGCTGGCTGAGCCTGGCACAGCAATCACCTTCTGTGGCACTGTCTGTCATCTCCTTCCTTCATGTACTGGGGTTGGGACGGAGGCATTGCTGCCTCCAGGAAGCACTGCATTCAGCAAGGCCTTTTTGTGCATCTCTGGAGAAATGAAGAGGAGCAGCTGGATCAGATGGAACCATTTCCCATTAGGGAGGGTGCGTCTTCAGTCAGTAATACTTGTCAAAGACATGGATAAGGATCAGGAAAAAGGCCCAGGGTCTTGGGGCTGCCGCAGGGCCCTCCCTTCTCCAAACAGCCACCCCTCCTGATCTACCCCAAGACCAGGAAATTGCAGGGATCTCAGGGTGTGCATGGCCCATAGGGCACTTTGGGCTCCCTGTCAGCTGATGCCAAAGGCCTTCCTGCAGAGGCTGGGGAGAAGCTGCAGCCAGGCCAGGCTGGGAAACAGCCCTGCAGAGTGTGACAGCAGCAGCAGGGCAGCGAGGCTGCCATGGATTCCTTCCCGCTGTGCCAGGCACAGGCGTGTGCAGATGTGCAGAGAAAGCCCCCGGCTGCTGAGTCTCAGGAGAAGGCTGAGGGAACTGCACCCACCATGTCTCTCCAGATCACTCAGCATCTTGTCCATAAGTTTGGATTCCTTCAAGGACATATTATCTCCTTTAGGTTTGTTCCTCCCTCTCGGTGGACATTAATGGAAAATGTTTCCATTTCTCCTTCGGGCTGCAGTGGCAGTGAGTGCAGCGAGTGCCCCAAGGCACTCCCGCAGCTCTACCTTCTGCTCAGGAGCAGGGGCAGAGGGAGCACTTGCCTGCAGAGACCCACACTGGGATGGAAGGAGCCCCTTGTGGGGCAGTCAGGGGAGAAAGGGTTCCCTGGAGTTGCCAGCAGCTCTGAACCCAGCCCCAGCCAGGCCAGGGCTTGGCAGTGGCAGCGGGAGCAGCTCAGGCTGCCTGGGGCTGGGAAAGGAGCAACACAAGGCACAGCCCCAAGGAACAGCCCTGGGCCCTTCCCTTCCCTCTCTGCTCTTCTCCGTGGCTGCACAGAGCACATGGAAGGAGACACTGGCATTGCATATGGGAAGAGGAATGACAGCTAAATGCTCCTTCCTCCCACTGACAGTGATCCTGTGGGATCACTCAGGGCTCCAGAAGGGAGCAGGGCAAGGTTTCCAGAATCCCTCAACCCTGAGATGACCTTAAGGGAAGTGGCACCTGAGTAAGCTCTTGCCACACTGAGAACGATTTTTCAGTCAGGAAAGGGATGCTGAGAACTTGACTCCAGTAAATCCCAAATGATCGAAACTCTCATCCATCCAAATTGCTGGAATAACATTCCCAGCCCACTCATCTAGAAGGGAGCACAGATGAGAACCATTTCCATGGTGTGCTGGGATCCCCTTCTGCCTTAGAGAACTGGGCACTGCAAGGGGTCGGGTAAGGCTGTGAGAGCCAGATGTGAATGGACATGGCCAAAGCTGCAGGGGGCCACGGGAGCTCTGGGTTGGCTCTGGTCACTCTCCACACTGCAGGCCCTGTGGAACATCCCTGGATGGGTGGCTGGAGCAGCCCAGGGCCTCTGTGGGCTCTCTCCCTCCCACAGTGGAAAGCCTCCCTAACACTTCCTGGGGAGAAGGGAGCATGGTCCTGGAAAGGGGAGCCAGGCCACTGGCTCACCTGCTCCCCATGCTCGCCACGGAGCTGCCTGGGCAGCCCTGACAGGCAGGGCCACTGCCAGGAGGAGCAGGAGGAGGAGGCACAGAGCAAGGGCCATGGTGCCTTGCCCTCTGCCAGTCCTGCAGCTCTTGCTGCCACTGCTGTCCTGACACCACTGTCCCAGTGTCAGCACCAGTTGTGGTCAAGGATTGACTGGTCAGTGGCTGTGGTGCTCTGCAACCACGGGGGTCTAGGACCTCTGTGACCTCAGAGCATGCTGTGACCTAATGGCCAGGGTGGAGTTTTGTGGGGAGTGGGATCTACCTTCTTTGGGAGGGAGCTCATCCTGCCCAGAAGCTCTGTCCAAGGGCTGTGACAGTCCCAGCCTAGCTGATCTCACAGCCTGGGGGATGAAGGGATGGAGAGCAGCCCTGCTGAGAAGGGGATGGGGGTGCTGCTAGATGAGAGGCTGGACATGAGCCAGCCATGTGCATCCAAAGGAGTATGCCCAGCTGGTTGAATCACCAGCCCTGGGGTCATTTATAAGTCATGAGGATGTGGCACTCAGGGACATGGTTGAGTGGTGGGCTGGGCAGTGTTGGGTTAACAGTTGGACTCTATGAAATGAGAAGCCCTTTCCAACCTAAATGAATCTAATTGAGGCACTCAAGAAGTACTCCAAAAGAAGAACTAGCATGTTTTTGAAGGTGATGAGAGTTTCTGACAACAAAATATGGAAAAAATAACATACCCTTGGTAAAAGAAGAAAGGTACAGACAGAGTTCCAGCCATGCTTCTACAGCATCAAGTATTATTTTGTACAGCTAAATAATAAAAAAACAGATTAAAGGGTGGTGTCCTGGTTTTAGGACAGGGTTCTGCCAATAAAAGGCAGAAGTTTCCCTTTGAAATAGAGAAATCAATTTCACCCCCTCCAAGTGTTATAATTGTTTCAAATCAAGGACTCAAGGCAGAGATAAGGGGGTAGAAGTAACAGCTCTTTACTACTATATCTAACAGCACAAGTAGAAAACAACAGTTATTAAAATTACCGACAAAAAGAACAGAAGAAAATAACCCAGTTCTAGTCCTTTCTTTAGCCACGGACACACTCGGTCTGTGTCTGTTCCCGAGGCTGTGACACATGCCGCAGAGCAGGCGGAAGCGAGGGAGGTGGAGGGGAGCAGCCGGGGCCGGGCTGGGCTCAGGTGGGAGCCGGCTCCTCACTCACTGTAGTGTCCGGAGATCAGCTGTATTCCTGTGGAAGGACAGGGATGCGTGCAGAAGATCTCGGGCTGTAACGGGCAGTTAGGAACCCAGCCCCCTCTCCCTGTTTGACCTCTGCTCTGTACCTGGACCACCCACCCGGACATGAGCCGCAGGAAATGACCAGAGACCACCCAACCTATATAAACCCCTGTAACCTTTCAATAAACGCCATTTTGCTGTCCACCACATTGGTGTTCTGGAGCTGATGGACCAAGGGACCCTCGAGGGCTGAGTTCCCATGCTGGGTAATTGAACCAGGTTGCCCACAACAAGTGGTGCCGAAACTCCGGGATACGACTGCCCCGGGTTCGGGAATCGCCTGGACGATAGCCAGCGGCTGCACAGCTGGTCTAGTAGCAGCATGGGGAGACGTCCCCGGACCCGCCAGGAGCATGGAGGCTGTCGCGAAGGTCGTAAGTGAAGTCCACAGTCAGTGGAATATTGATTGCAAGCTTAAAGATTTTATCCTTGCTATGCAGAGACTGATGAAACTGGGCGCGATAGACAGTCTGGTGGATGTTTTACATCCAGGGATATGGGATAGATGTACACAAGTTCTGGCCGAGGAAACTATGCCCTCGGGCTCAGGAAAAACGCTAAAAGCATGGGGCAGAGTAATCCAGGCTCTGCAAAAGGCAGACAGAACAGGATGCCTGGAGAGCAGAGCAGACTTGTCTGTTAGCCGCGCCGCAGCTGGGAATCGGGGCCGCAACCCAAACCGGGGAGGGGTCTGAACCGGGCGCGGACACGCGGGCTCTGGAATCCCCCCCGTGATCCCTGGAACCGGACTCACCGCCTTCGGAGGGGGGGGGAGAGCGCGCGCGGGGGTTTTGGCAGGGGTTGACAGAGGAGGCGCGGAACGCTGCTATAATATCAGAGTCCAATGCAGCCGATATTAAGGCACCCCCTCCATATGATTTTGAAAATGGCGCCGAGCCGCGTAGTAAAGGGCAGAGCAAGGGCACAGAGGGCAGAGGCGGGGACGGCTCGCTGAGCAGGGCATGCGTGGGCGAGCGCGGAGAAGGGGCGTCCCCGGAGACTGAGCTTAAAACTCATCAGAGAGCTCATATTACATCAGGCCCTTACAAGGCAAGAACCTCCCCCAGCAGGAGGCGGGGAGAGCCCAGGGGGAGGGAAAGGCCCGACCCCTGCAAGACCAGCCGGGGGCGGAGCCCGAGGAAAAAGCTCTGCAACCCGGAAATGGCTCTGCAGTCGGCTTCTGACTCGGACTCTGACTGGAGCTGGGATGAACAGCTCGGGACATGGTCAGAAGAGGATTCCGATACTGATTTAAACTTTAACAAAAACGGAGCAGTGGCTTTTAAGAACACTAGCTGCAATGCTCCCGCATGGGTTAAGGGGAGAGCAGGGAGAGATCGAACCCCGCTTACAGACTGGTGGAAAATAAAAACAGCTTGCGCGGAGTGGGCTCTGTCAGTCACACTGGTGATCCTAGTTCAAGTGGGGGAAGCAATGGCAGAGGCAGAGTGGGCAGCGCTGCCGCCGGCGGCGGCGGCAAGTTCCCAGGACGGGAGCGAGGCCGGAGCGGAGCCGCCCCCCGGCATGGAGCGGTGTCCCAAGCCCGGGGAGGCAGCGGCAGCAGCGGCAGCGGAGGAGGAGGAAACGCGCCCTGCCTCGCCGCCGTTCTTTCTTCTCTACCCCTGCCATGGAAGCGGTGCCGCAGCCGCGCCACCCTGGCTGTGGAGACCCCTGGCGCCCTGCGGCGGGGCCACGCTGCCCATCCAGTAAAGGGGGCAGGAAGGAGATCGCAGCCAACCGTCGCTCTAGCCACAAAACACAAATGCAGGAATCTACCTTCTCCCTATCTGATCTCCTAGCCAAACCAACCCTCTCTGATCCATTTTTAAATGTGTTAAATGCTACCTTTTTATCGCTAAACCAATCCAACCCGAACCTCACGAAATCATGCTGGTTATGCTATGATGCACAACCCCCTTTTTACGAAGGTGTAGCCGTCGATCTCCCATTCATCTTTTCAAAGTCAGACAATCCACGCCAATGCAGATGGGACACCCCCCGGAGTGGCATTACCCTAAGTCAAGTTACGGGCCAAGGCAAATGCTTTGGCAATGCAACCTTAACAAAGCAGATGGGCGACGTCTGCCGAAAATTCGTCAAACTAAAAGGGGGGAAGTTCCAGTGGGTGATCCCAGCTGCATCGGGAATGTGGGTCTGTCAACAATCCGGGGTAAGCCCATGTGTATCCCTTGACAAATTCGATCATTCTAACGACTTTTGTGTCCAAGTTCTAATCGTCCCCAGAATCCTGTATCATCAAGACGAAGAAGTGTACCACCAGTTCGAAGAACCCGATCGGTTCCACAAGCGAGCAGTGGTAACGGGCATCACCATCGTGATGCTCCTCGGTCTAGGAGCTACCGGTGCTGCCACAGGCGTCTTAGCCCTTGCAACACAACATCAAGGACTGGCCCAACTGCAGATGACTGTCGACGAGCATTTGAACAGGATGGAGAAATCCATTTCTTCCCTAAAACTATCCCTTTCCTCACTCTCGGAGGTCATCCTCCAAAACAAGCGAGGACTGGACCTTTTGTTCATGCAGCAAGGAGGCCTGTGTGCTGCCTTGAAAGAGGAATGCTGCTTTTATGTAAACCACTCCGAAGTTGTCAAAAACTCCATGGCCGAATTAAGATACCAACTAACCCTAAGAAAAATGGCCAGAGAAGCTCAACAGGGCTGGTTTGAGTCGTGGTTCAACCGGTCCCCATGGCTCACCACCCTAATTTCTACCCTGATAGGCCCACTCACTATAATCTTACTAATACTAATCTTCGGGCCTTGTATAGTAAACAAATTAGTGCAATTTGTTAAAAAACGTTTAAAATCAGTAAACGTAATGTTCGCCGAACGCCGACAATTACTTTAAGGCGTGCATGTTATTAACACATTTATAATCTTGTACTAACTTTACTAACCCTCAAAACTTTAAATTATCTACATTTTATACTTTTATACAATTTTACTAATCATGGGGGAAATGTGGAGGACAGGGATGCGTGCGGAAGATCTCGGGCTGTAACGGGCAGTTAGGAACCCAGCCCCCTCTCCCTGTCTGACCTCTGCTCTGTACCTGGACCACCCACCCGGACATGAGCCGCAGGAAATGACCAGAGACCACCCAACCTATATAAACCCCTGTAACCTTTCAATAAACGCCATTTTGCTGTCCACCACATTGGTGTCCTGCAGCTGATGGACCGAGGGACCATCGAGGGCTGAGTTCCCGTGCTGGGTAACTGAACCAGGTCGCCCACAACAATTCCTAAAAGGCAAGAGGCGTTTGGTCTTTGGTGGTCAGCAGTGCCTCCAAAGTAGCAGGACAGCTGACTGCAGCAGGGTCTGGCTGTCTGCCTCTCTCCCACGTGCAGTGTGGCCCATGGGGGTGCCTCCTCTCCGCTCTCTCGCCGGAAACAGAAGCGCCCCTGCACAAGCCCGCGTGTACCTCTGGGTAGCCCCGCCCGGAAGCCCCCGTGGTACTCCGAGCAGCTCCGGTCCCACCTACCCGCCCTTCCAGGGCCATCACAAAACCCTAGGCACAGCCGGCGGGTTTTGTTAGCATTACAATGGGAAAAAATTCTCCAAACTCATACATTAAAGGAACAAAAACCCCAACCCCCAACATTATCCACCCCGAATTTTTTCCCATGCCAACATGCTACAGCAAATTAAAAACATTTAAATCATATACATACATGCAGTTACAGGCACAGTATCATAGATAGTTCACCCTAGAACAAGGTCTCCTTGGGGTATGCATCGGGTCTCTCCATCTTTTTGCATCACCCACCGAGTGCAACTTGGTCCTTGAGCGAAAACCACCCCACGAACAGGATTGTCTTTGCTGGAGGCAGAGTTCACCCAAACAGTTTTCCCTAACAGGCCTCTGAGGTGCACCACTGGAACCTTATCTCCATCTGGTGTTCCCAAAGGCTCAGATTGGGCAGGACCTGCTCAGTTAGTGGAACCTCGGGTATTTACTAACCATGTGGCCTTTGGTAAATTAATCTCCCAGTTCTTAAAAGTCCCCCACCAAGTGCTTTTTAGGTGATTTTAAGCAGGCCATTGCACCGTTCGACTTTCCCAGCCGCTGGTGCATGGTAGGGAATATGGTACACCCACTCAATGCCGTGTTCTCTAGACCAGGTGCTAACAAGGCTATTTTTGAAATGAGTCCCATTGTCTGACTCAATTCTCTCAGGGGTACCATGTCTCCAAAGGACTTGTTTTTCCAGGCCCAGGATGGTGTTCCTAGCAGTAGCATGGGGCACAGGGTAGGTCTCCAACCACCCGGTGGTGGCTTCCACCTTGGTCAGCACGTAGCGCTTGCCTTGGCGGGTCTGAGGCAGTGTGATGTAGTCAATCTGCCAGGCCTCTCCGTACTTATATTTGGACCATCGCCCACCATACCAGAGGGGCTTCACCAGCTTGGCTTGCTTGATGGCAGCACACGTCTCACAGTCATGGATAACCTGGGAAATACTGTCCATGGTTAGATCCACCCCTCGGTCTCGTGCCCACTTATAGGTGGCGTCTCTGCCCTGATGACCTGAGGCATCATGGGCCCATCGAGCCAGGAACAATTCTCCCTTGTGTTCCCAATCTAAGTCTATCTTTGACACCTCTATCTGTGCAGCCTGATCTACCCGCTCGTTGTGCCGGTGTTCTTCACTAGCCCGACTCTTGGGAACATGGGCATCCACATGGCGGACTTTCACGGGTAGCTTCTCTATCCGAGTGGCAATGTCTTTCCACTCATCAGCAGCCCAGATTGGCTTTCCTCTACGTTGCCAGTCAGCCTTTTCCACCTTTCCAGCCAGCCCCACAGAGCATTGGCTACCATCCATGAATCAGTGTAAAGGTAGAGCTTTGGCCATTTCTCTCTCTCAGCAATGTCCAAGGCCAGCTGAACAGCTTTGAGTTCAGCAAGTTGACTTGATCCACCTTCTCCTTCGGTAGCTTGTGCAACCTGCCGTGTGGGGCTCCATACGGCTGCTTTCCACTTCCGATTCATTCCCACGATGCGACAGGAACCGTCGGTGAAAAGAGCGTAGCACGTTTCATCTGCTGGCAGCTGGTTGTACGGTGGAGCTTCTTCAGCCCGGGTCACTTGCTTCTGCTCCTCCTCCTCAGCGAGACCAAAATCTTCACCTTCTGGCCAGTTTGTAATTATCTCCAAAATCCCAGGGCGATTTGGGTTACCAATACGGGCGCGCTGCGTGATGAGGGCAATCCACTTGCTCCATGTGGCGTCGGTGGCATGGTGGGTAGAAGGAACCTTTCCTTTGAACATCCACCCCAGCACTGGCAGTCGGGGTGCCAGGAGAAGTTGTGCTTCTGTGCCAATTACCTCTGAGGCAGCTTGAACTCCTTCATAGGCAGCCAAGATTTCCTTCTCCGTCGGAGTGTAATTGGCTTCAGAACCTCTGTAACCTCTGCTCCAGAATCCCAGGGGTCGGCCTCGAGTTTCACCAGGCACCTTCTGCCAAAGGCTCCAGGACAGACCATGGTTCCCGGCTGCAGAGTAGAGAACATTCTTTACCTCTGGTCCTGTCCTGACTGGGCCAAGGGCTACAGCATGAGCGATCTCCTGTTTGATCTGGGCAAAGGCTTGCTGCTGTTCAGGGCCCCAGTGGAAATCGTTCTTCTTGCGGGTGACCAGGTAGAGAGGGCTCACAATCTGGCTGTACTCAGGGATATGCATTCTCCAAAAGCCTATGGCACCTAGGAAAGCTTGTGTTTCCTTCTTGCTTGTTGGTGCTGACATTGCAGTGATCTTATTGATGACCTCAGTGGGGACCTGGCGCCGTCCGTCTTGCCACTTCACTCCCAAGAACTGGATCTCTCGGGCAGGTCCTTTGACTTTGCTTTTCTTGATGGCGAAGCCAGCTTCCAGCAAAATCTGGATGATTTTCTCTCCCTTCTCAAATACCTCTGTTGCCGTGTTCCCCCACATAATGATGTCATCAATGTATTGCAAATGTTCTGGGGCCTCACCCTTTTCCAGTGCAGCCTGGATCAGCCCGTGGCAGATGGTAGGGCTGTGTTTCCACCCCTGGGGCAGTCGGTTCCAGGTGTACTGCACACCCCTCCAGGTGAAAGCAAACTGAGGCCTGCACTCTGCTGCCAAAGGAATGGAGAAAAATGCATTGGCAATGTCAATGGTAGCATATCACTTCGCTGCCTTGGACTCCAGCTCGTACTGCAGTTCCAGCATGTCCGGCACGGCTGCGCTCAGTGGTGTAGTCACTTCATTCAATGCACGATAGTCCACAGTCAATCTCCATTCCCCCTCAGACTTGCGCACAGGCCAGATGGGGCTGTTGAAGGGTGAGTGGGTTTTGCTGACCACCCCTTGGCTCTCCAGCTCACGGATCATCTTGTGGATGGGGATCACAGCATCTCGATTTGTCCGGTACTGCCGGCGGTGCACTGTCATGGTGGCAATTGGTACCTGTTGCTCTGTCACTTTCAGGAGTCCCACTGCAGATGGATTTTCTGACAGTCCAGGCAAGGTGTTCAACTGCTTAATACTCTCTGCTGCTACGGCAGCTATTCCAAAAGCCCACCTGAGTCCCTTTGGATCTTTGTAGTAGCCATTCCTGAGGAAGTCTATGCCTAGAATGCACGGTGCCCCTGGGCCAGTTACAATCGGATGTTTCTGCCACCCCTTTCCTGTCAGGCTAATCTCAGCTTCCAGCAAAGTAAATTCCTGTGATCCCCCTGTCACCCCAACAATGGAAACAGGTACCTTCCCCACATGTTCTGATGGTATCAGGGTGCATTGTGAACCAGTATCAACTAACATTCTATGTTTCTGTGGCTTTGATGTGCCAGGCCATCACACCCACACTACCCAGTAGATCCTGTCATCCCATGCCTCTCCCTGGCTAGAGGCAGGGCCCCTCTAGCCCTGGTTATTATTTCCTTCCTGGGCATACATAGTGGAGGTCCCTTCCAGGGGATCTGACAGATCATCCTCCCTTCTGTAGTACCCTGCACCTTGGTTGTGGGAGGTCGAGGCTACCTTCATTTTAGCACGGTTCCCTCGGTTGGCATTTCCCTCCCTGAGCTGATGCACCCGTGCTGCCAGGACAGAAGTGGGCTTCCCATCCCATTTTTCCATGTCTTCCCCATGGTCTCGCAGGAAGAACCACAGGTCAGTTCGTGAGGTGTATCCTCTGTCCCTAGCTGGGGGCGTTGGGTGTGAGATTTGGGGCCTGTGACTCGTACTGGTGCTGCATTGATCTTCCTTATCTCCTCCCTTACAATCTCCCTCACCTCTCCTTTCAACCCTCTCATCCCCTTCATCTCCTCTTGGACCTGTTGGAGGTCCCTGGCCACAGCAGAGACCTTGGCCTGCATTGGGCCATTAATCATACTGTCAAAATTTCTGAGCTTGCTGGCAACAGAACCCACTGTCTCTCGGTGGTCATCAGCCTTAATCAGTGCAATGTAGGTAGTAAATTCAGATGGCCCCAGGGTTGCCAGATCCCACAACATCTGCCCTGTGCACCTGACCTTGTCAGGGTCATTGTCATGCTGTCCATCCATCCCAAAGAGTACCTCTAATACTGCCACTTCCCTCAGCTGCTGGATCCCTTCCTCAATGGTCTTTCAGCGCATTCTATGGTGGTACTCCTGCATTCTCTCTTTGTGGATAAACTTCTCTCTCACACTCATTAGAAGCCGTTCCCAGAGGGAAAGGAGGCCTTGCTCCCTTACGAATGTCTGGTCCACACCTGAGTCCTGGGACAAGGATCCCAAATTCCTGGCCTCAGTGCCATCCAGTTGTACACCTCTCCCCATAAGGTCCCAGACACGAAGTAACCAGGTTGTAAAAGGCTCACGGCCCCGTCGCACAATGTCTTTTCGCAGGTTACGGAGTCATGTGAGAGAGACTCGGTGACAATCTCAACCTCTGGCTCCCTTGCTGATTGTGAGGACCCTCCTGGCTGATCCCCATTATCTAGGTGCCTTGTTTTATTAAAATTAATTTTTTTAATTTCCTAGTTTCCACAGGGGTAACTGCTGCTGGCTGTGGCTGCCCCTGTGATCCAGCTGGAACCTGGATAGATGTAACATCTACGGGTTCCACTGCAGCACCATCAGACTCTCCCTCTTTAGGGCAGGGGGAGGGTTTCTCACTAGCTGGGGAAAGGTGCTCCTTCAACACCTGGCCCTGCTCCTTCAACACCTGGCCCATGTCCCGTATCTCCTTCACTAGAACCCCCACCCACTCTGGCTGGTTCATTTCTGCAGTGGGCTGTGGGGCAACACCAGGCTCTGGGGCAGCATCTCTAGTCTCTGGGACAGGGGCAGGCTCTGGGGCAGCATCCCTAGTCCCTGGGGCAGGATCAGGCTCCGGGGCAGCATCTCTATTCTCTGGGACAGGGGCAGGCTCTGGGGCAGCATGTTTCAGGGTTGTTATCCAAGGCAGTATTCCCTTGTTTCTGAATGCTAAGTAAAACAAGCCCATCAGCAACACCAGCCAGTGAATAATAACACTAGCAATTAAAGCATATCTGAAATCCTTGAAAACTGGTGGGGTAGCCTCAAAAAACTGGGTGACAGGTTGGGAGAAAATTTCCCTTGCATTCATTGCCTCACAGTAAGTACCATTGTTGAAATAATCCCAGAAACACGCAGTTAGAGTACGATAGCTCTGGATCCATGTGGCCAATTTCCAGAAAAAATTAAAAAACCATGAATTCCTGACATAATCAATCCACCACACAAATCAAATCATAGCTACAATAAATTTGGTGAGGGGGCCCGTATTCAAATAAGGGCTTGCAAATGGGAGAGAAATATCTGTGACCACATGGAGCCCAAACCAGATTAAACTAGACAACATGTTGCCGCTTAAGAGCTGCTACTCCTCTCTTAATTCGCCTTTTAATGCCCTCAGCCCCACGTTGGGCGCCAAAATCTGTCCTGGTTTTAGGACAGGGTTCTGCCAATAAAAGGCAGAAATTTCCCTTTGAAATAGAGGAATCAATTTCACCCCCTCCAAGTGTTATAATTGTTTCAAATCAAGGACTCAAGGCAGAGATAAGGGAGTAGAAGTAACAGCTTTTTACTACTCTGACTAACAGCACAGGTAGAAAACAACAACAGTTATTAAAATTACCGACAAAAAGAACAGAAGAAAATAACCCGGTTCTAGTCCTTTCTTTAGACACGGACACACTTGGTCTGTGTCCGTCCCCGGGGTTGTAACACGTGCCGCAGAGCAGGCGGGAGCGAGGAGAGGTGGGGGGGAGCAGCCGGGGCCGGGCTGGGCTCAGGTGGGAGGCAGCTCCTCACTCACTGTTGTGTTCGGAGATCAGCTGTATTCCCAAAAGGCAAGAGGCGTTTGGTCTTTGGTGGTCAGCAGTGCCTCCTAAGTAGCAGGACAGCTTATTGCAGCAGGGTCTGGCTGTCTGCCTCTCTCCCACGTGTAGTGCGGCCAAGGGGGTTGCCTCCTCTCCGCTCTCTCGCCAGAAACAGAAGTGCCCCTGCACAAGCCCGCATGCTCCTCTGGGTAGCCCCGCCCGGAAGCCCTCCTGGTCCTCCGAGCAGCTCTGGTCCCACCCACCCGCCCGTCCAGGGCCATCACAAACCCTGGGCACAGCCGGCGGGTTTTGTTAGCATTACAATGGGAAAAAATTCTCCAAACTCATACATTAAAGGAACAAAAACCCCAACCCCCAACAGGTGGTCACGTAAAGGAAATAATTATGCAATATTAAGATAGCAAAATGTTGGTTGGTGAGATTAAGGCCAAAAGGGCACCACATAAATCATTGTCAAAGCAGCTTGGCCCTATGTTCCTAAGAATTTTTAAAGAGACATCTATTTTTAAAAAGATTGAAGCAATTTTTGTTCCCCTAAAACTTACATGAAGAAAATGTTTCTGTATTTCATTTTTCCTCTATGTCTAACAGCAAAGAGAGCCAGGGAATTAGTATCTGCTACTAAGATAATTATCTAGTTCCTTGAAGAAAGTCAGATTAATTGGGATTTTATGTCATATTTCTACACTTGCAGTAAGAATCAGTCCTTGATAGAAACTGGCATAAGACATTTTATTGAGTAAAAGAACAGAAAAATGTGATGCATTAAACTGTAAAAAAGGTACACTAGCACTAAATGAGGCAACTGTATCCATACAAAAGCCCAAATTTGCCAATGACTCACACTACTGAAATGTACAGGTGCTATGGTACTTTCTCATTAAGATTTCATATTCTGATAAAGAAGCAAAACCAAAACCAAAAGCAATAATTATGTTCTAGTGCCTACTGCCTGAATTTAAAAAGCCATATTCCAGAATACAAATCAAAAATAACTACCTGACTTCCAATCTCATAAAGGAGACATGTTCCGCAAGGATTGAAAAATTCCCTCCATTTCTAAATTGCAAAGACATAGTACCTAGTAAACGTTGGCTGATGTTGTTCTGTTAGATTACAGCAAACAGCCCCATAGTATTTTACAGAACCTATATCCAAATTTGAGGTGGTTCTAAAGGCAGTTGAACTTAACTGACATCCATACCAATAACAAAAACACATTGCCAATGTTACTAACGTGGATTTGTTTTTTATCATTTGGATGACTTTAATTTCAGAATATTACACTGGCCAGTACATCAAGTGAAGGCATTGTGATTTTGATTCTTTGACCCATGTTCATTAGGGTTAATATAAAGTCCTTGGTAATGTCATTTATTTTGCTTTCATTTAATCAATTGACTACTACTGACATGGCAAGGAACAGATGCTAAGAAACACAAGATCAGTTACAGAAGAAGAGACAAACAGGTATGGGGCAGTCAAGAGAGAGCACAGCCCCTAAATAAGCACATACTTTAAAGTAATGTGGCTCTCATTTACAGCTCATAGTTTTGCTACATTAGATTGCTACACTGCTTTAGATAACAAAAATGTTAAAGAGATCACAAAAGGAAAAAACTTCTAAAGAGAATGAACGGGGATGTAGTAAAGAGTAATTACAAGTCTTACTGTCATTGGAAGCCATGAAATTATTTTGTGGCTTCACTGAGACCTTCATAGACACCACTCTCAAGTAACTGTTTATGCTTCTTCAACAATTCCGGTTCATTTACATATTTTTGCTCTTCCTCTTCTATCTCCTATAGTCATAAGGAAAGAGAATTTAAAAATTGCATTGCTCTGGAATAATTTGGAATTTTTTTCTTCTTTCTATTACCTGATTACATCCTAATGTTTGAATTCAAATTTCACACAAGTAACTTCAAGTTCAGAACTGAAAAAAAACCCCTAACGCCACCCATCCCAAACCTAAAGTTTCAGCTGTTTTCTGTACCATCCCCATCACAGAATAAGCCTAACCATCTCTTTATTCCTCTAACCATATTTAAAAGGTCTGTGTTGCACCTATTTTTTCCTTTAGGGTTAAACTCAAAAAGTGGTTTTTAGATAGTCTAAATAGCTTAGAAATGGCACATCATGAACAACTGCTTCTAGGTTAAAAAATATAACCACATTTGAGTAGGGAAATAGCATTTCCTTTTTATCTGAAAAAGCGAAGAATTCCAAGTGATCATCTCTTCAAGGAGAATGACACTGTTGACACTATACAGTCCACAAAACCAAACAAAATTCTACCATCAACTCAACATGCAATTCTGATAAATTACTGAAACACCATCCTTCAAAAATAATCCTAATCCTTAAGACTTACAAAGAGCATTTTAAAAATTACAAGAGGAATTACATGAATATGTCTTATTATAAACATCCAGTGGCAACTGTGTATTTTATGAGCTTAACTTTAGAGAAAAGTTTATGCAAGAGCACAGATGAAAAGCTACATTTCATATGGTTTTGTAAAATATAAACTAAATTAGTTGCCTTTAGACAACTCAGCAGGTATTAGCAGTGGAATAACCCTGTTTCATGGCTATAGGACTAGAATTTGGATTTACAAGAGCATATATGGTAAACACTGGCTTAGTTCAAAGAAGCTTTTTCTGCAGAGCCCCATAGCCCCACCAAAGCAGTGCTGTCAGAGAAGCTGGGAAGTACCAAAATAACCACTCAGTTGTTAATGGAGAGGGCTATGTTTTATTGCTGAAAGGAAGCTAAAGCAAACAACAGTTTGAGATCATTAAAGCAATTTAACATGCTATGGTCAATCAATGTTTTCCTTAGTTTTTACCAAAGCTGATTAAACGCATTTACTAAAAACTGTAAATATATTTATTATATACATATTGATTAGATGAGGCAGATTCTGTTCATCCTTAAATCTCCTTCAAGCACATGCTGGAGACATCTGGAGGTCAGATGGCTCTTGCTGCTTTTATTACAGTAATTATTACTGCTTTTATATGCAGTAATTTATGACTTACAGGATCTGCTACAGTATCATGCCAGATTCTCTTACAAGAAAGTGAAAACTGACTCAGTTAAGGTAGCAGCCAAATCACTTTTCTGGAAAGACTGAAAAAATCCTGTAAGAAGAAGTGAAGAAGGCAAAGGCAGAAACCCAAACAAAAATGCAACCCAAAAACTTATCTCTAAAAGCAAAGATTAAGGATAACAGTATCATTTAGGATAATTTGTCATCAAGCTGTAAGAAGTTCTACCTTAAGCTTCTGCTGGTAAACATCATCCAGCTCTTCAGCTTCTCCTGTCAGCATTTTCACACTGTGTTTCTTGTCCTCTGGCATTACATTCACCTAGGATGAAAACACCACCAAGGAAATACAGTTCAAAAAAATTCCAACATCTAAATCTGTACCATCACAAACTATACCTGGTAGGTGTGAAAAAACAATTAAACTAGCCTTGGCTGGGATGGCATTACCTTTCTCCATAGCAGTCTGTATTATGTGTGTGTTGTTTTGGACAAGGGCTAATACAGTGCTAGTAACACACCAATGTTTTGGCTGCTGCTGAATACTGCTAGCACAGCATTCCAAGGCTTTCCATCCCTCACAGGTTCCCTCACTGAGTAAGATGGGGATGGGCAAGGGACTGGGAAGATGCAGAGCCAGGCCAGCTGACCAAGAGGATATTCCATACCACATAACATCACGCTTAGCAATAAAAAATGAGGTAAAGGTAGAAGAATGAGGAAATAAAATTCTCCTTCCTTCAATACATCCCAAACTCAATATTGCCAAAAATCTTCTTGATGACAATTTGTCAGCAATGGTAAGGCACACAATCAACTGGAATGGGCAACGTATTAAAAACAAGTGTTTCCAATGTTTATGATCAAATATATGTAAGCAACATAAACTTTAATTCAGGGAATACACAATATTTCAACCAACAAAGACCCCAATTCTTAGAGAAACTTAGGTTCCATCACTATGGAGAGCTGGAGTAATGCAGGAGGGAATTTTCCCCAACAACTCACAGTTGTACTGATTACCAAAGAAGAAACATCTGTGTCTGGCCAATCAGTTTTTCAAGATATAAAGGAGTAGGCCAGCTTCCCCATAGTTTAGAGGCACTTGCAGTTGGAGATGCAGAGAGATCAGAAGGCTGCTGGGTGTGCTGTGAGTAGCCAAGGGATGTATGGTTGTGTAAGGGCTAGATAAGGTAAGAATATGGTCTATGAGGCACAGTCCAGGGTCAGGTGGCTGGGAAAGGGATAGTTTGGGGCTAGCCAGCCATGCAGATGGAAAGAAGGAACCAAAGCTATGTGAAACTGCTCATAGGCAAAAGAATCAGTACATGCTGCTAATAATTGAATGGAGTCATAACTAACAAAGAGGCCTATAAGACAAGGAGACAGCGTTGTACAGCATTAACAGAGAGGCATATGGGGAAAAGAGTCTGTATTGTATAAGGAAAAGGCCTGTAGAAGAAAATGAGTTGAGTTCAGAGTTTTATGAGAATAAGGACTGAAGATGAAAATGTGTAGACTTAAGACTGGTAAGAAATGTAAGGGCTGATGGTGTTGCCAACCCTATCTGTCTTGCCTTACCTGTGACACATTGCAATTAAAGCAGTTTTCTCACAGCTTCTTCCCCTCCACTTGTCCTCAGAAGAACCCCCACCAATCCAAAAAACCAACCCACCACACTTCATCCATGCAAAAGGTTGAATGAAGGCAGCAGATAAGGTTTTAGGGTTGGTATCTTAGTCCTAATCTTCATTAACCAACACACCTATTCCAAAGAATCTTCCAAAGTCATTTTCCTTTGAGTAGCTTTAATAATTTCTCCCTCAGTCTCATTGATGATCTCCATGAGAGGAACCTGTAATATGCATACAATAGGCATTCCATACTTGGCAGGGGGCAGCCAACCTAAACAGCAGTTAGGGAGGAACCAGTGTGCTATCTGCAGGGCAGAAGGGTGTTGGAAAAATGAGTGTCTGCAGAAACAGCTGGACCCTTAGGAGGAGGCAGTCCAGAGGATAATGGAAATGGATTGTTTGGGGTGTCAGGGGCTCCTATTATATCAAGGGCCCACGACTCAGGAGCCCTTGATAACCTTTAAGGTGAGTCTGGATCAAGAGGAGGTGTGTTTTCTGGTAGGCACAGGGGCCTCTAGATCCACTTTAAATTTTATACCTGGTGGGGGACTGTCAAAAAGATCCTTGGTCATTCAACGAGTGAGTGGGAAGGATGAGCAAGTGCATTTTTTTCAACCACCGTGAATCGATGTGGGGGACAGGTTTGAAATGCATGAATTCCTGTTTGTTCCTAATTGTGATTGCAATTTGCTGGGAAGAGATTTGATGGCTAGAATGGGAATGCAAATTAGTATTCTAAAAAGTGACATGGAGTCCAAAACTGTACTATTTTTGTGTAAAATGTCCGAGAAGGCTTATGCTGAAAAGAATCCGGAAGTTGGGCAGCCCCAGGGAAATATGGAAAACTAGAGATAAAGCCTCTCCAAATTACTTTGAAGCAACCAGGACCAGTGGTGTCTAAAAAGCAATACCCTCTTTCAAGGGAAGGAAAGAAGGGGTTACAGCCTGTTATTGAGTCCTGCTAAAAACAGGTCTTTTGGAGCCATGTATGTCTCCCTATGACACCCCTACCCTGCCGGTTAAGAAACCAAATGGAACATACAGAATGGTGCAGGATTTAAAAATAATAAATGAAATTGTTAAACCAAGGCATCCCACAGTTCTGGATCCATGTACAATCCTGAATCAGATCCCTTCTTCACATCAGTATTGTTCTATACTGGATTTGAAGGATGCTTTCTGGGGGTGTCCGATTTCAGAAGATAGTAAACAGTATTTTGCCTTTGAATGGGAACAGGAGGATGGAGGGAAAATTATAGAACAGTTGATGTGGACAGTCCTCATGAGAACTTAATCCCCCGCCTATTGGAGGTGGTGAATTTACCAAAAAGGGTGGGAATAATCCAGATTAAGGGGCACCAGGGAGGGTGCACAGAGGAGGAATAGGAACCCAACTGGCTGATGAAGAAGCTTGGAAAGCTGCATTGTTGACAGAAATCTTCAAGATTCTCCCCTTACTCCCAGCATTGGCACTGCTGCCAGAGAAACTGTCTTTTCCACCAAGGAATCTGAGATAATTAAAATGGTGGGGCAGAGGAAAGAAGAAGTAATTGGTTTGCAAAAGATGGTAAGTAGTGGATACCAAAAGCTCTGGCCTTACGGTTGTTAAAACAACTTCATGAAGGAAGTCATTGGGGCTCCCAAGGACTGGCAGAAGCCTTCCTCAAAATGTATGCTGCTGTGAGTCTTTTTAGCCTGGCAAAATGAGCTATTGAGGGTTGCTTAATTTGTGCTAAAACAAATAACAGAGTTACAAAGAAACTTGCCAGGGGAGGGAGGCCTTGGGCTGTACGTCCTTTCCAGAGATGCCAAGTGGATTTTACTGAAATGCCCCGAGTGGCGAGATTTAAATATCTTCTGGTAATAGTATGTCAATTAGCAGGGTGGCCAGAAGCATTCCCCACTGTTTCAGCAACTACGGGATCAGTTGTTAAAAGTATTTTTGGAACAAATAATTTCAAGATATGGGATTGTGGAAGCAATAGACTAAGATAAGGGAACTCATTTTACAGGAAAAGTTCTTCAAGGAGTTATGACTGCTTTAGAGATACAGTGGAACCTCCATACCCCCTGGCACCCCTAGAGTTTGGGTCGGGTTGAGAGAATGAGTGGAGAAATAACGAAACACCTTCTGAAGCTGGTGATAGAAACTAGAGATGCAGTGGGTACGGCTTCTGCCCCTGGCTTTGGCAAGAACAAGGGCCAGACCCAGGGCAGATATTCAATTATCTCCCTTTGAATTGATGTTTGGAATTGCTTACCCTTGTAATTTTCAGCCTACTGGGGGCATAGAGATAAGTGATGTACAAATGAAACAATATGTGGCTCAGATACTGTCTCTTGTGAAATCTCTTTGACAGGAAGCTTGGCTGGCACAGACCCTGCTGTTCACAATATCCAGCCAGGAGACTGGGTCCTAGTTAAGGAGTGGAAAGAAGCACCGCTGGTGGTAAAGTGGTGTGGACATTTCCAGGTGTTGCTGAGCACAGAAATAGCTGTCAAGACAGCTGAACGGGGTGGACCCATCATACTCGGGTCAAGGTCTCTAAGGCCCCACAGATTTGGACATCTCAGCTGGAAGAGGATGGAAAGCCATGACTGATACTCTGCAGGAGTGGACTCCAGTGGTAGCCAGCGCATCGACATTGAGGGAAGCCTCGTGTGCCTACCCACAGACTGCCAGCTGGAATAGTTTGTGTGAGCATTCGTCCTCTTGGATCTCAGCCAAAGGGGGCCAACCCTTGCTGTCATTGTTTTCCTTATGTTAAGCTGTTTCTGTGCCTTCACTCGCCACAGGTGGTGAGGAAGACAAAGTGAAAGTGAAAATTAAGTTAGGAGATTATATTACACCACCAGAATGTTTACCTTTATATTGTCAGTTAGGGTGGGGCCAAGAATGAAAAAATAACTTTTTAACCTTAAGAAAAGAAGTAGCAAAACCCTTTAACCTTAGCAATTGTTGGGTCTGTAGAGGGCCTGGGGAATCTAAAAACTGGCAATGGGTGGCCAGCCCAGTTGAACCTAAATGGTGGGTTAGCACCCTGAGTGAGATCCATAATGGAACAGGATTTGGGGATGAAGAAGGAAGTCCATGGTGGCTTCATTCTTCTGAAAGAGGCACTTATTGTCTAAATAAAACAGGAAGCATATAAGTAAAAAAAAAGCATTTGTGACTGGACTTTACGTTTCTGCATCTTTTCCAGGTTAAGTAATGGTGGCCCGTCCACTTGGGTCGAAATTGGTAGTTTCATCCAACTGGAAAGAGAGGATTGGACAATGACATGCTCACATCATGCGGCCATGTGGCACATGGAAGTGAGAAACCCACCAAGAGTCCTGCCTCTCTCAGACTCAGGTGCAAGCAAGCACGATCAGTGGCATGGCCCTGTAACGACATGAATGCACTCACCCCTTCAAGACAGTCAAGGGATTCAAGGGGCCCAACTTTTATCTCAGTGTGATCAGCTAGATACACTAGTCTCAGGATGGTATAAGTCCTAAGTATATTGACTTTCTGGAGAGGTTTAAGTGGTGCGTCCCCAATCCGATGGAGCTACTCCTCTAGCTTCTCCAATAGACCAGAATCAGCCAAGCCATTCCAGGGATCAATCCATGTTCCAAGATATTTCTCTGAACTCCCTGGATCAATCATGTGAAGGGGGGAACCATTAAACTGTCCAAGCTGGACAGTCATTTGTGGTATACGAGTCCTTTGTTGGCTTGATGTAAAAGCCATGACACTTCTCCCACTTTGTCTGGAGGCACCTAAGTTGACAAAAGGTCTACAAAATCTTGATGATGCCACGCATACTGTCCCAGGAGTCACTTAACAACACCAAATCATCAGCAAAGGCTATGGCTGTAATTCTCAAACCTCCTCGCTGGAATCCATAACCATCCGTTTCCAATTTACACAGAAGAGGATCAAGAACAAGATTAAATAAAATAGGTGACATAGGGTCTCCTTGCTTGACCCCTGTTAAGATCTTAATGGGGTTTGTCTTCTCACTTTTCATACCAATGTATGTGTTGATGTTCTTATACAGCTCAGTAACAAGATGGATCACATAGGGATCAACCCCTCTCTGCACCAGACTCATAATAATATGTTGATTACAAGTAGTATCAAAGGCCTTGGCAATGTCCACAAACACAACCCCCAGTTCACAATGCTCCCTTTTGGCATTTTTGACCCCGAGCTGCAGTAGCTTCAGGTTTTCAGAACACCCTGATGCCTGAATAAATCCCCTTTGCCTGGGGTTAATGGGACATGCTCAGGTCAGTCTCACATCACAATCCTGGAAAACAACCTAAGTACCGTAGAAAAAATGGTGATAGGCCTCCAGTTATTGATGTCACCCAACCTTCTAATATCAGTGGATTTTGGAATCAAGACAGTCCGGCAGTCCCGGAGCAAATTGGGTATTGTTCCAGTAACAACAAGAGGCTGAAGATCTCCATCAACAAAGAAAACTTTGGGTCTTTTTTAATAAGATGATCCAAAGTAATCCCATCTGGCCCAGGAGCGGAGGCTTTAGCCATCTCTTTCACATTCTTTCCAATTTCTCCTTCTGTAATTAGGGCTTGAAAAATGGTGTTATCAGCTTCCCCATGTGGTGGGAAGAATTCAAGACCCTTAAAACCAACTGATGTTTCCCATCTAGCTTTAAAAGCAGCATATAGTATACCAGATGGTATTTGGCACTGTAAAGCCTCTCTGTTATCCAGTATAATCTGTGCAAATCTCCCAAATAAAACAGTTTCTGATATTGGAGATATTTCCCTTTCCTCTCAGCCCTTTTTTGCATCCAACTAGCTGTCTTGGATGCTGTCTGGCCCTTCTGTGATTTCTGACCCCTGGAAGATTTCACATCCTGGCTAAACCCACTCGGGCTAACAAAAACCTTCTTGTAGACCTCATTCACCACCATTTGTGGATCTTGTCCATCTAAAATTCTCTCAAAGGCCCCCTGGCAGCTCCTGAATCTATATGCCGCCAACCTTTTCCTGATGACATCACAATAGTGGATCATCAACTGTCCCTCCTGTGGCAAATCAGCATTCTGGGGAAGTTCTTCTTTCCCCCTGCCTTCCTCTACAGATCGAACCTTCTTAAAGGCAACATTCATCAGAAGGCATCTCTTATCACTGATTGGCTTTGCAGTCTTAGATGGAATATGCTCCATAATTAATTGGTTGATGTTCTTCCTACCAGCATACCTCACCACCAGTTGACTCAGGAGCGCCTCTTCCTCCGTCCACACCTTCTTGTGGGCCCCTCTTAATGATGACACCTTTGGATTGGAGGCCTCAATCTGTTCCAAGTTTCTCACAAGAGGATGCATCAGCCTCTTGTGTTGGCCCAGGCTGATCTTGGTGGTAAAACTCCGCTGGCAAGCCTCACAGACCCAATCACCCATTGGAACCACACATACCTCCCCTTTGCACTGTCGGAAGTGGCAGGTAATACTGTGGAATTTAAGATTTTGTTTACTACACTTCGAGCACTTAAACCAGTGATTTTCTGCCTGGTGATTTCTCTTTAGATGGTCAATCAACCCCAGCATCCAAGTAAAACGGGTGGCACAATGCGGACAAGATGGATTTTTGTCTGGGATGGATACGACAGGTGTTCCAAACAGTGTCCTACCCTCGCTGAGCCTGGGAAGTGCTTCAGGTGTCTTTGGCTCTTCCACAACCATTTGTCAAATCTAAGGGGTCCGTCTGAGTGGCCGTTGATATGTACCGCAAAGCCATCAATTGCACCATAGTCAGATCCAGAAAACAAATTTAGTCATGTCCAAGTGAGGGTTGTCAAAGTCAGTAGCGGGTCCCTCACCCACGCTGCCAACTGCGTCCAACTTAGGCCCGTGGACCAGGCTCTGGGCAACAGCAAGAAGCTGTGCCAATGATTTGTTTCAGCATATCATGAAACTGCCGCTGGGTGGCGAGTCCAGGCGATAGGGAGGGAGAGTATACTCCCTCACTCACACTGGGGCAGAAGTCGACTTAGTTACCACAAAGGGTATCCAGTGGGACCACGGGGAAGTGTGACTTCTGTAGCTAAGCCCAGTTTGTAACTATGCCCTCATCTTAATCATAGTTACTCCCGCTGTTTACCCGTGCTTCATTGAATTTCTTCACTTGGACATTTAAAGCAGAAATCACATTGCATCAACACCCACCTCGGGCCTTTGTGATGTTTTGCTCTAATTAAACAGTCCTTATCCCCACCATTTCTAAGCTAGCAACCCGGGGACCCCCTCCAGGGACCCTCGCCTGCGTGAACTGCTCCACTGACACCAGCCGCAAACACCGTGAACCCTGCTGGTGGAAACTGATGGGGCAGCAGCAGGCGGCGATGACAGCAGCCCACTTCCCCTTGTCCTTTGGGATACGCACATCCTGCTCAGAGCCAGTGCTGGCCTGGGCCTAGGGCCGTGCAGAGCTGTGGACAAGTCCCAGGCAGGGACTTGGCTGGGGTGGGAGGAACCCAGTATGGTCTATGGGAGGTGATGGGCAGGCTGGGATTGAAGGGCATCCCTTCAGGGAAGTGGGGGCCCCAGTTTGGTCCCCACATACCTTGCTGGCACCGGGGACATCTAAGTGTCCAGTGATGCTCCTGATGTCTCTGCAAATGGACTTAGGAAATGTTGTGATCCTGGCAGAGGCAGGGAGAATCCCCCATTCCAGGGGGTTGTGGCGTGCAAGGGGACCACCTGTGTCCCCTCCCAGCCCCAGGACTACAAACCAGGGGCCAGATGCCTCTGCTGCCTCAGCTGAATTGCTTCCCTCAGCCCTTGGCCTGGGAAGTCTCTGCCTGCAGCACAACCTCTAGAGGAGACTTTCCACAAGGAAGACAAAAGAAAGGAATTGTTTCTTCCCTTTCCCTCATCCCTTCCCCTTGTCATGATTTTCTTGTAATCTCATAGCAAAACCAACAAAAAAGCATCTTCAATGAGGTGTTTCTGAGGATCAGTTCCTAAGCAGGGCCAGAGGAAGGTTTTCTGCCATGGCAAATGTGAGAAACGTGGGATTTGGCCAGATAGTTTTAATTATGATAATTTCTAGACACTGGAAATCCACAGGCTACAAAACCAGAGTGTGTACTTGGAGTTGTCCATTATCCTCCCTCTTTCGTCTGCTCATTTTTCACATCCCAACTCCAGAGGAGCAGATTATGGAAAGCAGACACCTGCAGTGAGTGGTGGAGGCTTAATCCCAGAGAGAGGAAGAAAGAGTGAAATTGGGAAAAGAATTCCATTTGTTTTCTTGATCCTAACAACCACAAATAGTTCTGTACTCCATGTGCAATATCCAGATGATGAGGCATGTTCCTCATTTTTAACACCAAATCACAGTACTTTGGAAATTCTTCTGGATTAGAAAAAAAACACAGGCCAAAAAATTCATCCATGTGCCTGCAGGCACTGAAGGGACAGGAGCCAGGCACAGATAGGCTAAAGGCAATCAGGATTGGGAAGACATTGACCTGAGACTTCATTTGGGGAAACATCTTCACAGCCCTGGACATGGTGAGTCTGTGGGGCTGCAGCAGGGCTGCCCAGGGCTGTCCTGGCAGAGCCCTGCAGCCCTCAGGGCTCTTGGCCAGCCCAGGGCATGGACCCTGCCAGGACTTGAGAGCTGAGCCCATGGGCTTGGGGAGAACGCGCAGGAAAGGGGCGCAGCCCATAGGGCAGATTCCTCCCGCTTGCAGATGAGGCGCATGGCAAGGGCTGCTCAGTCCTGCTCAGGAGCGAAAGGGGCTGTCAGGTAGTCTGTGTCACTGAGACTCCTGCACTGTCCCACTGGGCATCAGCAGATCTGCCTCGATCCCTCACAAGTGCCTCCTCACCTCCTCTGTCTACAGCAGCAGCACAGCACCGGAGCCTTGGCATCCCGTTTGTCAGGGTGCCCTTAGGCCCTGCTAGGGAGATGGCCCTGGGCAGTGCCCTGTGCTGGGAGGGTGCAGGGCATGAGCCCCAGGGCTGGGCTGGGCTCTGGCACACTGCAGGACAAGGCTTGATCAGAGAAACAGCTCCCAGTGGCAAGAACTGCAGGCACTGAGGGACAGACATTGGCTTGAATAGCCTCCTGTCATCTCACAATGTTAGGTTGAGTCCTAAAAGACAATTGAAAAACAAATGGCACCTTTAAAGAGCTTTTATTTCAAGCACGTTATGTTCAGATCTCTGAAATGGTGAAGTAAATGAAAATGGCACCTGAATGGGACCAGCGGCTGACTGAACTAGCACGTAGGACCCTGTTTTCCTAGAGCTCAGTTTTAGCTGAACATCATGAAGATAGAGCAAAGTCCAACTCAGCAGCCATCCAAAAAACCATGCATTCTCCATTGCATAAAAGGAGCTGCAGCTCCCCACTTCTGCCTCTTCCTGGGCATCTCCTGGCTGCCCTTCTGGCAACGCCTCATCATCAGCGCCGTAGCCTGTTGGCCACACCTGACCACCCATGTTCTTCTTCCTTCTAACAGGCACCTCACTGACTAGCTGCATTGCAACACTTGCCCACCAGCTTTCCCTCTGGGAGGCAATGTCTGAGCCAGTTCTTCTGTGAAATCCCACAGATCCTCAAGCTCTCCTGCTCCAAATCCTACCTGAAGGAACCTGGGATTCTTGCTCTTAGTGTTTGTTTAGATTTTGTCTGTTTTGTGTTCATTGTTTTCTCCTATGTGCAGATCTTCAGGGCTGTGATGATCCCCTCTGAGCAGAGATGGCACAAAGCCTTTTCCACCTGCATCCCTCACCTGGCTGTGGTCTCCCTGTTCCTCAGCACTGCATTCTTTGCCTACCTGAAGCCTCCCTCCATCTCCTCCCCGTCCCTGGATTTGGCAGTGTCAGTTCTGTACTCAGTGGTGCCTCCACTCCTGAATCCTCTCATCTACAGCCTGAGGAATCAGGAGCTCAAAGCTGAAGTGTGGACACTGATGACTGGCTGCTTTCAGGAACATTAAATTGCTGCCCAGTTACTGAAAACCACTTTTAATGAAAGTCATCTTTGATACTTCTCCTTGGTTTGATTGTGGGCTTTTTTCTTCCTTTGTTTTAGTTTTATCATATTGTCCATAATAAAAAAAGCCACTGTGTGTCCATTGCTCATTTTGTTTCTCCATCATCCCTGTGGCCACAGAAAGTGTCAACGAAGGGCTGCTCTCTTGGTGGCTTTAAACAAACGGAAGGATTTCTCTCCCAGCAAAGTTTTCTCTAGAGATCCCCATTTTGTTCCCTTCTGTGGAGCTGCAGCAGCAATGTCTGTGTGCAGAGCTGGGGCAGATCAGTGCTGGCACAGCAGCTGTGCCCAGCAGCAGCAGCACTTGGTGTTGCCAGTGCTGCTCCTGTGCCACTGCCCTGCTGCCCTCCTGCCCCTCCTGCCCCTCCTGTTGCTGCAGGGCCTGAGTGCTCTCGGGGCCGGGCACAGCCCTGGGGGTGGCAGTGTCAGGGCTGCAGCAGGGACAGGCCATGGGCACTGCTGGGGCAGCGCTGACACCTCAGGGCAGGGCCTGGGGCTCGAGGCTCCTTGCCCAGGCTCTCTCCAGAACACTTGGCCAGGCCAGTGCTGAGCAGAGAAAACCCCCGTGAGCAGCCCCAGGCTGGCCGTGGGCAGGCTGGGGGCAAACAGCATGGCTGGTGCTCTGCAAGGTCCCTGCAAGGGGAGACCCTGGCAAGGAGCAGCAGAGCAGGGGCTGATCCATCCCCACTGCGCTGGACACCCCAGGGCAGCGTCCCAGAGCGTCCTCATGCACCTGCCAACAACATCCCCCCTCTGCAGCCCTGGCCTCTCCCCCAGCTCACACAGGTGCCTCATCCTTGCAGGCACAGACACGGCAGCACTGGCTCAGGAGCCCCTGTTTGCATTGCACAGAGCAGGCGTCAGCACCCCCATGGTGCTGCTGTGGGGAGATGGAGCTGAGTGAGCACAAATGCCATCAGCCCCTGGAGCCAGCAAGGGCTGGGGGACACAAGGGAAACCACTCACGTTTGTTGTGGCCTCTGAGGTCATCCAGAAAGTTTGTTCCCATGAGCTGTGAGATTCCTGCCCCACTGCAGACATTATTGCTCAGAGCCAGGGCTGCCTGGCAGCCACTGAGCATTCTTTCCTTCAGCTTTGCTTTCTTTCCTCATTCCTGTTTCAGATTTCCTCCTATTACCCACCTCTGTTCCCTCCCCTGAAAACAGCCCATCTCTGTTTGCCTTTTCCTCTCTGGCCCCACTCCCCATTTCAGTTCCTGAGCTGGTACCATGGAAACATCCCTTGGGCTGCAGGATCATCCTACAAGTGCTTCAGGAATCGTCTGCAGGATCCTGCAGTGCCTCGTGCTGCTCCCTTGCCAGAGGCACCACAGGCCAGGGGGGCACATCTGGGCTGGTGTGTCTGGATGTGGGGCTCCCTGTTTTGGGCAGTGAGGAGGGGCTGGAGAGGCTCTGCAGGACTGACAGGATGGGCTTTGGGGCTGTGAGGAGAAGCTGAGGGATCTGGGCTGCTGGACTTCTGAAGAAGAGGCCCAGGGCTCATCCGTCAACTGCTCCAAGGGTGGTTTAAGATAATCAAAGAACCAGCCAGGCTGGAAAAGTCTTTGGAGATCATTGAGTCCAGCCTGTGGCTTGACACCACCATGTGACCTGAGTCTCCTCTTCTCCAGGATAAACATCCCCAGCTCCCTCTGCCACTCCTCACAGCACTTGTGTTCCAGACAAGGAGCCACTGGCCTTCTTGACCACCTGGGCACACTGCTAGCTCATGTCCAGCCTGCTGTCTGTCAGTGCCCCAGGTCCCTTTCTGCCTGGCTGCTGTTCGGCTACTCCCCAGCCTGTACCACTGAAGGGGTTGTGGTAAAAGTGCAGGTCTTGTTAAACCTTGTCTTGTTGGACTTGGGCCCTGGATCCATCCTGTCCAGGTCCCTCTGCAGAGACCTCCTACCCTGCAGCAGGTCGACACTCACACCCAGCTTGGTGTCACAATAGTTCCATGAGGCCCTAAAGTATCATAATGTTCATTTTGTGCCATGGGACCCCTTGTTCTCACAAAGTCCTTTGGTTCTTTGAGCCCTGCAGTGTCACAATGGATCCTTGCTTCCATGAGGTCTCGCAGTGCAGCAATGCTCTCCTTGCTTCCAGAGCGTCCCAGTGGCCTCTTGGTCATCACGGTGTCAAACACATTTCTTTCATTCTACAAGTCCCTGCAGTGTCACAGTGGTCTCTTGGTTATACGAGGTCCAGCAGTATCACAGTGATCTCCGTGGCTCCCAAGGAGTAACACTGGCCCCTTGGTTCCATGGGGCCCTGCACTGTCACCATGGTCCCATTGTTACACGAGGTTCCATAGTGTCATAATGGACTCCGTGTTTCCTCGAGGCTAAAAAAGTGTCTCCGCTGTCTTCCTGATTTCATGAAGCCTCATGGAGTCACAAGGCCCCCTGAGTTCCATAAGGTTCCAGAGTGCCACAACGGACTCCGTGTTTGCACGGTGGCACAATGGACCCCTGGTGACACGAGATCCTGCAGTCTCACAATGGATTCTTGGTTCCATGACACCCTGCACTGTTAGTGTCACTGTGGTGTATATGTACATGAGGACCTGCAGTATCACAGTGGCCCCTTAGTTCGGGGGCACCCAGGTGTCAAAATTGTTCCCTTAGCTCCACAAGTCCCTGCAGTGTAAGAATGGCCCCTTGGTTTAACAAAGCTCACTGTGTCACTGTGGCCTCCCTGATTCCATGATGACCCAGAGTCACAAATGGACCTTGGTTCCATTTAGCCCCACGGTGTCACAATGGGACCTCGCTTTCCTGGGGCCCTGCAGTGTCACAATCATCACAGAATCAACCAAGCTGAAAATACGTTTGAGAGCATCAAGTCCAACCTGTGACCCAACACCACCTTGTCACCCAGACCATGGCACTCAGTGCCACATCCAGTCTTTCCTCAAACATCTCCAGGGGCAGTGACTCCACCACCTCCCTGGGCAGCCCATTCCAATGGTCAATCAGCCCTTCTGTGAAGAATATTTCCTAATGTCGAGCCAAATCCTCCTCTGCTGCAGCTTAAGGCTGTGTCCTCTTGTCCTGTGACTGTTCCCTGGGAAAGAGCCTGACCCCCTGGCTGCACTCTCCTGTCAGGGAGTTGTAGAGAGTGATGAGGTCTACCCTGAGTCTCCTCTTCTCCAGGACAAACATCCCCAGCTCTCGCAGTCCCTCCTCACAGGACTGATGTACCAGACCCCTCACTATCCTTGTTGCTCTTCTCTGGACATGCTCCAGCCCCTAAATGTCCTTCCTCCAGCAGATCCACACTCACACCCAGCTTGGTGTCATCTGCAGATTTGCTGATGGTGCGCTCAGTCTCCTCTCCTAGATCATCAGTAATGATGCTAAATAGGACTGGGCCAAACACTGATCAGTTTGGGACACCACTGGTGACTGGACACACACTGGATGCAGCACAATCCCCACCACTCTCTGGATGCAGCCTCCAGCCAGTTCTTAACCCAGCAAAGACTAAACTTGTCCAAGCCGTGGGATGCAGCTTTCCAGGGAATGCTGTGGCTCATGGTGTCAAGTTTTGCTGAAGTGCAGGCACAAAACATCCACAGCCGTTCCCACATCTACCAGGTGGGTTACCTGGTCATACAAAGAGATCAGGCACGACCTGCCCCTCCTAAATCCACACTGGCTGGCTCTGATCCCTCACCCATCCTGAGGTGCCCTGTGATGGCACTCAAGGTGATCTGTTCCATCACCTTGCTGGGCACCAACGTCAGGTTGACAGGCCTGGAGCTCCCTAAATTTTCCCTTCCATCCCTTCTTGTGGATGCGCTCACATTGGCACCTTCAGTCCTCTGGGATCTCCCTGGAGAGCCAGGACTGATGATAAATGATGGAGAGCAGCTGGGGGAGCTCACCCAGTAGCTCCCTCATCCCCCTAGGATGGATCCCATCTGGTCTCAGAGACACCTGTGAGCATCTGAGTGTCTCAGCAGGTCCCCAGCTGCTTCCTCCTGGATTACAGGGGTCTGTTCTGCTCCCTGTCCCCATCTACCAGCTCAGGAGAACACTTGTCCTGAGGGCAACCTGTCTTAGTCTTGGAAACTGAGGAAACAAAGGTGTACTCTGCATCCAATAAAGAGCTAAAACTCTCCTTGTACCTGCTATTGTTATTAATTTATTTATAAAAATATTTTTCATTATTTTTCACAGGTGTGGCCAGGTTAAGTCCTAACTGAGCTTCCACCTCCCTAGTTTTCTTTCTTCAAGAGCTAACATCATCCTGAAAAACTTCCTGAGTTGCCTTCCCCTCTGTCCAAAGGTGATGCACCTTCTTTTTCCTTGAGTTCCTGCAAAAGCTCCATGCCCAGCAAGGCCAGTCATTTTCCTCACTAGCTCACTTTTGGAACACAAAGATAGGCTGCTCCTGCTCCTTTAAAATTTCCTCCTTGAAGTCTATCCATCCTTCCTGTAATCCATTTTTTTTAAGATTGTTCCCCTTAAAAAATCAGTACCTGTTTCAGTACTTTCCAAATCTGCATGCTGAACAGGGCAAAGTCTGGTCTCCATAATTCAAGTGTAAAAGTTTTATTGATGCTCCTGCTTCTTTCACAGAATATTGAAAATTCAATTATTTCATGGTCACTGTACCCCATGCAGCCTCTGACCACCACATCTCCCACCAGCCCTTCTCTGTTTGTGAACAGCAGGAGACAGAGCTTTCCTTGGGAGTTTGAGTAAAATTTCGATAAAATAATAAAACTCCTAAACTCCAATGTAGCCATAAAAAGAAGCAATCTTTTTTTGGCTGGATGCATGGGGGGACAGCTCCTGCCAAAGCCGTGCATGCTGAGTACAGGAAAGTTTTTGTTTATACTTGGTATTTTGCATATATATTCATTAATTGTCCTAGACTAAACACACATATGATAATAATTTTCCTAAAATCATGAACATATTTCCCCTCTCCTTCATCCATGTGTTCTTCAGTTCTGGGGGTCTCTCTGGTAGTCCCTGTTTTCATGGATGCCAATGTTCCAGTCAGCCTGGCTGAGCTGCCAGGACACTGAGGCTGGAGAATTCCAGTTCCCCTTCTTACACAAGGGGCATTCTGCTGTTTCCACAGGCCAGTGGTTTTGAGGACAAAGCATTTGTTAGCTCACCTGGGATGGGCAATTTACCATCTGGTAAAATGAGGTCATAGAGTGGGCTATGACGTCACAGAGGGTTCTGTGAGGTCATTGACCAGCTATGACATCATAGGCTGTCTCTGTGACATAAGAACTGTGGCCCCCCGCTGAGCCCAGCCGGGGCCGGGCCGGGCTTCACCGAGCTGGGTCACGTGGGGTTGCCCCCGCCAGGGGGCTGGGGCCAGGCCAGACCGGGCTGAGCCGGGTCCCGCCCCCCCGGGGCCACCCCGGGACCGGGACCGGAGTCGGGGCTGGGCGAGGTCCACCCCGGGGCCTTCTCGGCGCGGGCCCTCCCCCCTGCCGGGGCTCGGGCTGTGCTGGGCCCAGGCCGGGCCCCCAGGCCGCGGACCAGGAGCCCTGCAGGCTCCTGCTCACCTGCCCGACCAGAAGGTGAAAGACCCAACCAATCCTTTTTCTCTGTGATTTGTGAAAGTGAAACAGCATTCTAATTGGTTTCCTTGGCTGTCAATCACTAACCCAGGTCTCTGATTGGTCCCTGCAGCCTCAGGGGTGGCTCCCAGAGAGGAGACTGTTCAAGCCATGTGCTTTTCAAGAAGCTCTCTTGGGGGCTGGGCTCCCATCCCCCTCCCTGCTCCATGTGTCCCCAGCGCAAGGAGTTAAAAGTACTCAGGCTGTTTTCATCATTTTCTCAACACCAAAATTAGCCTGATCCCTCCATCTACCACTGACAGCTTTAAAAATAGGGCATTGTTTGAGATATTTAACCCCCACTCCAAGCAGAGCATCGTGGTACAACCCTTGAACAGTGTTTCCATCTGTTACAGAATCATCATTGTCTAAAACTGGTTTTGTACACAAATCCCTTGTGGGTGGTAGACTCATCACATACTGCTAGGACATGGCACAGAGCTGAGGGAAGAACTGTGATGGTTATTAAATTGTATCATGTTCAACTTTTGTTTGTTGGCAGATAAGAGAAACCTTCCTGTGTCTCTGAGTCTCACCAGTTCCTCACCCCAAAGGACACAAACCTGATGAGTTGTGGTTCCCACTGCAGGGGTGGCACTTGCACCTCCCTCCATCCCCACAGCAGAGCTCCATTGTTCCAGAAAGTCCCTGGCAATGCAGGGATGAAGGAAACAGGACAGGCTGTGGGGATCAGGGGCAGGGCACAGCCAGGGATTTGGGGTGGTTGTGAGCCCAGGGCAGGAGCCGGCCCTTGGCCTTGGTGAACCTCATCCAATTGTCCTGCGCCCATGGCTCCAGCATGTGCAGATCCCTCTTCAGAGCTTCCTGCCCTGCAGCACAGCCACACTCCCAGCCAGCTTGGGCTCACCTGCCAGCTGACTGAGGGTGCCCTTGAAGGCCTTGTCCAGATAAGCAATAAAGAGATTTAACTGACCAGGCCCCAGTCCTGATCCCTGGGGACACCCCTGGATGTGGCTCCAATCCCCAGCACTCCTTGGGCTGGACTTCTCTTTTTTGTGGAGTCATGCATTCCCTTGGTTTGTTGGCTGACAAGAAATGAACATCCTCTCTGTGCCTCAGGCAGCTCCTTCTCCAAGGAAAGCAGATGGATGTTGATGCAAAGGAGCTGAAAGCTGCAGGAACAGCCTGGGGTGGAGGGAGCTCAGGTTTGCACAAGGCTGCTCTGAGTGCCAGGGCTTGGATGGGGGAAATGGTGGGGTGGGTGTAGGGACAGAGTCTGACTGACTGTCAGACATGAAGTGTGTTCATTTTCATATTTCTTCAAACTGCATTACAAGGTTCTTGGATTCAGTGTCAATTGCACAGATTGAACATATCAGCATATTAATAGAGAAAAAAACCTAAACCAGACATAAAAAAAGTTTTCTCACTGTCTTTGTAAATACAATACATTCGCTTTGAAGATATTTCTGAAATCTGTCTAATTAACCACATAAGATATGAAAATGAAAATCAAATTATTCCCAAAATCTTGGCTTGTTAAGGTGTTCTGAATGTTAATGTCCCTGGAGCACTGAATTTCTGAACGGAAGAGCTAAAGGCTGAACAAGCCTCTGCCATTGTCAAATTCAGCAGCAGCCTCCAAGTTGCTGAGGATGTCAGCAGCCCCCACTGAGGCCATCCCTGCCCAGAGAGCATGGGGGAATGGGCAGACAAGGAGAGCATCCCTGGGGCTGGGGAAGCAGAACTCAGAGGCACCAGTAGCTCCAGGTGGGAAATGGAGCGTGGAATGTGGCTGTGAAAGCCCTGCCTGGGCTGTGCCAAGCAGGACAGACAAGCCCTGACCACCATCCCCCAAACAGCTCTGTCAAGGAGACACTTAAATGCAATTACAGTTGTTTGTGTACTCAAGAGTTGGGTGTACTGGAGAAATACTTACAAGAGATCCTCAAGAAGTCAAAATAATGAAACAGCCTTCTCTAACAACTTTAGAAAATCAGAGAAACTGTTAAAAGGTTTAATACGACATCCAGTCAACAAAAAAAACACGTCTCAAAGCATTAACTTAGCCCAGTCAACTTCACAAACTCTTTGCTTGTTCAATTTTAAGTTACTCAAAATTAGCAAGAGGAGGAAATTAGAAGAAGATACAGAGAGAAAGACACAAAAGATACAGAAAAGCACACACTTAGCTGCCAACTCCTGGATTCCAGTGGTATGCAGATGGAAATTCCAAGAGGAGGTAGGGTCAAGATATGTGCCGGGCTGCTGTGTATTCGGGTAGGGGGAGGGGGTGCGGGAGCACTGCCAGCTCCTCTCGGGGAGTGGTTGGGGAAGCGGGGTGCGGGCAGGATATCAGCGGAGCGGGCTGGGGCTGGGGCAGTGGCTGGCAGAGCTTGGCAGTGGCCACTGGGGCGTGGAGCCCGCAGGGACACCGGCCCAGGATGGGAGCGAAAGTCGCCCACCTTGACGTAGCGGCTTTTGGGGGGAAGAACACGCGTGAGGAAGAGTATGAACACAGCTGCGAGTGCACGGGGGCTGCCGGACGTGCAGGCTGGCTGGCAAAGGCGTGCTTGCCTGGCGGGACAGGGCAAGGGAGCCACTCGTCCGATGGATGAGACGTGGCGCCATCATTCAGCGGTAAGGGTGGCCGAGGGCAACAGCCATTGACTGCCATAGACTAAGACCGGCAGAGGGTAACAGGTCTACCTGGCTATCGGCCAGCAGAGGCTAAGGTAGGCAGTGGGGAACAGGTCTATTCTGACATCGGCCGCCAAAGACGAGCAGCCGACATCAACAGGTATACCTTGTTTCCCCTTGGCAGGCACCAAGTGAACGCTTGTGAACACTCCACAGGGGGCACAACGTGAAGCTGCTCGACCCGGCCCCGTGCCGAGCGGCACCAGGTCTACCTTCCCGCCCAGAGACAGCAGTGGACAGATCCCCTTTACACTGCGCATGCGCACAGTGAAGGGAAACCCGCCCATGCCTGCACAGTCAAGGCCCCATCCAGCGTATCGGGCCTGGGACCCGTGTGGAGGAGGGTACAAAGGCGGCCTGTGCTAGCGAGGGCACCCCCACAACCGGGGCCCCTGTCGGCCCCAGCCTGCTGAGACAGGAGGAGGAAGGAGGGAAGGAGGAAGAGGAAGCGCCACTGTACCCATGCACCGGAAGGCCGGGCCGGCTGGCTGTTCGAGCCACAAAAGCTTGTGTTGAGGGCTGATTCCCAATAGATCACAGCGAGGGAGCTGCTCTGCTACGTACAAAACCCTGACCCAGAATCAGGTCGGCTATGAATGATTTAGTGCCAGGTGCCCCACGATCACACTGTATGTGACAGGGGAGATGCGGCACCACATCCGTCCGCCCCTCCAGTCCTGACCACGAGCGGCGCCCTGCACCACGCCTGCCTGCGGACAGGCTGGCGGCTATCACGAGCCCACCGAGGTGCCGGCGGCGCTGCGGTATTGCTACATCTAGGCTGGATTCTGACTTAAAACCAATCAGCCATAAGCCCGCAGATGGAGCCTTGCTCTAGTGGCTCCTCAGCCAAGCGCACGCACCAGGGTTCTGAACCTGCGGTTCCTCTAGTACTCAGCAGGATTACTATTGCAACAACACATCATCAATAGGATAAAACTAACCTGGCTCACGATGGTCTAAACCCAGCTCATGTTCCCTGCTAATGTGTGAACAATCCAACGCTTGGTGAATTCTGCTTCACAATCGGAGTCCTCCAAGGATGATCTTATCCTCATGCCACTGGAAAGGGACTGGACATGGGTTTAACCAACACTTCCAATTCAGAAAGGCAGAGACAACAATTTACATCCCCCTTTGTGTATGGACACAGGACAGGGACCCTGTGCAGGCGCTGCTCACCTGGTCATCCATAGAGGGAGCCAGGTGCTTCTGTCACACAAAACCCACCAGCTTTTTAGCCACAGGGGGCTGGGGACAGCAGTAGCATGAGAGACACACTGGGGGCACTGGGCTGAACTGGGAGGAAAGAGGAAAGCATAGGGGACTTGAGAGAAGGGGCCTGCAGAAGCAATGGGGTGCAGGAGCTGTTGTGCTCCTGCCCAGAAGCACTGGGATCATGGCCAAGAGGCACAGCTGGGATAGGGGCTGCTCCCTGGGTCATCCTTGGGGATCCTGGGGAGACAGGGATGGAAATGCAATGGGGGATCCTGGATATGGGGTCCCCCGGGAAAGATCCACGGGGCAGGGGGGTTGTCTGGGGTGTCAGTAGGGGTGCACTGGGCTGTGTTGGGACAGACTGGGATAGTCTGGGATGTGGTGGCCATGCAAGGGGAGGGTCTGACACTGGCAGAACTCATGGTACTCACCAGAGGTGTCTTCAGAATCTCAAAATTGTCTAAATCCATCTGCAGAGAGATCAGGAGACCTCACTGGTCACTGGGATGTGCCTGGTGCCAGCAAGGGATGGGGGGACTGAACTGCCACACCAAATTCCCTGAGGGTATGCCCTCCAACCCCAGCACCCCACTCACCTTGGGGATCATCTTGGGTTCTTTCCAGGAGTGCCTGGAAAAGGAGAACAAAGGCTTGGTCTGGACAGGGCCTTGTGGGGCTGTGGGAGGACAGGGGTGCAGGGAGCAGGGCAGAGGCAATGGATTGGGAATGGGAATTCAGGGCCTCCAAGGAGATCTGTTTGAGGTGGGGAAGTCCCAAGAACACTGAACTGGGGTGACCTGAAGAGCCCAAGGGATTGGAATGGGGTTGTGGAAGGGGCCCTGTGTGGGATGCAGGGGAGGAGAAAGGAATTCCAGTCTAGGGACATGGGACTGCAAGGGAGGGGCTTGGTGGGAACAGAAGAAATAGGATTGGTGAAGACAAAACCAATGGGAACGGGAGAGAATTTGGGAGTGGGGGATGAGTATGGGAACGATATCAGAAGGTACTGCTGCAATGGCCAAGGAGAAAGACAAGGGACTGAGGAGGAAAAAGGAAGAAAGGCATTGGGAATGATGGCTGTGAGGGCATTTGGAGACCCCGAATGGGACAAAGAGGAGAACCTGGGGATTGGATGCCTGAAGAGACCAAAAGGATGGGATGAGAGGCTACAAAGGGCAGGATGTGAGGGCACCGTGGCAGCAGGGCCCGTGCCAGGGGCACAGCAGGATGGAGAAGAGCAGGGCCACACTGAGCACAGCCACCATCATCTTCTTGCATTGGGCAGAGCTCCCTGAGGCTGCACCAGGGCAGGAGCACTTTTAGCCCTGCCAGGACTCCCCTCTACTCCCTCCCTAACAGCCCCCAGGCCAAAGCCCAGCTTGGCACAGTCCACAGCCCTGGCCACAAGCTGAGCCTGGACAGAGTCCATCCCACCTGTAGCATGCATCCAGCCACCTTGCCCATCATCCCCCCAATGGAAATACATGGGGCAGCTGCCCCTGCAAGGGCCCAGATGCCTCTGGGGTCCAAGGAGAGGTGGTCAGGGAGCCACAGGCAGCTGTATCACCTCTGGAGAGCACCCTCACTCCAAAATAATCCATCCTCCAACAGCATCCAGGGCCACATCCTCCCATTTTCTTGTTTCCTTCCTCTCCAAGGGTTTTTCCTTCAAGATATCCCAGAGCTGGCCCCAGCCACTCACCCAGCCTGTCTGAGCAGAATCATCACTGTTCCTCCTCCTGCCCCATGGTGAAACAGGAGATGGACTGGCCCCTCCTCTTGGGACAACAAGATGCCAGAATCTCAGAAAACTGGAACATGACAGGACAACAGTGTCATGAACCTAGGAAATAGCCAGATGATTTGGATCTGCAGTCACTGGAGACACTGAGCACTACTGGGAAATGATGATCAAATGAAGGCAAGGCTGAAGTTTGGGGAATTGCTCACGTGTGGCACTCCTCACATCCACACCACCCCATTATTTTCCTTTTAGCCCCAGGGTGGAGTCCAGGTGGGAATATCCCCTGCTCTGGGACAGACCCTCATCCTGTCACACCTGCAGCCATTGTGCCCTCCCAGAACACCCGGTCCTTTTCTGCACAGCTGCAACACATGGGGGGTGCCAGGGACCCCATATCCAACAAGGCTCCCATTCCAGCACTGTCCCTCACTGGTTCTTGCCCACAGCTCCCCAGGGCCCTTGTCCCCACTCAGTGTCTCTGCAATGCCCTGGCCCTGGGCCCAGGCCACCAATGGCCCAGAGCAGGATGTGCCCATCCCAAAGGATGTGAGGGAGAAGGTGTTTGTCCCTAGGGAGCCACTGGGATCAAACTGGGCAAACAGAGGGGCCCAGTCAGGGGGAGGGATGTTGGTCCCCTGCCTGCATCTCTGATAAGCCCTCTTTACCCAAGGCCTGGGACATCAGGAAGACCTTCAGATATCTTGGGCTTTCAGAAAGTGAAAATCCACTGAGAACTGATTCCTGAGAGTTGTCCATGGCTGTGATTCCTGTTTGACATTCCGGGACATTAGTGAAGGGTTCTGCTTCTCTCTTTCCACAAGGACCCTGTGGATCCAGATACGTTGAGGCCCAGCTGGGAGAACATTTCAGGCCACTGCTTTGACTGTTTGCACTGCAACTTGCCCAAAAAGCTGCAGTGCCTGCGGAGGAAGATTTTTCTCTGGAGTGTTGTTGCTTTGCACTCCACAGATGAGAGACCAGAGTGTCCCTGGGGGGATTCTTGACCAGATGGACAAGTACTGTGATGCCATTGGTTTGGTGAAATCATCTTGAAAAGGAATTGTTGGTGTGTCATATTGTTGAAGTTCGAATTGGAGACTTTTCGCTGAGGAGAGCTCCAGGCTTTGTTGGAGATGCCAGCTAAGGGGATAGCATTTGACAGCCACTGGCCACATGCAAAGAGCCTGAGGAGAACAAGCTGGACACACTCACAAATGCTCCCAGTGCCAGCAGATTGGCCACCCATCTCCACAGACCCCGTGGAAATGTCCCTGCCTCCCTGGGGGCTGTGTCTGAGCTGTGCAGAAATTTTCCCTACAGTTGTGCCAGCATTTCAGGAAAAATGAGTTTCCCCTCTCCTATCGACAGTCATTTTTGCAGAAACAATTTACAACAGGGTCTTCAGCAAAGGGAAGTCTTGGGCCCCATGGAGCAGTTGCAGAGGAGGCCACCAAGACACTCCAAGGGCTGGAGCACCTCTGTGACAGAGACAAGCTGAGAGAGTCAGGGAGAGAGGGAGAGTCAGCCTGGAGTAGAAAAGGCCATGGGGAGACCCCAGTGTGACCTTGCAGAAATTCAAGGCACCTCACAGGAAAGCTGGGGAGAAATGTTTTAGCAGGGTCTGTTGCATTTAGAGAAGGGAAAAAAGTTTTAAATCAATTTTAAATCAATTGTTTCTTCCCTCTCCCTCATCACTTCCCCTTCATGATTTTCTTGTCATGTCTTAGGCAAGACCAACAAAAATGCATCTGCAATGAGGTGTTTCAGAGGGCCAGTTCCTAAACAGGGCCAAAGGAAGGTTTTCTGCCAGGGCCCAAGTAAGAAATGTGGGATTTGGTCAGATAGCTTAAAACATGACAATTTCTAAACACTGAAAATCCAGAGGCTACAAAAACAGAGTGTGAGTTAGAGTGGTCCATTATCCTCCCTCTTCCTACTGTTCATTTGTCACATCTCAGCTCCAGAGGAGAAGATTATGGAAAGCAGACCTGCACGGAGTGGTGGAGGCCTAATCCCAGAGTGAGGAAGAAAGAGTGAAATTGGGAAAACAATTCCAGTTGTTTTCTTGATCATAACTATCACAAATAGCTCTGTACTCCACGTGCAATATCCAGATGATGAGGCATATTCCTCATTTTAACACTGAATCACAGTACTTTGGAAATTCTTCCTGGATTAGAACAAACCACAGGCCAGTAATTGACCCAGTTTGGTTCCTAAATCAGAAATCATTAAACTTCTAGCAAGATGTGTTTCCATGCAGTAGAGAAGGCAGCTTGATTCCTTTTGTCCTGAGTTTCTCCTGAGTTCATGGCTTCACATGAACTGGAAGGGTCCCGGCAGCACAAAAGCAGCCACAATGACCATTATCAAACCCCCAAGTCACCATTAAATGCACTCAATGCACCCCTCCCAGAGCCCAGCAGCAATTCCTGCACTGCCCCTGCTCTGGGTCAGCCTGAGGGTTATCACTCTGGTGTGCAGGGCAGGCTCCTGCAGGACACAGGGCTTGGAGCCACTCTGTGTCCGCAGCTTCGGCATCTCTGCTGTCACTGCATGGCTGCCAGGCCTGTGCCACGATTTTCCACCCATGACCCACTGCTGCTCCACTGAATCACAGAATCACGGAATTTAGGTTGCAAAAGACCTTTGAGATCATCCCGTCCAACCAATGACCTAACAGCACCTTGTCACCAGGCAATAGCACTGAATGCCACATCCACTTTGCCCTTAAACACCTCCAGGGACAGTGACTCCACCACCTCCCTGGGCAGCTCATTCCAATGCCCAATCACCCATTCTGTGAATAAATTCTTTCTAATGTCCAGGCTAAGCCTTCCTATACTTCACCTTAGGGTTGTGTCCTCTTGTCCTGTCTGTTCCCTGGGAGAAGGGACAATTCCCACCTAGCTGCACTCTCCTGTCAGGGAGTTGTAGAGGGAAAGAAGGTCCCTCCTGAGCCTCCTTTTGTCCAGGATAAACAACCCCAGCTCCCTCAGCAGCTGCTTATGGGATTTGTGTTCCACACCTTCTCCCCTGCTGTTCCACAGCTGCTGCTCCTATTCCAGAACGACTGCAGCCCCTCCAGTGGTGCTGCTCTCAGTGCAGTGCTGCTGGTCTGTGACACTGCAGGGACTCCTGGAACCATGGGCACTGAGGGGACACATGGAACCCAGGGTGCAGGAATCTGTGAAAACTCCCAAGGCCAGAGCTTTTAACTGCTGGAGCCCCTTCACAGCAGTGGTTTTAGTGACCCCACATGTCCCCATTTGAGTCCCCACAGCCTGCAGCCCCACAGTCAGACCAGGTTTCCTCACCAGTTCAACCCCAGGTTTCCCATGGCAGAGTCTCAGATGTCTCATTCCACAAAGCCATTTATTCACAGCGACCGCTCGAGCTGCTGCAGGACCCTGAACAGGTCTGAGCAGGACCCTGAACAAAGGACCCTTGGCTCATGTCGTTTGTCTTGCCATTTTCCCTTTTTTATTCACATTTCCTGCCCTTTTCCCCTCAATTTTCCCACCACTTTAGCTCTCACGTTTTCCCCCCTTCTGTCCCCTCACATTTCCCATCATTTTGGGCTCCTGTTACTTGCCTTCTTTCCCCTCACATTTCACACCCATTTTTCATGCCCATTTCCTGTCTTTTATCACTCATATTTCATTCCCTTTCCCCCCTCAAATTCCCTGCCCTTTTCTCCCTTCATGTTTCTTGCCATTTTTCCCTCTCACATTTCTTGTCCTTCCATTCCATCATATTTGCCATCATTTTTTCCCTCAAATTTTCCACCTTTTCTCCACATGTTTTGCACACTTTCTTCCTCTCATTTCCCATTGTTTTCACTCAAGTTTACTGTCCTTTATTGCCTTCTATTTCCCAGCCTTTTCTTCCCTCAGGTTTCCTTCTCCTTTCCTCCCTTCATGTTTCCTGCATTTACCTCCCCTCATATTCCCCAGTGTTTGCTCCCATTAGATTTCCTGCCCCTTTGTCCTCTCACATTTCCTATTTTTAACTCATGCTTCCCACCCTTTTTCCCCTCACGTTTCATGATTTTTTCCCTCACAATTCCCACTGTTTTGCCCCCCCCGCCAATCCTGTCTTTTTGTCCCCTTACGTTCCCCTCCCACAAGTTTCTCTTTTCCTCTCGAGCTGTCCACTCCTGCTGGGTGTCTCCATGTCCATCCCCCTCACAGTCACCACAGGCCTTGGTAACTTTTGTTGTCCATAAGGTTTGGCAGCTCAGGGATCTGGCTTTGTCTCATTGCTGCTTTTAGTAAATTGTTCTTAACTCATCCTGTGACCTTTCATTTTTTGCCTGCAGTTCTCTTCTCCATCGCTCAGCAGAGGGAAGGGGAGGCAGAGTGGGAGAAGGGAGCAGTGCATGGTTTGGAATGTTTCAGTGGGAGCATCGTATTGGGGATAACTGGGGTGTTGCAAACGGCTCCCTGTGACCCGGCCACCTGCCCCTAGTAGCGGCTCCCAGGCTTTGTTGACCTGGAACCAGCCCCAGGCTGCAGTGTCCGGCAGGACAGCGACAGGACAGGACGGGAGCACGCAGCTGGCCATGAGCCTGCGAGCACAGCTCACCTCTTGTCCCTGCAGAAGGGAGATAGATATTTCACCCAACCTTCCCCCTCACCAATATTTATACATTTTCTTTATTTTGTAAAATAGAGAAGAGACCTCCAAGGCAGCCCAGAGTGGCCTGGGAGGAGGTGGCGGCTCCTCAGGAGAGCAGCTCTGCAGCGGAGCCCCCTGAGCTGACCATGGTGCAGCCACTGCAGCCCAGTGAGTGAGGGGCCCTGTGGGACTGGGCAGGGATGGGTCCCCATGCTGGGATCAGGTTTCCCTGGCACACGAGCAGCGGGGATTGCAGGGGTGAGAGTGATGACAGAGTGCTGGAGCTGCTCAAGGTAGGACACCAGCCCTGGCACAGGCTCTGCCGAGGAGGGGGACAGCAGAGGGACTGCAGCTCCTGCTCCTTCCTCTGCTCTGTCCTGTCACAGCACCCTCTGCAGCTCTCCTTTCTCTCCCGCTCCATTAGATGCCAGCTGGGTACCTGTTTATGCACAGGAAGCCATGGACTTCATCCAGGCCTTTGCCAGCAGCCTCAACTAGGTACCCATGGCTCGTTGGGTGGTGGCTGTGCCTGGCCAGGGGTGCTGGCTCTGCTGAGCAGCTGCTCCCACAGGGCACTGCACCCCAGGGCTCTAGCCCCACTGGCTGGGTGTCCTCATTTCATGCTGCCCCGTTGTCTCTGTGCCCCCGCTCCAGGACAAGGACCTGAAGCTGAAGTTCCTTGACAGCATCTGCACCCTGTGCAGAGCAGCCAAGGACAGTGGCTGCTCCCAGGTTCTGGATGTTTTCTGCAGCAGATACACACTGGGAGAGATGATTGAGGTGAGGAGGCACGCAGCACTCTGGGGAAGGGGCAAGGACCCCCAGCAGCCCGTGAGGGCTCCGCTTGGGCAGGGCAAAGCTCTGGTGGCTGTGGGTGCTGGCAGCTGCCAGGTTCCAGCCCAGCTGTGCTCTGCAGGTGCTGCTGAAATTGGAGCCCAAGTACAAGATCTGTACCCAGGTGTGGCAGCTCGCCATGCTCGCCCTCGCCAGACTGAGGTACTGGCCCAAGGGCCTGCAGGCCCCTGCCCAGTGCTCTGTGCCCACCTGCCCATCTCTGCTGGCAGTCCTGCCCCAGTGCTGCAGGAGACCTTGGGGTGCTGCTCCCAGCACCAGTGTCCAACTGGGCCCTTTGTCTTTGCAGCACCATCAGGACAGTGCTGGGGAGCAGAAAACTTTTAAGAGTCTGCTTCGACAGCGTCTTTTTCCTTCGTCCAAACAGAGAAATGCAGAGTCTGGAAGCGTCCCTCTATGCTCAGGTAAGTCCTGGGTGAACTGGAGGAGCGTCCAGTCCCTCTGGGCTGCTCCTGGCCACCCCATGCTGCCTTAGGACCAAAGATCCAGGGCAGGCCATGGTCTCAGCTTCACTTTCCTACCCTCATTCCTTCATCCCTTGCCAGGTTCCAGCCACATCCAGCAATGTTGGCTGCTGTGTCCCCAGCACAAAACCTGCTCCTGTGTCCCTCCCCTCACACTGGGAGTTCAGATCAGTCTTCTGGTGGTGGGGAGAGAGCAGAATCACAGCCACTGCTCTCTGTCACCCTTGCAGACTCTGCAAGCTATGGACACCATGCTGGAGGTGATGGTGCTCAGCTCTCCTGCCTCCAAAACCAGCAAGATGCTGCAGGACATCTTGGAGGTCTGGCCTGTGCACAGAGTGGGGGGGTCAGAGGCTGTTTCTCACTCTGGAGATGAAGGAGCCCGGGGCTGGGTTCAGTCTTTTCCTGGCTCTTGTCCTAGCCAGAAGCAGGACACACCCCAGGGCATAAGGAAGGCTGGAGGGACAGTGCAAGTGTGTCTCAGGAGCAGGGCTGAGCTGCTGCTGCTGCTGCTGCTGCTGGAGTGGGAGTCTGGTTGTGGGGCTCACCTGCAGCTGCTATCTTCCCAGGTTCTGCTGGGCTACTTGTTCTTTGAGACAGTGGCAGTGCAGGAGAGGGTCATGGGCAGGGTTAGGCTGCTGAGCCATTTGCTGGCCGACCCTTCCTCTGTGCAGGTAAGGATCTGCTCCCCACCAGCCAGATCATCCCTGTGCCCTGGTACAGCCACAGCCCCAAACGCCATCAGGCTGAGCTGCCCACCCTCAGCGCCTCTTCTCTTCTGCCTGCCTCTGCCAGGCTGGTCAAAATGAGAACAGAGGTGCTGCTAGCAGAGAGATCCAGACCCCAGTCCTTGGGAAGCTGCTGGGCCATCTGTTTTTCAAGTTGTTCAGGACAGAAGAAACCTGCTTGATGGCACTGGATAGTCTCTGCTCCCTCATGACATTCCTCTCTGAGCAGAAATGTAAGAGAAGTTGTGGTAGGCTGCATCCCCATGCACGGCCACATCCCCAGATACTCCTGCTTGTCTTCCTAGGCCTTGCAACGGCCCCTTGTTGTGCTTGGTGCAGGTGCCACCATGTCCCCAGTGCTGCTGTCCCCTCTGCTCCTGCCCCACACTCTCTGCCAGGCTCTGGATGGTCCCATGTAGCTGAGCTGCTCCTCCATGCAGGACTCAGCTCCACTCTGCCCCTTCCCCATGTCCCTTGGACAACTCTTCCCATGTCCCACCCTGCCCTATTCCAGCAGCACTGGATACAGACACCTTGCCACCAGTGCCCACCACCTTTTCCTGTGACCAGCTGCTCCCCAGCCATTCCTGCATCCCCACGCTTGTCGGGGTGGGGTTGGCTGCTGGCCCAGCAGATGTGTCTCACCTATGTGTTCGTGTTTCCCCTCTCTTTAGGTGCCACACTGCCACAGGGTCATACCCAGCCCCCAGCATACTGGCAATCTGAGATCACCTCCTTGCTGAATATGCCCACCACTGGGAGAGTTCAGGTAAGGAGCCCTCCCCCTTGCTGACCCTCTCACCTGTGGCATCAGCAGGGGATTTCTGTGTGCAAAGGGGCACAGAACCAGTGGGGCTGTCCCTGATGAGAGGGTTCCCACTGTCCCCGAGCAGGGAACACTTTGTTGTCCAGGCAGCAGAAGCAGCTCCCCAGCCCTGCTGCCCACCAGTGAGCCCTGGGGCTCTGCAGGGCCTGCACCCCATGCCCGAGAGCCCAGCCCTCCTCCCTGCCCCAGGACCATCCTCATCCTCCCCTGCACAGGGACTGTGGGCACTGCTGCCAGCTTTCCTGTGGCCATTGCCACCAGCACTGCCTGGCACCTCTGGCTGGGGCTGCTGACACTACCCAGCCAAGCAGCATCTCAGGGCACTGGCTGGCACTGGCCTCTGATCTCTTCCTTCCTGCCACAGGCCTTTGGGACATACCTCAGGTCTGCTGAGAGGACAGGCGTCGTCCTTGCAGCCATGGAGATCTTGGGACACTCCAACCTCCTGGACAAGAACGCTCCCATGGAGTTTCTGGAGGTGGCCATGAAATCCCCTGAGCTGTGGCTGATGGATGTAAGTGGCCTGTGGCTGGATTGCCCTGCCCTTGAGCCCTGTCAGGTTCCTTCCTCTTTCCCTGCCAAAGCCAGGTGTACGAGGCTGCTGAAGCTACCGTGAGGCAGCAGAGAGGGTGTGAGGGTCCCACTCAGACACCCAAATAATGTCAGAATCCCGTCATTAAAAGATGCCTCAACCAAAGTTAAGGTGCAAAAAAGACCATATGCCAAGGTCAATACTATGGATTAAGTATAAGAATGAAAGGGAGGTAGAGAGAGAGACGGGGAAAGAGAAGAGAGGCAGACACACAAACACAGATTATAAACACAGATAGTCACCAGCACATAGGTCCCTGTGGCCTCACACTGGCCCTTGTGACCTTCTCAGTGGCAGGGATGTCCCCAGGTGTTGTCAAGGGGCCACTTTAATCTGTCCGAGTCCTGGGTATCCACAAGGCATCTATGCTGTTGACACAACTTGGGCTGGCCTTTTGTAAGCAGTTCCTTCCTTCTCCCGAAGTTTGCCAGGGTAGGAATTTTTGTCCAGACAGGTAACCCAGATCTGCCTCACCAGGTGTGGGGTCTTGCTGTGGTTCCTCTCTGTGCTTTTCCCACAATCTGCACAGTGGCATTTTGTCCGGTGTGCTAATTCTAAATCTCTGTTCAGGCCTGGAATTAATGCCTTCTTTTTTGCAGTTTTCACCCGGTGTGATGGCTTATCTTAGGTGAATTTCCTTCTTTGGGATGAGTGCTTTGGGATGAGTTAACTGTGTCCTTTAAGTCCTGACAGAGGGATGGGCAGGGCAGCCCAAGACATGGCTGCACTGCTGTGGCAGCAACAGCCTCACCTGTGCTCCCTGCCAAAGGTTGTGAGACACATCTTTGAGTACTGTGATGAGAAAAACACAACAACTGCTCACAGCTTTCACTCACTGCTTGCCCTGATGGTGAATAAGTGGCTTGGGCAGGTCATCGCGACAGCCCTGGAGGTTGCCCCAGTATTCAGGTACTGGCCCTGAGAGCCCAGAGGGCTTGTTCCTTGAGGGGAGAGGCACCCGAGACTCTCTGGCTGCCAGACCCAAGGAACACTGCCGGACCCCCAAAGGGAGCAGGGCCCTCCATCCTACCACGCTTGCCAGCCCAGGCCCGCAGCAGCCAAAGCTGGCCAGGCAGCCCAGAGCCAGCTCGCTGCTCCCAGCCCCATGGGGAATACCCTGTCAGCTGTGCCCACCTGCCCGGGCAGGGTCCCTTGGCACCCCAAGCCCTGCAGGGCTGGCCCAGGCTGTGCTGCAGTGGCCGGAGCAGCCCTACTGACAGCGCTCTGCCTTGCAGTGACAAAGTCTGTCTGTGGAACGTGATGTTCTCTGTGCGCCAGACTCTGGAGAAGACTTTGAAGGAGCTGCAAATCCAACTGCAGGACTGGCATAACAACATCTTAAGTTTTCAGCAGAACACCTGTCTTGCTTTCTTGACTGTGAGTCAGCAGGAACAGCCCATGTCCTTGCCCTCAGATGCTGGTGGGAATCTGGATCAGTGCCAGAGGAACCCTGCCAGCTCTGCCTGAGCTCTCTCCTGCTTCCTTCCAGATGCTGGTCTCTGATCATGTGCAAGAGGAGGAATTGGGTCCATTGTACAAAACCTCGAGATTTCTGAGGCATTCAGGAAGGAAAACGCTCCCTCTGGTGCTAAGGGCCCTGGTGACACTGTCAGAGAGAGCTGAGACGGTGAGCAGGCTGCTGTCAGGGACAGACATGTGGCATCTGGAGTCTGAGGTCTCAGGGAAGGTGCTGGTTTGGCCTGAATTCTGACTCAGGTGCCGGGGTGACTGCTCCAAATGCCCTACCTGCCATGATGTGGCCTGGTGGCTGCATGGAAATTGACCAGGCAATGAAATTCTCACGGAATGGAAACTGTCTTTCACATAGGCAAGAAAAATGAAGAGTCTCCTGCAAGATTTGCTGCGATTCCTGTGGCATCCGTCTCGGGAGAACGCAGTGATGGCCCTGGAAATCTTCCACAATGTGATGGATCAGCTGGAGAGGAGAGAGGCCAGCTCCATGGCTGTGATAATGTATAATCTCTTGGACCTCTGTGATGTGGTAAGGCTGATGTGGGAGCCTGAGCCCCACAGAGGGGCCCTGGGCAGTGACAGCTGCCCTGCAGCCCAGCCCTGGGAGCAGCACTGGGAGCAGGTCCCGCTCCCCTGGGCTCTCCTGGGTTGGATTCTGGGCCTTGGGACCCTGCAGCATCACCTCTCGCCTCAGCCACCTCAGCTCAGCCCTTGCTGGCCACGGGCAGGGAGCTGCTGTGTGTGAAGCTCAGCTTTCCTCCTTCCTACCAGAAGGAGGAGTATGTACGGGAGCGCTCCATCTGCCTCTTCAGAGACCTGCTGGGCAAAACAGTGTGGAGGGACAAGAAGACCATGAAGAAAAATGCCTGGAAGGCCCTGGTCCGGCTTGTCCTTCACATGAGTGACCAGGCGCCCAGCGTGGCCAAGGTACTGATGTCCAGGCTGGGCAGTGACCCAGAGAGGGGAGGCTGACACCCCAGGGGATCCCAGGCTTTGGGGTGAGGGCTGCTGGCAGTGGGCAGCGTTCCCCCTGGGGAGTCCCTGGGAACCAGAGCCCCCAGGGCCGGACAGGCCGGCACGGCCATTTCCAGCCCTGCCCTGCCTGCCCCAGCAGGGCTCAGCAGCAGCCCGGCACAACCAAGGCCTGGACACGTGTGTCCCCAAAGGCTCCTCAGCTGTCCCCACCGGTGTCCCTGCAGGGCTCTGCACCTCAATCCCTGCTCCCAAGAGACCCCCAGGATGCTTTTGCAAGGGCATATCCCAGCTTCCCAAGGACACGGTCACCCCTGGAACAAAGCCCAGGTCTCCTTCCACAGGCCCTGGTGCCACCTCCCAGCTTCTGTCCTGCAGGCCTCCAGGGAAGCCATCCTGGCTATAGCAGAGCTCCTCAAGTGGAAAGAGCTGAAGCACCTGGTGCAGACAGAGCAGACATGGAGGATGGGCGAGTACTTGGTGAGGACGAACCTCAGGCTGGGCAAGCACTGCCCACCACACCGTGCTGGGGCTGTGAGCCCTGCAGCTGGGCCTGTCCTGGGCTGCTGCAGCCCAGGGCCCAAAGCCTGGAGCTGCACCCTTGCCCCTGTCTCAAGAACAGCAGCCTCCTCCAAGCCCATGGCCCCTCCTTGGCCCCAGCATGAGGGTGGGCTCTGGGGCACAGGGCTGCTGGCAGGAGGGGCTGCTCTGGCCAGCTGGGGGCTTCTTAGAAATGCCCACCCCCCTGTGCTCTCCCCAGCTGGCCAAGGACAGCAGCAGGGCTGAATGGTTCGTGTGGGACAGCCAGCCCTACCTGCTGAGCCCTGAGGCCCCCGTGCGAGAGGCGGCCCTCAGGTTAATTGGTGAGTCCCAGTGCCCAGGATCCCTCCTGGGGCAGCCTGGCCCCGTCCTCCCCAGCCCTGGGGCTGCCACGGGCAGGGCTGGGCCTCCCTGTGCCCACTGTGAGTGGCTTTGGTGGCCGCCTTGCCCAGTGCCACCCCCGGGCTGCTGAGGGGGTCAGGCGGGGCCAGGGGCCATGCTGCTGGATGTACACTGGGGAGCAGGGGCTGATGGAGCTCTGTGCCCAGGGCTGGCTGCACAGCACCCGAGAGAGCACAGTGAGGACACCCTGGCTGAGGTCATCTTGAGTGAGTGGGGAGCGGGGCTTGGGGGAGCCAAGGGGTCTCTGCACATACAGGGGCTCATCTGGGCTCTCTTTGTGTTGCAGAACTTGACGCACTGCAAGCAAGTGAGAAGGGTGCCTCCCTCCGTTCTCTGGCAGCTCAGACCAGCTTGATCTTGAAGTTTCTAAAACAGCAGCAAAGATCAAGGTTCTCCCTGCGCACGCTGTGCTGCTGGTGCCGCTGAGCAGAGAGGGACCTTCACATCAGGCTTGTCAGGGACACCAACTCAAACACCTGCTGAATGGTGGGGTGTGAAAGGATGCCCTGGCTTTCTAAGCTCCTTCTCAAAGTGCAGCCCAGCGTTTCTGTGACCGCTGACTCCACCATCGCCCTGGCTGGCAGGGACCCATTCTCCACAGCCCCTGAGCATGGTGTGAGCTGGTCTAGAATAACCCCGAGGTTGTGGCCAGTCGCCTCCTGGCTCCTGCTTAAAGGCTGAGCTGCTTGCCCTCAGCCCTTCTGCTCTTCTGTCTGCCTCCCCCAGGCTGGTCCAAATGAGGACAGAGCTGCTGCCTGTGGAGAGATCCAGATCTCAGTCCTGGAGAGGCTGCTGGGCCATCTTTTCAAGTCATTCAAGACAGAAAAGGCTGCTTGATGGCTCTGCATGGCCTCTGCACCCACTTCAAGTTCATCTGTCAGCAGGAAGGTAAGAGAAACTGTGGTGGGCTGCATCCCTGCACACAGCCACATGCCCGCGATGCATCTGCTCATCTTTCCAGGCCTTGTGATGGCCCCTTGTGTGCAGACACGGGGGCTCACGTGGGCTCTGCTTCTGCCACAGAATTTGGAAGATTGTGGGCCAGAGAGAAGGATCCTGGGTGCTCTGACCTGGCTGTCTAAAATCCTTGGTGAGGAGTCCAAGCCCAGCCACAGGCCTTTCTGAACCATATTTTCTTCTAGAATGTGAATGGCCTTATATTTATTTTTTATACTAGTAAACAAGATGTATAAATTATATAGATTAGAAATATATAGAATTATATAGAATAATATGAGTAAATAATATGAGTCATATATTATCTCATGTGTAGAAATTCTATATATTATTAATATATACTATATATATTTGTTAGAGATATGTTAGCCTTTGAAATAAAATAAAGAATCTATTTAAAATTGATTACAGAAAGGTTAATGGCTGCACTGCAAGTAGCTCTATGCACGAGTATAGTGCAACATTTTCGAAACAATATGGAAACACTAATGATAAAGGTAGCAGAGCATCTTGGGGAAGAACAGTGAGAATTGCAGGTGGAAAATGTAAGGAGGAATGGGTGGTAAACATGAGGGGGCAAAATAGTGGAGAAACTTGAGGGACAAAATAGTGGGGAAACGTGATGGAAAAAAATGGTGGAGAATGTGAGGGGACAAAATGTTGGGGAAACATGAAGGGGACAAGCAGTGGAAAATGTGAGAGGCCAAAAGCACAGAAAACAACAGGAGGGAAAAAGGGAGGGAAACAACGGCGGGGGGGGAAGGCAGGAAGCCTGGGGAGTAAAAAGTTGGGAAATGGAAGGCAGAAAAGGACAGGAAACTTGAAAGAAAAGGATGGGAAATGAGAGAAATAAAGGGTGTGAAACAGAAGGGAAGAAAAGGTAGGAAACATGAGGGAAAAAAATGATGGCAAATGTGGGTGGACAGAAGGGTAGGAAGTGTGAGGGGGAACAAATGGAAGGAAATGTGAGGGGACAAAATGGCAAGAAATGTGAGGGAGAAATGGGGGGATAGTGTGAGGGGAGAAAAGAACAGGAAACTTGAGGGGAAAAAGGGCAGGAAACATCAGGGGGAAAAGAGGGGAAACGTGAGGAAAGAAAATGTGTGCGAAAGACAAGGAGAAAAAAGGCGGGAAAGATGAGGCCAAAAATAACAGGAAATGTGAGGAGACAAACGGGAGGGAAATCTGAGAGTAAAAGTGGTGGGAAACTTGAGGGAAAAGGCTGGGAAATGTGAACAAAAATGTAGAAATGGTGAGAGAAATGTCATGAGCCCAGGGTCTTTTGTTCAGGATCCTGCTCAGATGCAGAAGCTCCAACTGTTTCTGTGTTACTGCACCGTGAATAAATGGCTTAGTGGAATGAGACATCTGAGACTCTGCCATGGGAAACCTGGGGTTGAACTGGTGAGGAAACCTGGTCTGACTGTGGGTCTGCAGGGTGTGGGGACTCAAACAGGGGCATGTGGGGTCAATGGAACCACTGCTGTGAAGGGGCTTCAGTCCCAGCAGTAAAAATCTCTGGCCTTGGGAGTTTTAGCAGAGTCTCGGGAGTTTTATGAAGCAGAGTGACGCAGAGTTCCCTGGCAAGTGCAAGAGAGAGGTATTTATTGCAAAAACCAGGCCTTTTAAAGCAGTTGGGCCATTATCAGTTACATTCCATTGAAGCACAACAAACATAATTCAACCAACCACCATAAACCACGATGTGAACACATAATGGTTATATAACTTGTTTTTCTGCCACTTATTCAGCTGAGTCACTTTCCCAAGTCCTTTCCTACTTAGCCAAAGTAACAGGCCTGAGCCCTGATTTTACAAGGATATCAAGGCCCTTACTTTATAAGGCTTTACCTACAGGTAACACAGTGTCACAATGGACCCTGCACCATACTGGCCCTGGTGTCATCAGAATTTTGACCAGCAATGAGAAGAGATTAGCAAAAGACCGAGCATGGAGAAGGGGAGTCAGCGTGCCGATGACAGCAAGCACGGCCAGTCACAATGGACACCACCTGCAGGGGATCAGCCAGAGTAGCTCCCCACCCCTCGATGCAGCCACACCACCACCCAGAACCGCCAGCCCAAGTCTTTAAACCTCCGCCCAGCTGGGCGGCAAATGCCCAGGCAAAGCTGGTGGGCAGCAGGGAGGGCAGGGGCTGCCTTCTGCTCCGCTGTGCTCCAGCAGAACCTGGGCCAGCCCCTGCTTCCCCCAGGGCAGTCGGGCACCCTCCCTGCCACACGCTCTGCCTGCACGGCACTGGGGGTGTCCTGGTTCTGGCTGGGACAGGGTTCCTTTGGCAGGAGCAGGGAGGAGCATTGCAGGTCCTTGAGTTTATTCTGAACAGCCTCACACCATGTTCAGCAGTTGGAGGGGATGGGTCCTTTCTGCTCAGGGTGGTGGCGGAGTGAGTGGTCATGGAAGTGCCAGGTTGAAAAAGGTGAGCACTCGTGTGTGAATCGGGCTTCTGTTGTACACTCTGCCATTCATGTTGCCGCTCATTTTGAAACACTAATCTTAGAGAATTTAGGATTCTAGTTAAAAGATAGTTATTTACTAGAGTTAATTTAAAAGAGATGGATAGATAGGCCTTGATGAAAGTAAGCAAAAGTTAGAAATCAGTTAGAAGAAACTGTGCTTGAGATAGTTATCTGAAACTTAAATAATTAATTGCCTGTCATTTTATGTTTGCTCAGCTGTGCTTACAATGAGAAAAGATGAAACTAGTAAATAGATCCAAAGAAACACAAACAATTGCAATCAGAAACTTATTCAAAGTCACGATGGGAGGGAAATTGGAGTTCTCCCAGGAACCATTTGTATTGTTATTGATAGAAAAGGTTGAGAGCTCAGGGCAAGGAAGACTCGCCTTACTTCCTTTTTTTAAGACCTCTTCCCACAAAAATGACCCCAGACTTAATTCAAGAAGCCAACCACGCATGCTTAATAGCCATTCAAGTTAATTACCATAAGAAGTGGGGAATGGGAGGTGCTTGTATTGTGAATAGGTAATCATTCGAAGCTTTGTCAATAAATAGACTCCGTGATCACCTGTAATTTTGCAGTGTGTATTAGGGTGTTTCCCCATGCTGCTGCCCAGCGCTGAAATAAACATGCACTTTCTAACTTAAAATTGTTTAAGAGTCTTTTGTCTGTCACAGTTGAGCAATGATATTAGACCTATACTCACACTTTGGTAAATCACTTTCTTCCTGCATCATGCATTCACTGGCAGCTCCGGTGACCTGATGTGTCCCCAGTTTAGTCCCCACACCCCCCACTCGCACTGTCAGACCAGGTTTCCTTACCAGTTCCACCCCAGGTTTCCCGTGGCAGATGTCTCATTCCACAAAGCCTTTAATTTATGGTGCAATGACACAGAAACAGCTTGATCTGGTGCATCTGAGCAAAATATCCCTTGTCATTTTTGCCACCCTTTCTGGTGTTTTTCACCTTTTCTTTTGGAACCCTTTTCTCCCCCCACATTTCCCACCACTTTTCCTCTTATGGTTCTCACCCTTTTGTCCCCTCATGTTTTTCACCTTTTCTCCCCTTCTACTGCACAGTTATTTTCCCTCTCATTTTCATCCATCTTCCCTTCTTTTTCCTGCTGATTTTTCCTTTCAGGTTTTCTGCCCTTTTTCCCCCTCTTGTTTCCCCTGACATTTCCTATCCTTTTCCCCCTCGCATTTCCTGTTCTTTTGTCCCCTCTTGTTTCCCATTTTTTACCAAACATATCCCACCATTTAGGCCTCTCCTATTTATAAGCTTTTCCCTCGCACATTTCCAACCCACAAGTCTTTGTTTTCCTCCCAAATCTTCTGCTCCTGCTGAATGTCTCTGTGTCCATGCATCTCACTGGCATCACAGACCTTGGTGTCCTTTGCTATCCATCATGTCTGGCAGTTCAGGGCTCTTGCTGTGTCTCTCAGTGTCCATCCACCTCACTGCCATCACTGGGGTTCTGTCCTTTGTCTTGCAAAGTTTGGTGCTTCAGAGCCTCTGGTCTCTCTGGGCTCCCACCCAGAGATCCACCTGCCTCTCAGCCTGAATCTCATCTGTCTCTGGAAGTGCAGCTGCAAACCCAGAGGTGTTCCTCAACAGCAGAGTTCTGGGAGTAGAGCTATGTGAGGACACACAGTGTTCTGTATTTCTGATGTTACCTCTCTGCCATGACATCTTGGAAAATGTTTTAGGGACGAGAAGCTTCCCATGTCACAGTTTCAGAGACAGGCACGCAATGAACAACAGCCAACTTTTATTGAGTTCTGTGCTCCTTATATAGTTTTGAAAGTCCACACAGTCCTGCTTCACTGAATTAGTTGCTAGCTGGCTAACTGGCCAGTAGCTTCCCATGTCCCCAACTGCCTGGACCTGCTCTCCAATGGCTCAGACTGGTCAAGTTATATAATTAAGGTAGTTATATAATTACTTATATTTCATTTATAAAATTATAATTAAGATTATTTAAAACTGTGAGGCCTCCAGACCAGCTGTTAGCCATTACATTCCTGCAGTTTTTCTTGAATTCTCTCATTGTTCTTTGGTTTAACCAAGTTTCTTACTTCTCTCTCTAGGCAGTCCTTCCTGCAATTCATCTCCTAATTTTTTAAAAATCCAGACTTTTCATTCGCTACAACTCACATGAAGAAATAGTGTCAATCAAAGTCTGACAGTCAATGAGGTGGAAAACAATGCAAAAACCTAAAGAAATAGTTATTGATGGTAAAAGGTCATTCTCAATGGAGTTCATTAAAATTTCCTTGCATTAATTGACAGTTTGGGGAACATGTAAAATTTCACAGTGACTGAAGTCTGGTTTGCATCAGGCAGCTCCACAGGCAATCCCACTTCTTTCAGGGGCTGCCACTGCCCCTGTGCCCTCTGATCCCAAAAGAAAGGCTGCCCTACTGGAGAAGAAATGTGGCTTCTCCTGGGGAGAGCCTCAGTGAGGGGGTTTGTAGGACGGGAACATCCCACCACAGGGCATTTCTTGGTCAACTCTAGACATAAAGAGTGAAAAACAGCCTGTGACTCAAGTTTTGGCCTTGAAGCCACTGCCATGTGTCTGAATTTAAAGAGAAATTTCGGGAGAAAATGCCCTGCAATGACCATTTCCTCCAAGGAGAAAGGGCTTCAGTAACTCCCTTCTGCCAAATAGAGAAATGGATACCAGGGAATTAAAGTGAAAAAAAACCCTGGTTATTTAAAAAAACCCAAAAAACTAAAACAAACAAACAAAAAAAAAAAAAACAAAAAAGGCAAAAAACCCACAATTGACTAAATGCTAGATATTGAAATTGTGGACCCTAACCACCCCCAAACCCTGTATCAGCCTTCTCTTGGCTGTGGGCACGTTCCAGTCATAGCCAGCAGGGGCGCTGGTGGCTCAAGGCCGGGCAGGGCAGGTGCAATGATTCCCCCGTGCCTGCAGGAGGCACTGTGGCTCAGGTCCGGCCATCTTTGTCCACATTAATGATGGTGGGTGCAGCCAGTGGATGGAGAAGGGATGAGAAGGGATGGAGAAGGGATGAAGAAGGTGCTTCCTTTACAAATTCACTGGGGAACCCAGTCCTGGTGCCTCCTCTCAATAGTGAAAGGGGCTGTAGCAGGAAACCTCAGAAGCAGCAGGCTGGAACAACAGGGTGGGCTACCCAGGACAGCAAGAAAGAGGCAGCAGAAACTCTGCAGCTGCAGCTGGACTGTAGGACCTCCAGCAGGCAGGGACAAAACAGCTACGGTGCAAAAAAAACCCCAGTGCAGCAATAGAGGCATGGTGAGGGCTCGGCAGAAGCAGTCCAGCCCCCAGAGACGGCAGGGAAAGGGATCCTTGAGATTTCTCACTGGTGCTGTCGGGAACCTGTGTCTGGGCTATGCAGAGGGAAGCAGCCCCCAGGGTGAAACAAGGTGTTACAGGGTCTTCGTGTGCACATACTGGCTCTGGGCTTTCTGACAGCAGAGCAGCAAAATAAGCCAAGCCGGCAAGCTGAGTCACAGTGCCAAAGACAACAAAACCCAAAAAGAAGCAGGCCTGTTGGGGGTTGGGGTTTTGTTCCTTTAATGTATGAGTTTGGAGAATTTTTCCCATTGTAATGCTAACAAAACCCGCCAGCTGTGCCCAGGGTTTTGTGATGGCCCTGGACGGGCAGGTAAGTGAGACCGGAGCTACTCAGAAGACCGCAAAAGCTTCCGGGTGGGGCTAACCAGAGGAGCATGTGGGCTTGTGGAGGGGCACTTCTGTTTCCAGCGACAAAGCGGAGAAAAAGCACCCCCTTAACCTGCACCGCACGTAAAAAAAAAGCAGACAGCCAGACCCTGCTGCAATCAGCTGTCCTACTACCTCAGAGGCACTGCTAACCACCAAAAACCAAATGCCTCTTGCCTTTTAAAAATACAGCTAATCTCCAAACACAACAGTAAGTAAAAAGCTGGCTCCCACCTAAACCTGCCCGGCTACGGCTGCTCCCCTCCACCTCCCTCACTCCCGCCTGCTCGGCGGCACGTGTTACATCCCCAAAAACAAACACAAACCAAGTGTGTCCGCGTCTAAAGAAAAGACTAGAACTGAGTTATTTTCTTCTGCTCTTTTTGTCAGTAATTTTAATAGCTGTTGTTGTTTTCTACCTGTGCTGTTAGTTAGAGTAGCAAAAAGCTGTTACTTCTACCCCCTTATCTCTGCCTTAAGTCCTTAATTTGAAACAATTATAACACTTAAAAGAAGTAAAATTAATTTCTCTATTTAAAAAAAAAAACTTCTGCCTTTTATTAGCAAAACCCTGTCCTAAAACCAGGAAAGATTTTGGTGCCCAACGTGGGGCTGAGGGCATTAAAAAGCGAGTTAAGAAAAGAGTAGCAGCTCTTAAGCGGCAACATGTTGTCTAGTTTAATCTGGTTTGGGCTCCATGTGGTCACAGATATTTCTCTCCCATTTGCAAGCCCTTATTTAAATATAGACCCCCTCACCAAATTTATTGTAGTTATGATCCAATTTGTGTAGTAAATTGATTATGTCAAGAATTCATGTTTTTTTAATTTTTTCTAGAAATTAGCCACATAAATCCAGAGCTATCGTACTCTAACTGCGTGTTTCTGGAATTATTTCAACAATGGTACTTACTGTGAGGCAATAAATGCAAAGAAAATTTTCTCCCAACCCGTCACCCAGTTTTTTGAGGCTACCCCACCAGTTTTCAAAGATTCCAGATTTCCTTTAATTGCTAGTGTTATTATTCAGTAGCTGGTGTTGCTGATGGGCTTGTTTTACTTAGCATTCAGAAACAAGGGAATACTGCCTTGGATAACAACCCTGAAACATGCTGCCCCAGAGCCTGATCCTGCCCCAAGAACTAAAGATGCTGCCCCAAAGCCTGCCCCTGTCCTAGGGAATAGGGATGCTGCCCCAGAGCCTGCCCCTGTCCCTGAGACTAGAAATGCTACCCCAAAGTCTAGTGTTGCCCCACAGCCCACTGCAAAAATAAACCAGCCAAAGTAAGTGGGGGTTCTACTAAAAAAAATACAAGACATAAGCCAGGTGTTTAAGGAGCACCTTTCGCCAGCTAGTGAGAAACCCTCCCCCTGCCCTAAAGAGGGAGAGTCTGATAGTGCTGCAGTAAAACCTGTAGATGTTACATCTGTCCAAGTTCCAGCTGGATCACAGGGGCAGCCACAGCCAGCAGCAGTTACCCCTGTGGAAACTAGAAAATCTAAGATTAAAACAAAGCACCTAGATAATGGGGATCAGCCAAGAAAGTCCTCACAATCAGCAAGGGAGCCAGAGGTTGAGATTGTCACTAAGTCTCTCTCATATGACACTCTCCGTAACCTGTGAAAAGACATTGTGCGACGGGGCCGTGAGCCTTTTACAACCTGGTTACTTCGTGTCTGGGACCTTATGGGGAGAGGTGTACAACTGGATGGCACTGAGGCCAGGAATTTGGGATCCTTGGCCCAGGACTCAGGTGTGGACCAGACATTCGTAAAAGAGCAAAGCCTCCTTTCCCTCTGAGAACAGCTTCTAATGAGTGTGAGAGAGAAGTTTATCCACAAAAAGAAAATTCAAGAGTACCACCATAAAATGCGTTAAAAGACCATGAAAGAAGAAATCCAGCAGCTGAAAGAAGTAGCAGTATTAAAAGTACTCTTTAGAATAGATAGACAGCATGACAATGACCCTGACAAGGTCAGGTGCACAAGGCAGATGTTGTAAGATCTGGCAACCCTAAAGCCATCTAAATTTACTACCTACATTGCACTAATAACCACCGAAAAACAGTGGGTTCTGTTGCCAGCAAGCTCAGAAATTTTGACAGTATAATTAGTAGCCCAATGCAAGCCAAAGTCTCTGCTGTAGCCAGAGACCTCCAACAAGTCCAAGAAGAGATGAAGGGCATGAGAAGGTTGAAAAGAGAGGTGAAGGAAATTGTAAAGGAGGAGATAAGGAAAATCAGTGCAGCACCAGTACGAGTCACAAACCCCAAATCTCACACCCAACGCCCTCCAGCTAAAGACAGAAAATACACCTCATGAACTAACCTGTAGTTCTTCCTGCGAAACCATAAAAAAGACATAAAAAAATAAGATGAAAAGCCCACTTCTGTCCTGGCAGCACGAGTGCGTCAGCTCAAAAAAAAAAAAGCCAACCGAAAAAACCGTGCTAAAATGAAAGTAACCTCGACCTCCCACAACCAAAGTGCAAAGTACTACAAAAAATAGGATAATCTGTCAAATCCCCTAAAAGGGACCTCCACTATGTATACCCAAAAAAAAAATAATAACCAAAGCTAGAGGGGCCCTGCCTCTAGCCAAAAAAAAGCATAAAATAACAAAATCTACTGAGTAGTGTAAGTGCGATGGCCTAGCACATCAAAGCCACAAAAACATAAAGTGTTAGTTAATACTAGTTGACAATACACCCTAATACCATCAAAACATGTGGGGAAGGTACCTGTTACCATTGTTGGGGTGACAGAAAAATCACAAAAATATACTTTGTTAAAAGCTAAAATTAGCCTAACAAAAAAAAAGTAGCAAAAACATCCAATTATAACTGGCCCAGGGGCACCGTGCATTCTAAGCATAAACTTCCTCAAAAATAGCTACTACAAAAATCCAAAAAAACTCAGGTGGGCTTTTAAAATAGCTGCTGTAGCGGCAAAGAGTATTAAGCAGTTAAACACCTTGCCTAAATTGTCAAAAAATCCATCTGCAGTAAAACTCCTAAAAGTGACAAAGCAACAAGTACCAATTGCCACCGTAACAGTGCACCGCCGGCAGTACCAGACAAATCAAAATGCTGTAATCCCCCTCCACAAGATAATCCTTAAGCTAAAAAGCCAAAAAGTAATCAGCAAAACCCACTCACCCTTCAACAACCCCATCTGGCCTGTGCGCAAGTCTAAAGGGAAATAGAAACTGAATGTAGACTATCGTGCATTAAATGAAGTGACTCCACCGCTAAGCGTAGCCATGCCAGACATGCTAAAACTGCAGTACAAGCTAAAGTCCAAAGCAGCAAAGTAGTATGCTACCATTGACATTGCCAATGCATTTTTCTCCATTCCTTTGGCAGCAGAGTGCAGGCCTCAGTTTGCTTTCACTTGGAGGGGTGTGCAGTACACCTAAAACCAGCTACCCCAAAAGTAAAAACACAACCCTACCATCTGCCACAGGCTAAAACAAGCTACACTAAAAGAAAATAAAACCCCAAAACATTTGCAATACATTAATAACATCATTGTGTAAAAAACCACGGCAACAAAAGTATTTAAAAAAAGAAAAAAAATCATCCAGATTTTGCTAAAAGCTGGCTTCGCCATCAAGAAAAGCAGAGTCAAAAAACCTACCCAATAAAAGCAGCTCTTAAAAGTAAAGTAGCAAGACAAACATGCCAAGTCCCCACTAAAGTCATTAATAAAATCACTGCAATGTCAACACCAACAACCAAAAAAAAACCACAAGATTTCCTAAGTGCCATAGGCTTTTAGAAAATGCATATCCCTAAGTACAGCCAGATTATAAACCCTCTCTACCTAGTCACCCGCAAAAAGAACAATTTCCACTAAAACCCTAAACAACAGCAAGCCTTTACCCAAATCAAACAAAAAATCGCTCATACTGTAACCCTTAACCCAGTCAAAACAAAACCAAAAGTAAAAAATGTTCTCTACTCTGCAACCAAAAACCATAGTCTGTCCTAAAGCCTTTAGCAAAAAGTGCCTAATAAAACTCAAAGCCAACCCCTAAAATTCTGGAGCAGAAGTTACAGAGGTTCTAAAGCCAATTACACTCCAACAAAAAAAAAAAATCTTAACTGCCTATAAAAAAGTTCAAGCTGCCTCAAAAGTAATTAGCACAAAAACACAACTTCTCCTAGCACCCCGACAGCCAGTACTAAAGTAAATGTTCAAAAAAAAAGTTCCTTCTACCCACCATGCCACCAACGCCACATGAAGCAAGTAAATTACCCTCATCATGCAGCGCACCCGTATTAGTAACCCAAATCATCCTAAAATTTTAAAAATAATTACAAACTAGCCAAAAAGTAAAAATTTTAGTCTCGCTAAAAAAAAAAAGCAAAAGCAAGTAACCCAAGCTAAAAAAACACCACCGTACAACCAGCTGCCAGCAAATAAAACGTGCTACACTCTTTTCACCGACAGTTCCTGTCGCATCCTGAAAATAAATCAAAAGTAAAAAGCAGCCGGATAAAACCCCACACAAGTTGCACAAACTACCAAAAAAAAAGTAAATCAAGTCAACTTGCTGAACTCAAAGCTGTTCAGCTAGCCTTAGACATTGCTAAGAAAAAAAAATAGCCAAAGCTCTACCTTTACACTAATTCATAAATAGTAGCCAATGCTCTGTGAAGCTAGCTAAAAAGGTAAAAAAAGGCTAACTAGCAACGTAAAAAAAGCCGATCTAAGCTGCTAATAAGTAAAAAAACATTGCCACTCAAATAAAAAAGCTACCCGTAAAAGTCCGCCATGTAAATACCCATGTTCCCAAAAGTCGAGCTAGTAAAAAACACCAGCACAACAAGTGAATAAATCAAGCTGCACAAATAAAAGTGTCAAAAATAAACTTAAATTAAAAACACAAAAAAAAATTGTTCCTAGCTCGATAGGCCCATGATGCCTCAGGTCATCAGGGCAAATACGCCACCTATAAGTAAACATAAAACCAAAAAGTAAATCTAACCATAAAAAGTATTTCTCAAGTTATCCATGACTGTGAAACGTGTGCTGCCATCAAGCAAGCCAAGCCAGTAAAACCCCTCTAGTATAGTAAGCAATAGTCCAAATATAAGTTCAAAAAAGCCTAGCAAATTAACTACATCACACTGCCTCAAACCCGCCAAAGCAAGCGCTACGTGCTAACCATAGTAAAAGCCACCACCGAGTAGTTAAAAACCTACCCTGTACCCCATGCTACTGCTAAAAACACCATCCTAAGCCTAAAAGAACAAGTCCTTTAAAAACATAGTACCCCTAAAAAAATTAAATCAGACAATAAAACTCATTTCAAAAATAGTCTTGTTAACACCTAAGCTAAAAAACATAGCATTGAGTAAGTGTACCATATGCCCTACCATGCACCAGCAGCTAAAAAAATCAAACAGTGCAATAGCCTGCTTAAAACCACCTTAAAAGCACTTAGTAAAAAGACTTCTAAAAACTGAGAAATTAATTTACCAAAAGCCACATGGTTAGTGAATACCCGAGGTTCCACTAACCAAGCAAGTCCTACCCAATCTGAGCCCTTAAAAACACCAAATAAAAATAAAGTCCCAGTAGTACACCTAAAAAGCATGTTAAAAAAAACTATTTAAGTAAACTCTGCCTCCAGCAAAAACAATCCTGTTCGTAAAGTAGTTTTCGCTCAAAAATCAAGTTACACTTAGTAAGTAATGCAAAAAAATAAAAAAACAATGCATACCCCAAAAAAACCTTGTTCTAAAGTAAACTATCTATAATACTGTATCTGTAACTGCCTGTATGTATATAATTTAAAAGTTTTAATTTGCTGTAGCATGTTAGCATAAAAAAAATTCAGAGTAGATAATGTTAAGGGTTGGGGTTTTGTTCCTTTAATGTATAAGTTTAGAGAATTTTTTCCATTGTAATGCTAACAAAACCCGCCGGTTGTACCCAGAGTTTTGTAATAGTCCTAAACAGGCAAGTAAGTAAAACCAAAGCTACTCAAAAAACCGCGAAAACTTCCAGGCAAAGCTACCCAAAAAAGCATGTAGGCTTGTCAAAGAGCACTTCTGTTTCCAACAACAAAGCAAAAAAAAGGCACCCCCTTAACCTGCACCGCACGTAAAAAAAAAGCAAACAGCCAAACCCTGCTGCAATCAGCTGTCCTACTACCTCAAAAGCACTGCTAACCACCAAAAACCAAACGCCTCTTGCCTTTTAAAAATACAGCTAATCTCCAAACACAACAGTAAGTAAAAAGCTAGCTCCCACCTAAACCTGCCCAGCTCCAGCTGCTCCCCTCCACCTCCCTCGCTCCCGCCTGCTCGGCGGCACGTGTTACATCCCCAAAAACAAACACAAACCAAGTGTGTCCGCGTCTAAAGAAAAGACTAGAACTGAGTTATTTTCTTCTGTTCTTTTTGTCAGTATTTTTAATAGCTGTTGTTGTTTTCTACCTGTGCTGTTAGTTAAAGTAGTAAAAAGCTGTTACTTCTACCCCCTTATCTCTGCCTTTAATCCTTAATTTAAAACAATTATAACACTTAAAAAAAGTAAAATTAATTTCTCTATTTCAAAAAAAACTTCTGCCTTTTATTAGCAAAACCCTGTCCTAAAACCAAGACAAGGCCAAACCCACAGGAGCAGCAGGATCCCTCGTCAGAGATACCGAACCCCCAACACAGCTGCATATGTCCAGTCGGATAGCCTGAGCCAAAAAGGGAGAGGGCTGCCTCTCACCTCAGCTCCAGCTCCGTCTGGAAACCCCAGCTTGGCTCCCATTCATCATGATAGCTCCAGAGCCAGAGAGGATGGGCAGTGCGGCAGGGACAGCCACCATCCCTGGGCACAAACCAAAACGAAAAACAAAACCACCAAAATGGTATGGCATAATAAACCATCCCCAAGACACCATGGTTTGAAGGCAGCTGCAGTGTGGCCTGGCCCTGGCTGTGCCCGGGAGTGCTCACTTTGGGGAAGGTGCTGGTCCTGGCTAGCACAGGGAGCTGCAGTGTGTGGGGAATTAATCCCCTCTGGCCTCCTGCCCAGAGGTCCCCCAGGTACCAGCCCTGCCTCACACTCATGATGCCACTGTCACCTGCACACGTAAGGACTCGGGTGAGGGGGGAGGGGTTACGCACCAAGTGTGTGGCAAGGAGGGAGAGACAAGTAGGGCTGGTCTGGGCATAGGGACAGGAGGGATGACAGGACTATGAGCATGGTTTTCTTGTGGTCTCTCCTCCAGCCACTGAGAATGCAGTAGCTCTGGCCCACCCACTCATGGAACAAAGGGGTCATTGTGACTCTGCAGGGCCTCATGGAACCAAGGAAAATTCTAATCACTTTCCACACCCATATCTATGCTAATGACTAAAGTCAATCAAACTCCCCCTAAACATGAAAGGAAATTATCCGTAACTTTACCTTTGCTCCTCCCTAATGGAAAACAATATAAATAATGCTTCAGTGGGGAGAGAGGTCAGAGAAGACACCATCATACTTCTGGGGTTGCACTATGGGCTGAACCTGTCTTCTCCCCCATAGGGACACCAAATAGGTAGGAATTATATTCTCTCTGCACTAAATGAGTATTTTGAGATATTGTGGGTGACTACATCTTGTCTGGATGGCAATTTGATTTGTTTCTGTAGTCAGTTACAAGCAGCAGCCATCTCTGAACCCTAACCTGTCACTCAGGGCTTCTGTTACCAGCATGTTTGTAAATCAAGTGTGTTATTCCACAAACTGTTGGTGTGAGTCCTTCACGGACAACTGGCAGCCACCAGCAGTGGAGAACATACTTGATAAAACTGATAATGTGCCAACTGAGAATGGGAACAGTGTCAGCGTGACCCTGAACATGAGAGTCAAACCACACTCAGACGCAAGGGGCTGTTATATGGGGACCCCAAAATGGGGCACTGATAGATGGATCAAATATAAAGGCTTCAAGGAAACCTCCCTCTCATAAGATAAGGATTTATCTCACAGCACCTTCAGATATTTATTGTCATTTTCAGGACATGTGCACCAGATAAGGAGCACACCCCAGTGATCACCTCCTGACCTAATATTTTTTGTTGTCCACACACGTATGTCCTCCTTCTTTACAGTTTGACTCCTGCAATCACAAGAGCATCACCAGGTACCCAAAACTGACTTTTCTTGAATTCAGCATCATCATTCTGCAATATCGACCCAAGTGCTCCTCACCAGGGCAAGGATTTTGAGTATCTCAGAATATGGGCCCATCATAAAAACCCTCAGCTTAGAAGAGTACCATGCACAGTTGTTATCAGAAAGCAGTTTTTCTCAACAACAGCTGAAGTTTTCTGCTCCAGCCATTGAAGTGCTGCCTGGAGCTGTGGAGAAGACACGGGAGATGGTTTGGGAATTCATGCAGCAATTCTAGGATTCAGCTTTTGCTTTAGTTGAATTCAGGTAGCTGGAAAACATCAGCAATTGACTTCATTTAGGAGGAGATGGACAGAATGTAGAGTTTTCTGCTGCAGAGCCAGTCTTCGATGGGTAGCTACTGTTCTTGTGCTGCCACTGACAAAGATACCGATGGTGATATTAGTCCCTGTCTTCTCCCCTTCTAATAAGGACTCCTATTGCCATCTAAAATGGCATAATATAATCCAGGATGTTGCTTGATGCAGCTCTGTGGATGTCCTGGCTCTGCGCTTGATAACACTGTGTCCATGAACTGTCATAGGTTGAAAAATTATGCACAGATGTGAGGAAAAAAAGTCAGCTTTGTTCAAGCAGAGAGAGTGTCCCTTGCCTGTATATTTGCTATACACAGAAGAAATAGGAAGTCTGGAATGACGAAGTGCTTTAACAAAGATTAATTTTGCTGAACATGGAAGTAAGCCAAAAGCAGTTTCCTAGAGGGATTGTGTTTGATTCTTAGCTGGATGTTTAAAGTTTCCTCCTGATAACTAAACAGAGCTTCTGCCTGTTCTTGAGCAGTTTTTTACTAATGAGACCAGTAGTAAAATAAACAAACAAACAAAACCCAGCAAGCCATCTCCTCTCTCCCCTAAAACAACAACAAAACCAAAAAAAACCAAAACAAACAAAAATTCAAAAAACAACAACAACAACAATTAAAAAAAAAAAACTAAACAAGGAAAGGAGGGGCAGCATCACCATCCATTATGCTTTTCCCTGCTCCTCTCTGCTGTGCCTCCTCCAGGTGTGCATGGGCTTCCATGATTCCCTTGGGACCCACACTGTCACTGGGGTCATTCTGGGGCTCTCAGCCAGCCATGGGTCAGCGCCCTTTTGGGGCTCTCAGATGGCCGTGGGATAGCCCCATTCCAGTGGGGAACAGAGGCTGACTGAGGCTGCAGGACAGGGGGTGAGCAGTGACCACCCCACCTACACAGAGCTTGCCCTGTTCCCCCTTCGCTTCCCACTGGGTTTCTTTGAGCCAGTCACCTGTTCCTCTGGTCTGCTACACCACTTAGACCAATTCAGGAAACGAGACAAATTAAACCAGTTTAACTAGATAAACCAATTAAACTTGTTGAATCGGATGAACCAATTAAACCTGTTATAAAATTATTGTCAAACCATTTAAATAATTCAAAACATTTAAACCAGTTGAGTTTGATCTGATTAGATAAATTAAATTAAATTGAATTACATAAATTAGAGAAATCAATAATCAAGTTGCATTAGACAATTCAGACAGTTAAACCAGTTACTCCAGCTAAGGGTGCCAGGCCCTAAGGGACTTTGCCCTCGACTCACCACCAGGATGTTGGTTCTATTTTACAACCAGGAAGTTGGAACTCAGGATTTTTCCAGCCAGGGGAGGGATTTCTCTGCTCCAGGACATTCCCTGTCCCAGTGGAGGTGCTCATAGGGGGAGACCACAGGCACAGAAAGGACCAGTCTGCTGAGGAAGGTTGGGGGCTGGGGTGGACATTCTGGATCCAGGGTCTTCCTGGATCCAGAGAGATCCCAGTGCTGAGGAGACCCTGGATCCAAAGAGACACCGAATCTGAGAAGATTCCAGATCCAAAGACATTCTGGATCCAAGAAATTTCCAGAGACAAGAACAAGATTCCAGAGCTGAGAAGGTTCAGAATCCAAGGAGACCCCAGAGCTGAGGAAAAGATCGGGGATCCAAGAAGAAGATTCTGGAACAAAGAGACTCCAGATCTGAGGAGGAGACTTTGGAATGAGAAGATTATGTATTCAAGGAGATTCCAGAGCTGAGAAAATTCTGTCTCCAAGGACAAGATCCTAGAGCTGAGGAAACCCGAGATTGGAGGAGTAGATTCTGGCCCTGTGGAGTAGCCAATCCCTTGCCAGGATGTGGGAATTCTTGGAGCAGACTGTGGAAATCCAGATATCTAACACCACCCAGAATGTCACCTTGGAGAACCCCAGGTGAGGCGAAGGTGTGGGAGGAGCCCTGGGGTGCAGGGGGAGGTTTGGGTGGGGTCATCACCCCACAGTGGGATCATCCCCCAGAGGTAGGTCCGTGTCCTGCAGGTCTCCCAGTGCTCTCACCATCTCCCAGTAGTCCCACCATTATCTCCCATTGGTTCCAGCACCTCTCAGTGGTTTGTTTCCTACTGGTTCCACTGAAACACTAATCTTAGAAGAATTAGGATTTTAGTTAATAGTTAGTTATTTACTAGAATTAGTTAAAAAGCAAATGGATAGATAGACCTTGTTAAAAATAATTAAAATAAGTTAGAAGGAAAACCGGGCTTAAGGTAGTTATCTGAAACTTAAATAATTGATTGTCATTTTATGTTTGCTCAGCTGTGCTTACAATGATAAAAGACAAAACTAGTGAGCGGACCCAAAGAAACATAGACAATGCAACTAGAAACCCATTCTTCGAAAAATTGGACTATACCCAGAAACCATTTGTATTGTCATTGATAGAAAAGGTCGAGAGTTCAGGGCGAGGAAGACTCACCTTACTTCCTCCTTTTAAGACCTCTCCCCACAAAAACGACCCCAGACTTAATTTAAGAAGTCAATCACACATGCTTAATATCCATTCAAGCTAATTACCATAGGAAGCTGAGGATGGGAGGGACTGTTATTATGAATATGTATTTGTTTAAAGCTTCTGTCAATAAATAGTCTCTGTGATCACCTGTGATTTTGCAGTGCGTATTAGAGGATTACCTCACACTGCTGCCCAGCGCTGAATAAACATACACTTTCTAACTTTGAATTATTAGTCTTTTGTCCGTCACGGTTGAGTATCAGTATTAGACCAATACTCATATTTTGGTAAATCACCACCAGCTATCACTTGCTCCACCACAATCTCCCATCCTCCCCTGATTGCACCACCCCATTTCTGCTCCCCAGGACCTACTTCTACAGCGGGCACAGCTCCTTCCCCCCCCAGCCCTTCTGTTACCCCGGCTCCTCTGATGCCTGCCAGCCCCCCATTCCGCGGCTGTGTGGGAGTCCTGGTCTATGAGGCCACAACCTTCACTGTGACCATCTTCTTCTCCAACCCCCTGGACTACAACCTGTTTCCCATGGAGCTGGGCCTGGAGCTGTCACTGGTCAAAGCTCACCTGGGCAGGTTGGAGGACACCTACACCTGCATGTCCGAGAGGGGGACTCCCCCCACCACCAAGGGGATTATTGTGTGCTGCTGTGTCACCCTGGACACCTGCCAGGAGCCTGTCCAGGTGAGTGTTGGCCGTGTCAAGGTGACAGCCACCATGTTCAACACACAGAGGTCCATTATCAAGGTAGTTGTGCAGGAACAGGAGTTCTTAGGGAAGGCAGACAGAGGGAAACTTCCGTTCAATGTAATACTAAAATAATTAATTTAATTTTTACTGTGCCTGTGAACTTTAGCAGAGAAACAAGGCACACAAAAACTGCTTTCCCAGCAAGAGCAGTTAGAAGATAAGAAGACATCTGGTTGAATAATGTAGTAAGAGACAAAACAAGGACTGAATCTGAGAATTTGGGCTGGACTTTATGGTAATGGGTAAATTGTAATATGTACTCACTTGTAAAATTGTGTGTGTTCCAATGCTTAGGAGTATCCTTCATGCAACCTCAGGCCTGAATAAATGATGCCCTCTTTAAACCAAATTAGTGTTAAGGAGTCTTATTCCAGTATTTTGGAGATTTTGTGACAGTAAATTGGAGAGGCAGCCAGAAGATCAGCCTAGAGCTTCAATGAATCTACAGTCGGCGGATCTCCCGCCAGCACTGAGGAGTTTTCAGGGAGAACCTCAACTTTAGACCTTCAGGGACTCAAGGCAATATCCCTGGGGTAAGTAAAGGCATCATTTAACTTATTTTTCTTGGTGTTATTGACAAGGGATGTGAATCCCCAGACAGAGTTAATGGTAAAGGGAGTTTGATTCCCTGGGTAAGCTTATCGGGGGAGATTTGAGTTCCCCACCTCAGGGAGTTTTCAGTTTCCCCTGTCCAGGGTCCAAGTCCTCAGGAAGTATTAGGGGTTCAAGTCCCCTAGGAAGTATTAGAGCTTGTCCCTGGGAGGTATCAGGAATCATTGTATCAGGCCAAGATTGTAGTTTCAATAAAAATCATTGTTCTGCTGTCTTGTAGCACAGGCTGCCACCATCTTGACTTGGACAGAAGAAGGAAGCAAGGAAAAAACAGAGTGTCACTTTGTTACTGAAACCTGGCTCCAGCTTCATCTGGAGATGCTTTTGTGGTGAAGTTTGGTTAATTCCTTTGCATTCCTTGTGTTCTTTGCATTCTTCTTGAATTCTGAGAGCGTGTTCATGTGAGAGTGGTGTGTTGATTTGAGTTTGCCAGCATATCAATATGTGGATGCCCGTGATATAAAAATTAATTTGCAGAGAGACTGTTGGGGCACCATAGAGTGATTGCTGGTGTTTTGGAGTTGCTTTATTTTTGTGTGTGTGGCTAAGATTGCATTTGTGGACTTGAAGCACCCTCTTTTGTCAGTTTTAGTGATTGCAGGTTTGGCAGTCCTCTTTCTTTTTGCCTCTTCTGCCTCCATTACAAACCTGGAAATATCATTAGGACTTCCAGAGGTAATAGCCTGTATATTTGTAATTATTGAATATGGGGCTGGTGTCTCCTAAAGCCAAAGCAGGAGATGATATTCCAAATTCTCCATTGAAATGTTTGCTGAAAAACTGGAAACCAGTGGTGGCCAGTATACCAGCTAAACTACCAGCCTAAGTGGCCAGAGAATGGTAGCTTAGTTTATAACATCCTTTTATAGCTGATATTGTTTTGTAGAAGAGAAGGGAAATGAAATGAGTTTCCTTATGTGGATTTATTCTTTTATTTGGAAAATCATCTGGAACTGCAAAAGGAGTGCACAGTGTTGAGGCGAATCTGAGATAAACAGAAAGTCTCCCATGGCCTGGTAGTGGTGCCAGAACTTTTCTCTCCAGACAATCTTGAGGAGTGGGTGAGATGCCTTAGCTCTTCTCTATAGAGAAGATCTGGAGAGAGTACCTAAACTGTTGGGAACCATTCTCAAGACCCAAATTGAGGGGATATTCAAGTTCTGCTACATAATCTAGTGGATTCTACAGAAAGATGGTACTCCAGACTGCTTGGAGGGAGGTGGGCAGTGTAGGCACAGAGGGCAGGCTGCCAGGAGCTGTTGAAGGGTGCTTTCCTTCCCTGGACCCCCACTGGGACCCCAACATCAGGGAAGGGAAGGGTTTCTTGGGACAATATCAAAAGTGGATATTATTTGGCTTTAAGCACTCCATGCCAAGGGCAGTCAGTTGTTCTAAACTTTATGAGCTGAAACAAGAACCATGTGAGACTCCGACTGCATTTGCAGAGTGCTTAAGGGCAGCTGCTGGGAGATACACTAATATTGAACCAGGAAAACCAGAGGAAGCAGCTTCCATATTTATAGGAAACTCAGTGCTGGATATTAGGAAGAAGCTGGAAGAAGCAGACTCTCATGACATAGAGAAACTCTTACAAGTGGCCTGGATAGCTTTAAATAATAGGAAGAAGAGGAAGAAAATAAGATCTGGGAGAAAAAGTAAAGGAGAAGGAGGAAAAAATAAAAGAAACAGGAAATTGAGGTGGAGAAGAGAGAGGTGCAATATGAATGGCAGAACAGAGGGGCCCTGCCCAGGGAGGATTGAAGCTGCATCAATATGCTAACTGTAAAGGGTTTGGGCACTAGAGACAGGAATGTGCTCAGGAGCAGAGGGTGGTGGAGGGAACAGAACTATCTCTACACCAAGAAGGAAGGCGACTAGGAGCAGAAATCCCAGCTGAACCCCTGGTTACCACTGAGCTGGGAAAACAGAAAATTGACTTTCTAATAGACACTGGCGCTACTTATTCGTATTAAATGCAAACCAGGGAAAATTAGGCCAAAAAACTGTAAATGTTGATGCAACAGGGGGTGCGGAAAAGTGAGCATTATTTAACCCCATTAATTTTAAATTCAACAACTTATGGATAACACACCAATTTCTATATATGCCAGAATGCCTGATACCTCTTTTTGGGAAGAAATGTATTAAGTAAATTGTGGCTCAAATTATATTTAAGGATGGAGAAGTACAATTATTGGTCCCTGAGACAAAGGCCATTAAGGCCAGAACTTTTATGTTACGGAGTATTCAGGAACCCGACAATTCTGGAGGAATACTGAAAGCCATAGCAAATGCAGAAACACCCTTGGTTTGGGCCAGTGGAACTCCAGGACATTCCAGTCAAGCTCAGCCTGTAAGTGTTACCTGAAAACCTGGATCAAAACTGGTAAGGCAGAAAGAATATCCTTTTAAATTAGAAGCTGGAAAGGGGAACTGAGAAAATTTCAGGGATTGGATTACTGATGGCATGTGAATCAGAATATAACACTCCTATTCTGCCAGTTTTAAAAACTGGAACAGAGAGGTAAAGCTTAGTGCAAGACCTACAAGTAATCAATCAAAAGTTCAGGTTGTTCTCCTACTATGTTAAATTCTGTTAATGGTGGTTGGAGACAGAGTCATGACCCTCTAGAGATTCATATGACAAAAGCTCCTTTATACTTCAGAATCCTTCTTAAATAGAGGGTTTGAATTTCCTGGTTCTGGACAGCTGACTGGCTCTCTGACCAGTGAAGTGTCTGCAGCTCAGCAGGATGGAAGGTCATTGGGTGAAATCTCGGTTTGGGTTTGAATATACCCTATCATTTTTCACCTAGGGCCTGTTTATCAAACCAGGCTCACCAAACTGAATTTCTTATCTATGGCTGAATTAATTGCTTAGCTACAAGCCAGGTTGTGCTGTGACAATTCCCTGTTTCCTTTTTATTAAAAAATGCGACTTGTTATCTGTCATTTTACTTTACCAGCCTCAGCTGCCTCTCTGCTGCCTTGGAGTCAGGGCTGCTGCTTCCCTGCAGTGCTGGCAGGGAAATACAGCAGGAGCTGCTCTTTTCAGTTTTGGTTTCTTCTCACTTCCACACTGTCCCCTTGAGTCCTGGCCTTTGCAGAAGCCCTGCAGGCTCCTGGCACTGGTGCCAGTGCTAGTGTCTCTGCAGCCACATCCCTGGGACAGTGCCAGAGCCCCCCTGGGGGCACCACCAAGAACTGGAGGGCTCCCAAGGGCAGGGCCAGAGGGCTGAAGCCCTCTGTGCCAAGCATGAGCGTGGCTGCCAGTGCAGGAGGGCTGGCAAAGACAGAGCCCCAAGGGCTGTTGGGGGGATCTCTCCTCATCCCTGAGCACCCCCAGCCCATGGGGGTCCTACCTCCCTGTCTGGGGCTGGTCAGTGTCTGGGCAGGGCAGTGTCAATGCACCTCAGGGAGCTGAGGCTTGCCATCCTTCTTTCCAACAGGCAGGAGGGGACCTCAGAGACGGGGAAATGGAGACAGGTCCTTGCTTGGGTGACAAGCGAGTCCCCTCCAGAGCTCCCCTTCCTTTCCCAGGTGCTCCTAGAGAGCATAAAGGTCTGGAAATTGAGAGCAAGGAAAATGATGAGGTAAAGGAAGGACCATCGTGGGGGTGCCCAAGGCTACCCAGCAGTGCCTGTGTCTCTGTGGACCTGTGCATCCATGTGAGCATTGGTGTGGGCAGAGAAGACCACACCCACAGCTGGATCCTGCAGTTCATGAACACACATGTTCCATTTGACACAGTAGGATGGGGATGTCTTTAGGTGATCACATATCCTTATTCTACATATATGGAATAGGTTTTGTATGTTTTGATCTATCACACATTGTGAATACATGGGCAAGTGTAAGAGTCCGTCTAAAAGCCTCTCGTTTGTTTTGCCCAACGACCATCATCTGAAGCCTAAGAAGACCCCGCGAACTGTAGTTTCCAGAGCTCTGGCCTGGCCTAGGTGGGTACAAAAAGGACAATTCGCAGGTGACCAGGATGTGTTCTCATGGCAACCGATCATGGGACATGGAACTGCGTTTAAGAAACAATGGCACCACGAGCATCGGTCGTGACGACCCTGATAATCGCGTCATGCTCTGCTCCCACCGAGCTACTGCTGGAACCCTTCCCTGATTCCACCTGCTTTCACAGAGAACACCTTCCCACCTCTTGGCCAGAAGCCACTTGCTTTGGAAAGAACTATGAAGACACCCCTGGACTGACGACCCCCTCGAGATCTCCCCGGTAGTACTGGACCTCTATTGGCTGGTTTCCATGAGGATGCGTCCGACCGTTTGGTAGCTATACCCCCTTTTCTCCCCCTTTCTCTCTTCTCTTCTCCCTCCTTCTCTCTCCCCCCCATCACATTCATTGGTTGAGCACAAAAATAAAGTGCATTTCTGCAAGAGTAACTGATTTTGTCCCCTGTGTGTCTTTTGCACTCTGAGATTCCCAAAAAAAGAACCTTCACGACCCCCGCTCTAACTGGGCAGACCGTGACAGCAAGTCACAGAAATACTTTTGGTTCATGGCATCCAGAACACATTTCTGATGGCTCTGTCAAGGGTTAGGCCTGGTGGAAGGCCCACTTTCTCCCTTCCCATCTCCAGTCCATTTGTGGGACCTATCCCTGTACTCACCATCCCCTGGAGAGCTGCAGATGTCCTTGGTCATCACATCTGCACATGCACTGTGGGGTTTGGGTCAGACAGGCAGCAACCCAGCTCAGCCCTGTGGCCTTGTCCCTGTTCCCACTGCTGAGTCTTTGCTGGGCCAGCACCTTCCCGTCCATGTGGCCTCTTCCTGCATTTCCCTTGTCTCCCAGATTTACATCTTCGTGAGAGGAATGTCGAATTTGTCTTTACAAACAAGCTGTATATGTGCTGGTAGATAAGGCTAGCACTAAGAGATAAAAGAAACAATGGGATGGATTCCACTGATTGATGAATGGGAAAAGATATTTGCCTTTACAAGCTAACTATAGGTTTGCTGATAAATGAAATTTGATATCAGAAGATGAAAGAAGCAATGGGGAAAAACTATGAATTGTATAAGATTTAAAAATTAAAAGGAAGGGTTAAACATTAGAGGGGAATCTCAGGTGTCAGGCGTTCTGGGAAGTCTGTGCCTCTCAAGTACCTCAGCCAATGGGGAAAGAGAGAGGGAAATGTTGCCAGGAAAATAGGATGACAAGGAAGCTGCATCCTCCAAAAATCTGAGAGATCCCAGGGGAATGCCCCATGGCCTCTCCTTTTATTCAAATAAAACAAAAAGGACTCCTCTGTCTCCTTTTTGGAAATAAACCTCTGGTGTTTGTGGATTAATTTTCCTGACATGCCCAAGCTCGTTTTGGTTTGGTTTGTGGTCCCAGGTCGATGCCTTTGGCTCCCTAAAGCACTTCAACATTTGCCAAGTCTCTCACTATGACCTGAAACTTCCTTAGAGCTGTTGGTATTTGCCCCCTTTGCTAAGCAGTGCATGAGAGCCAGAGGAAGCAATGGTCCTGCTGCCCTCCCCAAATCAGCTCTGCCCTCAGTGCTGCTCCACACACCCTTTCCCCTTGGGCCTGCCTTGTGCCCAGGACAGGCCCTGCTCAGCAGCCCTGCAGTGCTGAGCCCCAGAGCAAAGCCATCCTCCAGCTCACACAGCAGCAGCAGCAGCAGCAGCAGCAGCAGCAGGAGAGTTGTCCATTATGTGAGAGAGCAGCTGGAGTCCATGAAGCTCCCCTGGGAATGGGTGAGGAACCAAGGGAGAGCTCCTGGGCTAAGATGAAAGAGGTGAGAGCTCCAGGTGACATTAGTGTGGGAGTTTGCTCACACAGTGTTCAGCATTTCTGTATATCTTCACTAACATTTGAGAAAAGTTTCAGGGTTGAGAAGCTTCCTGCACTTTCTCCTGCATTACCTCCTCTGCTTTTGCTTTAATTGAAGTTTTTACTTCTTTGTCAGCCTTATTGTTTCATCTCAGAATTCTTCAGAAATCCAGTCTTTTCATTCACTGCACCAACATGAAAAAGTGGTGCAATTAAGAAGGTGGAAAACAATGCAAAAATCTAAAGACAAAGCAATTGGTGGAGACTATTATCAATGCAATTTATTAAAATCTCATGCAAAGGGTCAGGGAACATTTAAAATTTCACAATGACTGAGGTCTGTTTTGCTTAGAGCAAAACCAAAGCCAAAGCAGCTCATTCCCTGGCCAGAAGCTCTGCTCTCATACTGCTGGGCACAGCACAGCCCCACTGCTGTGGTTTTCCTCCCCACACTCCCAGCCTACACAAACACAGCAAAGCAGAGAGGAAACCTCTGCAAGAGTCTCCTCCTGCACAGCCCCTCTTCCCCAGTTCTGCCTTGGGGCTGTTTCACATACTGGCTCAGCTTGGAGGTACCTCTGGAATTTCTCTGCTCCAAGCCCACTGCTCCAGTCGGGCTGATTGCCCCCGGTTGCCCAGGATCAGTACATCCAACAGCAAAGTTTTGGGGGTGCATCTGTCAATGAGAGGTACTGGAAGCAATCAGTGAATGCCCCTCATCCCTGGCAGCTGGGTCTGTTCTCCTCCCAGGAACAGAAAGGTGGGAGGGAGCAGCCAACTGCACATGGCTCTGTTTGCATCTGAACAGCATTGGCTCACACATTCAGCAAAGCCATCACAGCAAGAAATTCCTGTGAGAGTACAAACCTGTAGCTGTTTCAAAAGGCTGGGTTTGGCTTCCCAGCCTTCGAGGAGCTATGAGAACCGAATAGCTCAGGGAGTGTTGAGGATTGGTTGGAAAGCCATGGACATTGCTATGGATATAGATCGATGGAGGCAGGAGTATAGCTCCTGCTAAGCAGAAAGCTAGGCCTTACTCCTAAGCAGACAGTAAAGGCCTTGCTGCAGGCAAGCAGCTTCCGCTGAGCAATAGCTTTTGCTAAGCAGAGATTTTGCAAAAGCCATACAGTTAGTATAATTTGCAGAGTTAGTTGGTAAGTAATACATATGACTATTGTTCAATCAAGGCCTTATAACTTCTAGGTGGCACGTAGGAAGCAAAGCATAACCCTGGGATTGATACTATATAGCAATAAGTATAAGAAAAAGGAAAGTAGCAGCCAAGACTAGTTGTTAGGTAGAAGGTATACATTTTGGCTAGAAACTCAGAAGAAGTGGTTATCTCACACTTGCAATAACCAATAAGAGGAGAGGCGTACATAGCATTGTACTACTAATAATAATGCTGATTTATGCTATTCTGGGCTATAAATGTAACTGATGCTCTGAATAAAGTCGGATTATGCTTTATCAATCATATTGAGTGTCTGGCATATCCCCTCGCCGTTCCTCCACAAGTGGCCCCAATCCCTCCGCAAGGGTCCAAGGTCTCTCTCTCTCTCCCGCCATGGCAAGGGAGTTCTCAAGGCAGCCCAGCTACCTGCTTGCAGAAACAAAGGCTCCAAGACTCCCAGCTGAGGTTCCGAAGATAGTTTATTTCTCTGAAGGGGGTCAGCTTGCAGAATCCAATTGCATCATGTAAAAAGGGGTTTATATATCTTTTCATAGGATTGAAATTATAACCAATAAAACTACAAGTTGCTAACATTGTCCAGTCACTTTCAGTCTCTAAGTAAAGAGACACCCAATCACCTAACTAGTTTAAAAGCCAATAGAAATCCCAAGAGATAACAGAGCTTTGGCAAAGACATATGTCATACAGAAAGGAATTTTCTTTGTCTCTTCAGAGTACCAAATTCCAGGGGCCCATCCCAGGGGAGTTAGCTTCACCCACAATTACTCTCTCTGTATTTACAAAGAGAGCATTTTTAACAGTTTTCTTAAAACATTGAACCAGGCATGAGAACATGGCTAACACAATGAGAATGACAATGAAAATCCACAAAATTCCCTTGACTAGGGAAGAAGCCCATCCCATCAGTCCCCACTGGCTAAAGAGATTGTTGACCCAGTCTGGGGTAGTTTCAGTTTTCAGGTCTTTCACGAGGGCTTTCAGCTTCTGGATGTTTTCTTGGATGGATGTGGAGCAGGAAGAAAGGTTGAAGCAGCACATTCCTTCAAAGTCTTTGCAGCCGTGTCAGTGGGAGAGCAGCAGGAAATCAATTGCTGCTCGATTTTGCAGAGTTGCATGTCTGATGGTTTCGTCATCTTTCAAAAGATCACTCAGAGCAGCAGATGTAGCGTTGGCCTGCTTACTAAGCCAGCACCCCAAATGGTCAATATCACCAAGGGTTTTTGTTGCTGCTACCCATGGATAAAACAGGGAGGCAGCAATTGTTTTGGGTTCGTTCCAAATGTACAATTTGGGGTCACAACTCTCATCAAATTCAGTGTAGGATCTTTTTTTGCGTTTTGATTTGCTTTCTTTTTTCCAATTATGTAACAGAGTGATGTTGGGGGTGAGGGTAGAAAACTTGCCAAGACTACATGGACCTCCTTGAAGACGGGAGGGGATTCCAGCCCAAACTCGGCCACCACAGATGAGAAACATACCCTTGGGTAATGTCTTGGGGTGGAGGAAGGACTCAGAAATTATGGGGACGGTGTAATTACACCAGTCTGGGAAATTGTATGCTTTGTTTATGGGTGAAATGTCTTTCCTGTGTGTGTTTTTGTGCAAATCCAATTCATACAGGTTTTATCTTGGGCGTTTGAAATAAAATTTGACACAGTATGTTGCTTTGGAGGACCCCAGCAAATCCAATTCTGGGGGTTCCTCAAAAGCATTTGGCAAAATTTTTGTCCAATCATCTCAGGTGTCCACAGGGTTGGGTCTCTTACCTGTGGTGCGAAGGAGTTCTGAGTTTTGAACGGGCCATTTATCTGCTGCAAGTGGAATTCCCACTAAGCATGTGGAAAGTGGGTTGTCAATGCTGCCCAGGGATAAACACAGGTTATCTTGTTTTAAAGTCTTTGCTAAAGTCACCCAAACATTGTGGTTGGGTTGTGGGCTTATCCAGCCGAAGGCATGTGGTATGGTGAAGGACATCCAGGTTGCAGTGAGGACAGCATCGACAAAGATATTTTTCATCTTTGAACAGGGATGTGGCTTCTCATAGGAAATACAAGCAAAAATTGTTATCATGGGAAGGGGAGGGATTGGGTTCTGTCCTTTCCTTTCCCCCGCTGTTTTCTTACTAAACTATTAGGGTTGAATACAAAATATCAGGTTTTAACAAAGATGATAAAAAGGCAAAACAAATTATTTTTTTTTCAGCATAGGTTAATAGCATTCAAACTAAAAACTACTTTAAAAACAATTAAATTTCAGCTTAAGGCTTGACTGAGGCAGCTGCGTGCTGCTTATTTTTCTGTTTCGTCTGTTGTCTAGTTACAAGATGATCTTTTTTTTGGTATGTGAGTGCTCTGCGACGCCTGCGTCTCCAAGCAGAGCTGGTTTGATTTTGAGGAAGCTTTGTGTTGGCTCCGGGAGAATTGTTTCCAGTGCTTGAGGGGGTGGATTTTGCAGTGCCTAAATAGGGTTTAATGTTTTTTCCTGGGAACCATTTTGGATCAGATGGCAGGGATACACAAGCATATCCCCTTCCCCAGGTGATCAGTTGATAGGGCCCAGAAATTTGGTGTGTTTCTGGGTCTTTCACCAACACTGGTGGTTTCTCAGTGAGCTTGGCTTGGGTTGTGTTTGCAAAGTGACAGAGGATTGGAGGACCAGGTTCTGATGTTGTACAATTCAAGAAATTGAAAACATAGAGGGCTTTACAGAGCCTCTCAACTGGAGAAGTATTTCTGTGTCTCTTTTTTGCTGATTGAGAACTCTTTTGAGGGTTTGGTGAGTTCTATCTACAATAGATTGTCCTGTGGGATTTGAGGCAATGCCAGTGATGTGCTCAATTCCCCATTCACTGAGAAACTTTTTCAGTTGTTGAGATTTGTAGGTGGGTCCATTATCAGTTTTGACCCTTTTTGGAATGCCGAGAGTGGCAAATGCTAGGACAAAATGTTTGATAGCAGGAGTGGCTTTTTCTCCTGCATGAGCCTATGCAAAAACTGCTCCAGAAAACGTGTCAACTGACACGTGTAAGTATTTGGACTTCCCAAAAGACGGGAAGTGGGTCACATCAGTCTGCCACAGTTGGCAGCTGTTGAGACCTCTGGGATTGACTCCTGTACCCATAGAGGGTATTTGGTAATTTTGACAGCTTAGACATGTTGCTACAATATTTTTTGCTTGGTCTTTTGGAAGTTTAAACATTCGAATAAGAGCAGGCACATTTTGGTGAAAAAATGCATGCGACAGCTTTGCCTGAGCAAAGATGTCAGGTACATTTGCAGTTTCAACAGACATGGCTAGTGCATCTACCTTTCTGTTTCCTTCTGTAATAAAAGCTGGGAGATCAGTGTGTGATCTCACGTGAACAATATGATAGGGTTGTTTTCTGCGAGAAATTGAGTTGTGTCAATGTGGAAATCAATTGATGTAACTGGGTTGGAAACATCTTTCAAAAAAAAGTGTTCTGGTCTCATAGCTATATCAGCTATATAAGCTGAATCTGTGATCAAATTAAAAGGTTCATCTTTGAATTTTTCAAAGGCTCTAACAGCAGCTGCAAGCTCTGCAATTTGTGGAGATCTCTCCACTATTTGAACATCTGATTCCCAATTTTGGGTTTTGGGGTCTTTCCAAGTCATGACTGACTTGTGAGAAGAGCATGAGCCATCAGTAAAGATGGTTAGAGCTTTGAGAGGAGTCCTGCTCTGGACTAATTTTGGAACTAAATGAAAACCTACATCTTTGTTAAAAAGCTTGTGCTTAGGAAAATGAATGGAAATTTGGCCAGTGTAGCTATCTAGAGCAAATTGAAGACTTTCGTTGGTCTGGAGCAAATGCTCCAGATCTCCAGTGGTCAGTGGCAGGTAAATGCATGTGAATTCACACCCTGCGAGAGAGTGGAGGCGAGTTCTGGCCTTTTTTATCAGGTGTGCCATGATTTCTTGAAATGTGGTGATTGTCTTTGTGGATTGGTTGCTTGTGAAGACCCATTCAAGGATCAGCAAAGGGTCTATGAGTTGAGAGTCCCACTGGAAAATCAGTCCATGAAAGTGAGGAGCTTTTCCCAGAATCACAAATTGGAAGGGCAAATTGGGTTCAAATTGATGAGCTTGTCGTGAGGAGAGGGCTTCTTGGACTTTGATGACGGCACTTTGAGCTTCTGGTGTGATGGTGCATAGAGAGTCGAGGTCTTCCTTGCCACGAAGGAGGTTGAACAGGGGGGCAAGTTCTTTTGTTGTGATTCCCAGAAGGGGTCATATCCAGTTGATGGATCTGCACAGACTGTGTAGGTCTCTCAGGGTCTTCGGGTTGTCTCGAATGGAAAGTTGCTGGGGAACGATGGTTCTCTCACGAATTTGAAATCCAAGATACTTCCACAGGCTGGTGTACTGTACTTTGTCTTCACAGATTTCAAATCCTACTTTTTCAATGGTTTCAATGGTTTCAATGGTTGTTTTCACTGCTTTGTCTAAATAAGTCTTTTCTGAGGCACAAATGAGAATGTCGTCCGTGTAATGATAAATGATTGCATCTGGGAATGAGCTTCGAATTGGAGAAAGGACGTGGGCCACATACCATTGGCATATGGTGGGAGACTTTTGAGTCCTTGGGGAAGAAAAAGCCAGTGGTACCTGTTGAGGGGAGCCTCTCTATTTAGAGAGGGGATGGAGAAGGCAAACCGAGGTGCATCTTGGGGGTGCAGAGGGATGCTGAAGAAGCGATCTTTGATGTCAATGACGGCGAGTGTCCAGTCTCAAGGCAGCATGGATGGAGAAGGCAGACCAGGCTGGAGAGGACCCATGTCTTCGATGACGTCGTTGATCTTGCAAAGGTCTTGGAGAAGCCTCCATCAGTTGGTTCCAGGTTTTTGTAGGACAAAAACAGGAGTGTTCCAGGGGCTTGTGGTTTCAACAATGTGGCCTTTGGCAAGTTGTTCTTCTACCCAGGAGTGCAATGCATGCAGTTTGACCTTTGAAAGGGGCCACTGCTCGTCCCAGAGAGGATCTTCACTTTTCCAGGTGAGTTGAGGGGTCGGTGGTAACGTGCGCACCTCAGTGGCCCCAAATAGAAATCCCGGCTTTGAAGTTGGAGGGACACTCCCCATCGGGAGAGAACATCTCTGCCCCACAAAGTGATGGGGGGTCTGTCCACGAACGGGTAGATGGTTGCCAACTTGCCTTCAGATCCTTCGACGACAACGTTGTTCCTGCTTCGCATGGACACGGTGACACCACCGATTCTGGAAATCATGCAAGCTACCAGTTGCGGTTCCCAGTTGGCTGGCCATTCTGAGAGAGCGATGATGGTGACATCAGCTCCAGTGTTGTCATCCCTGGTCTGAAAGCTGGGCTTGAAGTGGTGAGGAAACCTGGTCTGACTGTGGGGCTGCGGGGTGTGGGGACTCAAACAGGGACATGTGGGGTCACTGGAACCACTGCTGTGAAGGGACTCCAGCAGTTAAAATCTCTGGCCTTGGCAGTTTTCACAGAGTCCTGGACCCACGGTTCCATGTGTCCCCTCAGTGCCATAGTGTCCCCATGATTCTAGGAGTCCCTGCACTGTCACAGACCAGCAGCACTGCAGTGAGAGCAGCACCACTGGTGGGGCTGCAGCCGCTCTGGAACAGGAGCAGCAGCTGTGGAACAGCAGGGGAGAAGCTGTGGAACACAAATCCCATGAGCAGCTGCTGGGGGAGCTGGAGATGTTTATCCTGGACAAGAGGAGGCTCAGGAGGGAACTTTTTGCTCTCTACAACTCCCTGGCAGGAGGGTGCAGCCAGGTGGGGATTGTCCCTTCTCCCAGGGAACAGAGAGGACAAGAGGACACAGACTTAAGCTGCACCACAGGGATGCTTAGCCTAGACATTAGAAAGAATTTATTCACAGAATGGGTGATTGGGCACTGGAATGGGCTGCCCAGGGAGGTGTTGGAGTCACAGTCCCTGGAGGTGTTTAATGAAAAGACTGGATGTGGCACTGAGAGCCATGGCCTGGTGACAATGTGGTGTTAGGTCATCGGTTGGACTGGATGATCTCAAAGGCCTTTTGCAACCTAAATTTTGTGATTTTGTGATTCAGTGGAACAGCAGTGGAACATGGGTGGAAAATCGTGGAACAGGCCCGGCAGCCATGCAGCGACAACGGAGATGCCGAAGCTGTGGGACACAGAGCGGCTCTGAGCACTGTGTCCCACAGGAGCCGGCCCTGCACACCAGAGCGATGCCCCTCAGGCTGACCCAGAGCGGGGGCAGGGCAGGAATTGCTGCTGGGCTGTGGGAGGGGTGCATTGAGTGCATTTGATGGTGCATTGGGCGGTTGATCATGGTCATTGTGGCCACGTGTGGCAGTGCCAGGACCCTTCCAGTTCATCTGAAGTCATGAACTCAGAAGAAACTCAAAACAAAAGGAATCAAACTGCCTTCTCTACTGCAGGGAAACACATCTTGCTAGAAGCTTAATGATTTCTGATTTAGGAACCAAACTGGGTCAATTATTGGCATGTGGTTTGTTCTAATCCAGAAGAATTTCCAAAGTACCATGATTCAGTGCTAAAAATGAGGAACATGCCTCATCATCTGGATATTGCACAAGGAGTACAGAACTATTTGTGGTTTTTACGACCAAGAAAACAACTGGAATTCTTTTCCCAATTTCACTCTTTCTTCCTCTCTCTGGGATTAAGCCTCCACCACTCCGTGCAGGTCTGCTTTCCATAATCTTCTCCTCTGGAGTTGAGATGTGACAAATGAACAGTAGGAAGAGGGAGGATAATGGACCACTCCAAGTGCACACTCTGTTTTTGTAGCCTCTGGATTTCCAGTGTTTAGAAATTGTCATGTTTTAAGCTATCTGACCAAATCCCATGTTTCTCGCTTGTGCCCTGGCGAAAAACCTTCCTTTGGCTCTGTTTAGGAACTGACCTTCAGAAACACCTCATTGCAGATGCATTTTTGCTGGTCTTGCTAAGACATGACAAGTAAATCATGAGAAGGGGAAGTGATGATGGAGAGGGAAGAAACAATTGATTTAAAATTGATTTTAAACTTTTTTTCCTTCTCTAAATGCAACAGACCCTGCTAAAACATTTCTCCCCAGCTTTCCTGTGAGGTGCCTTGAATTTCTGCAAGGTCACACTGGGGTCTCCCCATGGCCTTTTCTACTCCAGGCTGACTCTCCCTCTCTCCCTGACTCTCTCAGCTTGTCTCTGTCACAGAGGTGCTCCAGCCCTCGGAGTGTCTTGGTGGCCTCCTCTGCAACTGCTCCATGGGGCCCAAGACTTCCCTTTGCTGAAGACCCTGTTGTAAATTGTTTCTGCAAAAATGACTGTTGATAGGAGAGGGGAAACTCATTTTTCCTGAAATGCTGGCACAACTGTAGGGAAATTTTGCACAGCTCAGAGCCCCTCAGGGAGGCAGGGACATTTCCACGGGGTCTGTGGAGATGGGTGGCCAATCTGCTGGCACTGGGAGCATTTGTGAGTGTGTCCAGCTTGTTCTCCTCAGGCTCTTTGCATGTGGCCAGTGGCTGTCAAATGCTATCCCCTTAGCTGGCATCTCCAACAAAGCCTGGAGCTCTCCTCAGCGAAAAGTCTCCAATTCGAACTTCAACAATTTGACACACCAACAATTCCTTTTCAAGATGAATGGCATCACAGTACTTGTCCATCTGGTCAAGAATCCCCTCAGGGACACTCTGGTCTCTCATCTGTGGAGTGCAAAGCAACAACACTCCAGAGAAAAATCTTCCCCTGCAGGCACTGCAGCTTTTTGGGCAAGTTGCAGAGCAAACAGTCAAAGCAGTGGCCTGAAATGTTCTCCCAGCTGGGCCTCAACGTATCTGGATCCACAGGGTCCTTGTGGAAAGAGAGAAGCAGAACCCTTCACTAATGTCCCGGAATGTCAAACAGCCATGGACAGCTCTCAGGAATCAGTTCTCAGTGGATTTTCACTTTCTGAAAGCCCAAGATATCTGAAGGTCTTCCTGATGTCCCAGGCCTTGGGTAAACAGGGCTTATAAGAGATGCAGGCAGGGGACCAACATCCCTCCCCCTGACTGGGCCCCTCTGTTTGCCCAGTTTGATCCCAGTGGCTCCCTAGGGACAAACACCTTCTCCCTCACATCCTTTGGGATGGGCACATCCTGCTCTGGGCCATTGGTGGCCTGGGCCCAGGGCCAGGGCATTGCAGAGACACTGAGTGGGGACAAGGGCCCTGGGGAGCTGTGGGCAAGAACCAGTGAGGGGCAGTGCTGGAATGGGAGCCTTGTTGGATATGGGGTCCCTGGCACCCCCCATGTGTTGCAGCTGTGCAGAGCAAGACCCAGGTGCTCTGGGAGGGCACAATGGCTGCAGGTGTGACAGGATGAGGGTCTGTCCCAGGGCAGGGGATATTCCCACCTGGACTCCACCCTGGGGCTGAAAGGGAAATAATGGGGTGGTGTGGATATGGGAAGTGCCACACGTGACTAATTCCCCAAGCTTCAGGCTTGCCTTCATCTGATCATCAATTCCCAGTGGTGCCCAGTGTCTCCAGTGACTGCAGATCCAAATCACCTGGCTATTTCCTAGGTTTATGACACCATTGTCCTATCATGTCCCAGTTTTCTGAGATTCTGGCATCTTGTTGTCCCAAGAAGAGGGGCCAGTCCATCTCCTGTTTCTCCATGGGGCAGGAGGGGAACAGTGATGATTCTGCTCAGACAGGCTGGGTGAGTGGCTGGGGTCAGCTCTGGAACACCTTGAAGGAAAAACCCTTGGAGACAAGGGTGGGCTGGGGACACATGGAGCAGGGAGGAGGATGGTGGCCCATCCCCCCAAGGAAGCCACTTAAGAGCACATGGTTTGAGACAAAGAAAGCAGCCCCTTTCTGGGAGCCTCCCCTGAGGCTGTGCGGAACAATCAGAGGCCTGGGTTGGTGATTGACAGCCCAGGAAACCAATTAGAATGCTTTTTCGCTTTCACAAATCACAGGGGAAAAGCATTAGTGGGGCTTTTTGCTTTCCGGTCGGGGAGGTGAGCAGGAGCCCGTCGGGCTCCCGGCCCTGGGCATGGGGTCCAGTCTGGCCTGAGTGCAGCCCAAACCCCAGCAGGGGGAAGGGCCCAGCGCCGGGAAGGCCCCCGGGTGGACCCGGCCCAGCCTTGGCAGGCCCCGGTCCCTGCGGGGGACCTGGCCTGGCCCGGCCCTGGGGGGAGCCCAGCAGAGCCCCGGCGGGGTCGGCTCGGCTCTACACCCCCCCGGCCCCATGCAGCAGAGCTCGGCTCGGCTCGGCTCGGCCTGGCTCGACTCGGTTTCTCGGCCCCACACGGCGGCAGAAGGAAGTCCAGCCATCCCATCTCCATGTGGTAGCTGCGTTTTTCCCAGCATGCCTTCAGCCTGGCTCCTTACCGTTTTGGATACAAGTTTAACTTTTTGTGCCTGAATGAGACTTCGGATTTCCTGAGCTCCCCAAAACGAAAGGCATGAAGCAAGAAGAATTACAGAAGTCAGCAGAATGAAGACAAGTTCTCATAGAAGGAGAGATCAGGAAAAGTTGCCACTGATAAGTAGCTTAAAACCTTTTTTTTTTGTGGGCTTTAGAGGATTGTGACTTTACTTAAATTCCTTTAAACTGTAGAATATACTTGGGGAGGTTAAAGTGCCTGAGATGAAGACTTTTTTTTGCCTCGAGAAATAGAGCTCTCTGTTTTTAGGACTGGAATTGGACAGAGACATTTGGTGAAGAGTGAGATGAAGAGACTTCTTGTGTTCTCAGCTGTCTGCCTTTAAAATAACATCCCATGTGATTCAGCAACCCATATACAGCTCTGAAAACACTGTGAAAAAGGGAGGAAAAATCATAATTTGTAGGTTCCGTGCGGATGCAAGTTATGAGAGTGAGACACCCTCTAAGCCTAAACAAGAAAAAGGGACTTTTCTCTCTAGAATGAACTGAAATGATTATTTGAGTGACTGACTGAAGTGTTCTCTGTATGTTGCTGGTATGATGAAAGGGGGAGGAGGGAGTAGTCTGGAAATCTCATTCTGAATTGTTTTGTGTTGTTAATAAATTTCTTCTTGTACCCCTTTTAAGTTTCAAGCCTGCTTTGTCTTTACTCCTAAATTCGATCCCCAAGAGAAATTAAATCTATTAAAATAGGGGCTGCGCTGGGCTCCCCCCGGGGCCGGGTCAGGCCGGGTCCCCCGTGGGGCCATCCTGGGACCGGGGCCATCCCGGGACCGGGGCCTGCCGAGGCTGGGTCGGATCCACCCCGCAGGCCTTCCCGGGGCCGGGCCCTTCCCCCTGTCGGGGTTCAGGCTGCAAGCTCCTGCTCCCCTTCCCAATCGGAAAGGCAAAAAGACCCAACTAACCCTTTTTTCCCTGTGATTTGTGAAACCGAAACAGCATTCTAATTGGTTACCTGGGCTGTCAATGACCAACCCAGGTCTCTGATTGGTCCCCGCAGCCTCAGGGGAGGCTCCCAGAGAGGACACTGTTCTCTTTGTCTTAAGCCATGTCCTTCTCAAGTGCTTTCCTTGGGGATGGGCCACCATCCCCCTCCCTGCCCCATGTATCCCCAGCACAAGTATGATCTCATATTTTAATATTCTGGTGTCTGTCAACCACTGTTGAGCTCCTTGACTTAAGATTGTTTTAATGTCATGTGGTGTATGGACTTCCATTTTTCCCTGCAGGGTTAATGTTCGGGTATCCTCTATTAGAATAGCTGCAGCAGCAATTGCCTGAAGACAGGTGGGCCACCCTTTAGCAAATGGATCTAATAGCTTTGAAAGGTAGGCTATTGGTTTTCGGCACCTCGCAGTCTTGAGTTAACACTCCATAGGCAATTTCCCTCTCTGTATTGGTAAACAAATCAAATTCCTTTTTGAGATAGGGCAAGCTTAGAACAGGTGCTGAAGATAACTTTTAGATCTTTTAACTGTTCGTCATCTTCAGCTGTCCATCTTACAGGTTCAGAATCCACTAATTTATTATAGAGAAACTTGACACTTTGGGAATTCTTATCTAGCCACAGTTTGCAGTACCCAGAAAGGCCTAAAAGTTTCCTTATATCCCTTTTAGTTTTAGATGCTGGTATAGATATGATGCCTGAGATTCTTTCTGGTCTTAATTTTTTATACCCTTTTCCAATTATATGGCCGAGGTAGGTGACTTCTGATTCAACAAATTGTAGTTTGCTTCGGGACACTTTTAGGCCCTTTGCTCCTAGAAAGTTTAGGAGTGTAATACTGGTTACCTTGACTTGGGTCTGTTCTTCCCCTGATACTAATAGATTGTACTTTATTTTCTGGGGTAAACTGCTCTAATAACTCTTCTAATGCCTGCCCAAAAAGGTTTGGAGATTCTGTAAATCCTAGGGGTAGGCGTGTCCACCTCAACTGTTGTTTCCTTTTCTTATCTGGATGTTCTCACTCAAAGGCAAACCAGTCTCGGCGTTCTTCTGCTAAAGGATATGCCCAAAATGCATCCTTCAGGTCTATGGTGGTAAACCAAGCATGTTCCCTTGGGATTTTACTTAAAAGATTATAAGGATTGGACACCACAAGATGCCTGGTGATGGTTCTTTTGTTAATTTCTCTTAGGTCTTGAACTAATCTATATTTTCCTTCTGCCTTTTTAACTGCCAATATGGGCGTATTATGGGGGGACATGCATGGTTCTAGGATATCTTCTGCTAATAGATGTTCAATGACTGGTGCCAATCCTTCTCTGCCCTCTGGGGATATTGGATACTGTTTTACTCTGATAGGAGGTGTTCCTTCTTGCATGTGTATTTGTATTGGTAGGATGTCTAGATAGCTTCTCTTCCCTTCCTCTGCCCACACTTCAGGATTGATCTCTTCTACATCCCCTTCAGTCAACTTCATAATTTGGACTATCAACTTTCCATTACTTGGGATAATTCCTACCCCTAATTGCACCTGTAGGTCTCTTCCCAATAATTAGGTCAGCCACACGTTGCCTAAAGTTCCCTTTTATTTCATCTTTTTCAATTATGGAGGCTCTGAATGGTTTTCCCTCTGCCCCTATTACTTCACAGGTTTTTCTTCCTATAGTGACCCCTGCTGGAAGTTCTTTTAAACTGGACCTATCAGCTCCTGTATCAACTAGGAATTCAAATTCTTTGTTTTGGGGACCTACATCAAAATTTACCAAGGGCTCTTCTTGATGCTTCATTGAGTCCCCTAATGGATAGAGCCTCTGACACCCCTAATCTTCATTACCCTCCCCTTTTAAAAGTCTTTCTAAGGTTTCTTGCTCTTTTACTATAGCTTCATCAAAGGAGATTTTTTTTGCAAAACCTCTTTATGTGGCCTGTCTGTCGATAATAAAAACACTTTCAGGGTTCTCCTGGTCTCTGGGGAGTAACCCAGGGTGGCATGGTCTTTCCTCTTTCTTCCCCAGATGTAGGTTTAGGGTATCCCTCTCCTTGTGGGTTCTCACTGGCTCTTACACTCTCCTTGGCTACTGCCACCATAATCCTTGCCTTTGTTCTATTTTTTTCTTCTTTTTTTAAATAGAGTCTTAAGGCTTCCTTCAATAATTCATTTATGCCCTTTTGCTGCCAATCCTCAATCTTTTCTAACTTTTTCCTTATGTCAGACCAGGATTTGGTGACAAACTCTAATTTTAAAAATACTTGACCCTCAGGGCTATCTGGATCTAAATTTGAATATTGCTGGAAGTTCTTCGTGAGTCTGTTCAACCAAGCTGCTGGGGTCTCATCCTTTTCTAGGGCTCCATCAGAGGCTAATTTTTTCGTTATTACTCCAGGTGACTGACTCTTTCATACCCCTTACTACCAGATTTCTATAATCTTCCATACTCCTTCAGTCCTCCTCTTGGTTTGGATTCCATCCCGGGTCAACTACGGGTAACTTATGGTCACCTGGAGGACCCATCCGATTTTCCCTCTCCCAGATTCGTATTCTGGCGGTTCTAATCAGCTAAACCTCTTCGAGTTAAAGAGTATGTTTAAGATATAATTTAATTCCCAGAAATTGATCAATCTGATTGGCAATTCCTACAGGATCTTCAACTAAATTCCCCAGCTCTTTCCTAAAGCTCCTAACCTCTGAGGCTGTTAGGGGTGCTTTCACAAAACCCACTCCTCCAGCTACACCACCCATCAGGACTTCCCTTAGGGGGAAGAGCTTCGTTTTTGACTGGGTATTGCAGTAAGGCCCTCCTGGGGTTTCTACTACTTGGGATGAAGCCGGTGATATAACAGTTTGCTGGCTCTTGAGAGAAGAATCGGTACTAGAAGTTGGTAAGCCCTGTTCCCAATTAGGGAGAGGTGCAGGAACTACGGATGGTGAAGGGGAAGGGACCAAATCCCAATTAGGGGGTAGTGAAGATGGGGTTTGAGAATAGAAGGGGTTAGTTCTCAAGATGGTAAGCTGAGGTGGTAGAGGGGCTGTAGGGACCATAGTCTGGGGAAGCAGAGAAGGGGTTACAGGTGAGACTGAGAGATTTGGAGGGGGAACTTGGGGTATCACAGGGTAAGCTGGAGGAGAAGGTAAATGGTTGAGAGGGTCTCATTTGTGGTTAATCCCTTCCTCTTTCTCTTCATCACCCTTGTTTTTCTGCACCTGAAGCTTGCAAATTTTTGCTGTTTTGCTTTCTATTTCTTGCTTTCGCCAGCAGGCAGCATGCAATGTGCAGTCTGGAGTGTGGGGCTGCCTGCCCAGCCTCCACTCTTTATTTTTCTCTCGTAGTCCTGAGCTGCAGCACCAAGAAGCGCGCTGGCCACAGGCCATGGGCCACAAAGGCGAACGCAGAAGCCGGAGAGCGAAATGGCAGTGGGGGGCTTAGGGGGGAGTGAGAGGCACAGGCCTCGACCCCACCCCTTGCCCATGACCTCCGTGGCTAGCACGGGTCGTGAGACGCACCCTGTGCTTTTGTTTTAGTTTTTTTTGGGTCGTTGTTTGCCATCCCCCGGCTTTTCAGGAGGGAAGCCTATCACTACGAGGTGGGCCAAAGCTGGTGGCCTGTGGCATGGTCAGTGGCAGCTTCTCCCACACCTGGTGGATGGGTTCCCTGGGGGCAGTAAAATGTGGCCTGCCACGGCCGTCCCCTCCTCGCTGTGCAGTTGTCTCACTAGAAAAACATCCTGCGGTGTCGGCTTTTCCTATCATTGTGAAGCAGAATTCACCAGGCCTTGGATTGTTCACACATTAAGAGGGAACGTGGGTTGGGTTTAGACCGTTGTGAGAAAGGTTAGTTTTACCCTACTGATGATGTGTTGTTGCAATAGTAATCCTGCTCAGTACGAGAGGAACCACAGGTTCAGATCCCTGGTGCATGCGCTTGGCTGAGGAGCCACTGGAGCGAGGCTCCATCTGCAGGCTTATGGCTGAATGCCTCTAAGTCAGAATCCTGCCCGGATGTAGCAATACCGCAGCGCCACCAGCGCCTTGCTGGGCTCGCGAAAGCCGCCAGCCCGTCTGCGGGTAGGCCCAGTGCGGAGCGCCACTTGTGGTCGGGACCGGAGGGGTGGACGGATGCGGTGCTGCCTCTCCCCCCTCACGTACAGCGTGATCGTGGGGCACCTGGCACTAAATCATTCGTAGCTGACCTGATTCTGGGTCAGGGTTTTGTACGTAGCAGAGCAGCTCCCTCACTGCAATCTACTGAAAATCAACCCCCAACGCAAGCTTTTGTTGCTCGAACGGCTGGCCGGCCCGACACTCCGGTGCACAGGTACAGTGGCGCTTCCTCCTCCTTCTTCCTCTTCCTCCTCCTCTCTCGGCGGGCCGGGGCCGACAGGGGCCCCGGTTGCGTGGGGTGCCCTAGCTAGCACAGGCTGCCTTCGCACCCTCCTCCACACGGGTCCCAGGCCCGATACGCAGGGTGGGGCCTTGGCTGCGCAGGTGCGGGCGGGTTTCCCTTCACTGTGCGCATGCGCAGTGTAAAGGGGATCCGTCTGCTGCCATCTCCAGGTGGGAAGGTAGACGTGGTGCCTCTCGTCATTGGGCCGAGCGGCCTCATGTTATGCCCCTCTGTGGAGCATTCACAAGCGTCACAGTCAGCGATTTGGAGGCCACAAGGGTCACACACAGTGTCCCATCCGGTGCCTTCCCGTCCTGCTGCTTGCTGCCTACACCAGGCCTCCTCGACCAGACTTGGTCGCCTGTCGAGGGGAAACAAGGTACACCTGTTGCCATCAGCTGCTCATCTTTGGTGGCCGATGTCAGAATAGACCTGTTCCCCGCTGCCTACCTTAGTCTCTGCAGGCTGATAGCCGGGTAGACAAGTCGGCCGGTCTTAGTCTTTGCTGGACCACTGCCAGGTAGACCACTTGCCTCTGCCTACCGTAGCCGATAGCCAGGTAGACCTGTTACCCTTTGCCGGTCTTAGCCTCTGACAGACTATAGCCGGCTACACCTGTTGCCCTCGGCCACTCTTGCCGCCTGGCCCTGAGCGATGGCACTGCGTCTCATCCATCGGACGAGTGGCTCCCTTGCCCTGTCCCACCAGGCAAGCACACCTTTGCCAGCCAGCCTGCACGTCTGGCAGCCCCCGTGCACTCGCAGCTGCGTTCACACTCTTCCTCACGCGTGTTCTTCCCCCAAAAGCCGCTACGTCAAGGTGGGCGACTTTCGCTCCCATCCTGCGCCGGTGTCCCTGCAGGCTCCACGCTCCAGTGGCCACTGCCGAGCTCTGTCAGCCACTGCCCCAGCCCCAGCCCGCTCCGCTGATATCCTGCCCGCACCCCGCTTCCCCAACCGCTCCCCGAGAGGAGCTGGCAGTGCTCCCGCACCCCTCCCCCTCCCCCTATCCGAATACACAGCAGCCCAGCACACATCTTGACCCTACTTCCTCTTGGAATTTCTATCTGCATACCACTGGAATCCAGGAGTTGGTAGCTGAGTGTGTGCTTCTCTGTATCTTTTGTGTCTTTCTATCTGTATCTCCTTCTAATTTCCTCCTCTTGCTAATTTTGAGTAACTTAAAATTGAACGAGCAAAGAGTTTGTGAAGTTGAACAGACCAACTTAATGTTTTGAGAAGTGTTTTTTTGTTGACTGAATGTCATATTGAATCTTCTGACAGTTTCTCGGATTTTCTAAAGTTGCTAGTGAAGGCTGTTTTTTTGTTTTGTCTTAGTGAGGATCTCTTGTAAGTATTTCTCCATTATACTCAACTCCGAGTACACAAACAACTGTAATTGCATTTAAGTGTCTCCTTGACAGAGTTGTTTGGGAGATGGTGGTCAGGGCTTGTCTGTCCTGCTTGGCACAGCCCAGGCAGGGCTTTCACAGCCACATTCCACACTCCATTTCCCACCTGGAGCTACTGGTGCCTCTGAGTTCTGCTTCCCCAGCCCCAGGGACGCTCTCCTTGTCTGCCCATTCCCCCATGCTCTCTGGGCAGGGATGGCCTCAGTGGGGGCTGCTGACATCCTCAGCAACTTGGAGGCTGCTGCTGAATTTGAGGACGGCAGAGGCTTGTTCAGCCTTTAGCTCTTCAGTTCAGGAATTCATTGCCCCAGGGCTCATTAACATTTAAAAACACCCTAACAAGCCAAGCCTGTGGGAATAATTTGATTTTAGTTTTCATATCTTCTGTGGTTTATTAGACAGATTCAAGAAATGCCTTCAAATTGAATGTATTGTACTTACAAAGACAGTGAGAAAATTTTTTTAGGTCCTGTTTAGTTGTTTTTTTTCCCCGCTTAATATATTGATATGTGCAATCTGCAATTGACACTGAATCCAAGAATATCCTAATGCAGTCTGAACAAATATGAAAATGAACACCCTTTATGTCTGACAATGAATCAGACTCTGTCCCTACACCCACCCCACCATTTCCCCCATCCAAGCCCAGGATACTCAGAGCAGCCTTGTGCAAATCTGAGCTCCCTCCATTCCAGGCTGTGCCTGCAGCTTTCAGCTCCTTGGCACCAACAGCCACCTGCTTTCCTTGGAGAAGGAGCAGCCTGAGACACAGAGGGATGTTCATTTCTTGTCAGCCAACAAACCAAGGGAACGCATGACTCCACAAAAAAGAGAAGTCCAGCCCAAGGAGTGCTGGGGATTTGAGCCACATCCAGGGGTGTCCCCAGGGATCAGGACTGGGGCCTGGTCAGTTAAATCTCTTTATTACTTATCTGGACAAGGCCATCAAGGGCACCCTCAGTCAGTTGCCAGGTGAGCCCAAGCTGGCTAGGAGTGTGGCTATGCTGCAGGGCAAGAAGCTCTGCAGAGGGATCTGCACAGGCTGGAGCCATGGGCCCAGGACAATTGGATGAGGTTCACCAAGGCCAAGGGCCGGCTCCTGCCCTGGGCTCACAACCACCCCAAATCCCTGGCTGTGCCCTGCCCCTGATCCCCACAGCCTGTCCAGTTTCCTTCATCCCTGCATTGCCAGGGACTTTTGGGGACAAGGGAGCTCTGCTGTGGGGATGGAGGGAGGTGCGAGTGCCACCCCTGCAGTGGGAACCACAACTCACCAGGTGTGTGTCCTTTGGGGTGAGGAACTGGTGAGACTCAGAGGCACAGGAAGGTTTCTCTTATCTGCCAACAAACAAAAGTTGAACATGATACAATTTTATAACCATCACAGCTCTTCCCTCAGCTCTGTGCCATGTCCCAGCAGTATGTGATGAGCCTACCACCCACAAGGGATTTGTGTACAAAACCAATTTTAGACAAAGATGATTCTGTGACAGATAGAAACACTGTTCAAGGGTTGTACCACGATTCTCTGCTTGGAGTGGGGGTTTAACATCTCAAACAATGCCCTTTTTCAAAGCTGTCAGTGGTAGATGGAGGGGTCAGGCTAATTTTGATGTTGAGGAAATGCTGAAAGCAGCCTGAGTAATTTTATCCCCTCATGTCCTGTCTGATCTCCCTTCTTGGCCCTTCCACCCACTGTGTTTGTCTCCCCCCAGGACCCCCCAGTGAAGAGCCTGGCTCTGTGTTCTCCATCAGCTCCTGTGTGACACTGCCAGGCTGGGATGAGGAGCCCCTCATCCTTCCCTGCTCCGGGCAGGACAAGCCCAGCTCCCTCAGCCTCTCCTCACAGCCAAAGGGCTCCAGCCCCACCTCGGAGGCCCTTCACTAATGCTGCTCCAGCTGCCAGACATCTTTCCTGCCCTGGGGAACCCAGACCAGGCCCCAGTGATCTGGACAATCCATGTCCTTGATGTCCTGGTCACACAGCCCTGGCCCTTTGTCCCTGTGTCAGGTTCTGGGGTTGATTTGTGGAACATCCTTGGGGGAGGCTGTGGCTCCAGGTGGAGCAGGGGGATACAGAGGGACAGGGGACCCTGCTGGGCATGAACAGCATTGGACTTGTCTGGGGAAACTGTAAGGGGGAGCTGGGGCAGAGTGACCAACTCAGTGGCCTCACACAGCCCTGCTGTGATTTCAGACCTCTGGCCTGTGATGTCACAGTCAGTGTTGTGATGTCACAGAGACAGCCTGTGATGCTCAATGACCTCACATACTCCACTCTGTGATGTCATAGCCCACTTTGTGATGTCATAGCCCACTCTGTGATGTCATAGCCCACTCTGTGACCTCATGTTACCAGATAATAAATTACCCACACCAGGTGAGCTAACACAATGCTTGTTCTCCAAATCTACTGGCCTCTGGAAACCACACAATGCCCGTTGTGTAAGAAGGGGAACTGGAATTCACCAGCCTCAGTGTCCTGCCAGCTCAGCCAGGCCCACTGAAATATTGGGGTCCACAAAAACCGGGGACCACCAGAGAGACCCCGAGGGCAGAGGAACCCATGGGTAAAGGAGGGGGGAAATATGTTAATGATTTTGTGGAAATCATTATGATAGGTGTGTTTGGTCAGGGACAATCAATGTATATGTATGTAAAATACAGAATATAAAGAGAAACTTCCCTGTACTCAGTATGCATGGCTTTGGGAAGAGCTGCCCCTTGTGTATCCAGCCAAATAAAGAATGCTGCTTTTTAATGATACATTGGTGTTTAGGAGTTCTGTTTGCTACCGTATTTTCGGTAACACTCCCACTCTCAAGAAAAGCTCTGTCTCCTGCTGTTCACAAACAGAGAAGGGCTGGTGGGAAATGTAGTGGTCAGAAACTGTTTGGGGTACAGTGATCATGAAATAATTGAGTTTTCAATATTCTGTGAAAGAAGGAAGGGCATCAACAAAACTCCTACACTGGACCTACAGAGAGCAGACTTTGGCCTATTCTGGATGTAGATTTGGGGAGTGCCAAATCAGGTACTGATTTTTTTTATGGGAAACAGCCCTTATAAACAAAGGGGTCCAGGAAGGTTGGACACACTTCAAAAAGAAATCTTGAACGAGCAGGAGCAACCTGTCCCTGTGCCAAAACGTGAGCTAGCGAGAAAAATAACTAAATGACTGGCCTGGCTGGGCATGGAGCTTTTTCCAGTAAGTCAGGGGAAAAAGAGTGTGCATCACCTTTGGACAGAGGGGCAGGTACCTAAAGATATATTTGAGGATCTTGTTAGCTCATGCAGAAAGAAAATTAGAGAAGCAAAAGCTCAAGTAGAACATAACCTGGCTGCTTTTATGAAGGATGATAAAAGTTATATTATCAATGCATTATTGGCAAAAGGATGGGTGAGGACAACCTCCATTGTTTATAAGGGGATATGGTTACCAAAGGCGAGGAAAAGGCTGAGCTACTTAACCCCTTCTTTGCCTCAGTTTAAAACAAAATGACAGGTTTTCCTCAGGACAAGTGTTCTCCTGTGCTGGTAGATGGGAGAAGAACAGACCCCCTGTAATGCAGAGGGAAGCATCTGGGCATCTGCTGAGCCACTCTGATGCTCACAGGTGTCTCTGAGACCAGATGGGATCCATCCTAGGGGGATAAAAGAGAGCTAGTGGATAAGCTCCCCAAGCTGCTCTCCATCATTTTCATCAGCCCTGGCTCACCAGGGAGGTCCTAGAGGACTGGAGGTGCCAGTGTGAGCCAATCCCCAAGAAGGGCTGGAAGGAGGATCTGGGGAACTCCAGGCCTGTCAGCCTGACCTCAGTGCCCAGCAAGGTGATGGAACAGATCACCTTGAGTGCCATCACAGGGCACGTACAGGATGGGTGAGGGATCAGAGCCAGCCAGCGTGGATTTCAATATCTGCATTGATGATCTGGATGAGGGCATTGAGTGCACCATCAGGTGCAAATGACACCAGGCTGGGTGTGAGTGTATGAAATCAGCAGGAGGGTAGGAGGACTCTGCAGAGAGACCTGGACAGGCTGGATCCAGGGTCCAAATCCAAGAAGGTGAGGTTTAACAATGCCAAGTGCCAAATCCTGCACTTTGGCCACAACAACCCCTGCAGCAATACAGGCTGGAGAAAGGCCAGGCAGAAAGGGACGTGGGGGCACTGATGGACAGCAAGCTGGACACAAGCCAACAGTGTTCCCAGGTGGCCAAGAAGGCCCATGGCACCTGGCCTGGATCAGGAGCAGTGTGGCCAGCAGGGGCAGAGCTACTGTCCTAGCTCTGCACAAAGACGTTGTTGCTGCAGCTCCAGAGAAAGGGAACAAAAGGGGGATCTCCAGTGAAAACTTTGCTGGGAGATCCTTAGTTCATTAAAGCCACAGAGAGAACAGCTCCTCATTGTCACAGTCTGTGGGTCACAGTGAAGTTGGAGATTAACAAAATTAAATGTGGCACAAACAGTGACTCTTCCGTGTGGACAATATCGAAAAAATGAAACCAAGGGAAAAAAAAAGAACAAACCACTGAACCAAACAAGAACTATCAAAGATAACTTTTATTACAAGTGATTTAAGGCAACTAATTTAATGTTTCTTAAACCATCCAGTCATCAGTGTCCACACTGCAGCCTTGAGCTCCTGATTCCTCAGGCTGTAGATGAGGAGGTTCAGGGCTGCAGGCACCACTGAGTACAGAACTGACACTGCCAGATCCAGGGAAGAGATGGGGAAGCCAGATGGGGAAGAGATGGAGGGGGGTTTAAGGCAGGCAAATAGAGCAGTGTTTAGGAACAGAGATAGCATGGCCAGGTGAGGGAGGCAGGTGGAAAAGGCTTTGTGCTGTCCCTGCTCAGAGGGGATCCTCAGCACGATCCTGATCTGCACAGGAGGTGCAGAGGCGAAAACAATGAACACGAAACAAGCAAAAGCTAAACAGACAATGACAGAAGTGAGCCTGAGTTCCCTGAGGAGTGTGAGCAGGAGAGCTTGAGGATCTATGGCACTTTACAGAACTGGTACAGGGCTGCAAGTGTCACTTGTCCCCTGCTGGCCTCAGGGCCAGCAGCCATGGCCCAAGTGCTGCAGGAGTTGGCTCTGGCAGGGCCTTTCAGCTGCTGCCCATCCCTGTGCCCTCTGCAGTCCAGGCTGTCCTACGGTGTCCATGCCCTGCGCCTCTGTCCCTGCAGGCTGTTGGCATCCCCCAGCTGCCCCACCTGGCTGGCCCCTTCCTTTGCAGACAGCTCTGTGTCCTGCCTGCCTCTGCCTGGTCACACAAAGCCTTGGCCTAGATACCAAGAGGTTTATTTCATTTTTTACTATGTCTGTGAACTTTTAGCACAGGAACAAGCCATGCAGGGGCTTCTTTCCCAGCAGGCACAGTTGGTAGACAAGTTGAAGACATCTGGCTCAAGGGTCAAGTGATAGAATAAAACAAGGACTGAACTTGGGGATTTGGGGTGGGGTTTATTGAAATGGGTAAATTGTCATACACATGTAGTGACTGAATATAAGCAAGCCACTTGTAGAATAATGTGTCCAAATAAGGTTAGGAGTTATCCCACATTGGACTTGAGGTTAGAAAAAACTGATGCCCTCTTTAACACTAAATTAGTGTTAAGGGGTCTTATTCTGATATTTTGGAGATTTGGTGACAGTGGGGCCTCATGGACCCAAGGAGTCAACTGTGATACTATGGAACCTTAAGGGTCCATTGTGACACAGCAGAGTACCATGGAGCCAAGCAGTCATTTTGACACTGTGGGGCTGTATGGAACCAATATCCTTTCAGACACAGCGGAGCCAGATGGAACAGAATGTGTAACAGAATCAGCAAGGTTGGAAAAGACTCTGGAAATCATCAAGTCCAGTCTCTGCCCTGACACTGTCTTGTTTCCCCTGAGACTTGTCTTCTCCAGGACAAATAACCCAAGCTTCTTCAGCCACTCCTCACAGCACTTGTGTTCCAGACCTCTCACCAGCCTTGTTGCCCTTCTCTAGACACGTTCCAGCCCCTCCATGTCCTTCCTAAATTTAGGAGCCCAGAACTGGACACAGCACTCGAGGTATAGCCACACCAGTGCTGAGCACAGGGGAAGAATCACTGCCCTGGTCCTGCTGGTCACATCATTCCTGTGCTGGGGCCACGTGGAGCAGGGAAGGTGAGGGGAGCCCAGCCCCCAAGAGAGCCTCTTGAAAACCAAGAGGGCTTGAAACAATAGAACAGTCCCCTCTCTGGGAGCCTCCCCTGAGGTTGTGGGGACCAATCAGAGACCTGGGTTGGTGACTGACAGCCCAGAAAACCAATTAGAAGGCTGTTTTGCTTTCACAAATCACCGGGAAAAAAGGGTTGGTGAGGTCCTTTGCCTTCCGGTCAGGCAGGTGAGTAGGAGCCTGCAGGGCTCCGGGCCTCGGTGTGGGGGCCTGGGCCGGCCCCAGCACAGCCCGAGCCCCAGAAGGGGGGAGCACCCGGCACCGGGAAGGCCCCGGGGTGGACCTGGCCCAGCCCTGGCGGGCCCCGGTCCCGGCTGGCCCCAGGGGGAAACCGGCTCGGCCTGGTCTGGCCCGGCCCCAGCACCTGGTGGGGACAGCCCACGTGGCCTGGCTCGGCAGAGCCCGGCCCGGCCCAGCCTTGGCTGGGCTCGGCGGAGGCCGTGGCTCAGCTCCCCGGTTCCTGCTCGGCCCGGTTTTTCCTTCTCCATGCAGCATGGCTGAGCGGGGGATGGGAGAGCTACCAAGGCTCTCCTTTCCCCCTGTTCTGAGAAGAGAGGCTCTAGCCAAGCACACGGCCTGTTGGCCACATGTTTTTCCCAGTGTGGCTTCAGCCTGGCTCCTTACCTTTTGGATACAAGTTTAACTATTAGTGCCTGGATGAGACTCTAGATCTCCTGAGCTTCCCGGAAGCAAAAGAATAAAGCAAGAAGAATTACAGAAGTCAGCAGAATGAAGACAAAGTTCTCATGGAAGGAGAGATTGAAAAGTCGCCACTGATAAGTAGCTGAAAACCTTTTTTTTGTGGGCTTTAGGGGATTGTGACTTTACTTAGATTCCTTTAAACTGTGGAGTATACTTGGGGAGGTTAAGTGCTTGAGATGAAGACCTTCTTGCCTCGGGAAATGAAGCTCTCTGTTTTTGCGACTGGAATATTGAACAGAGACATTTGGTGAAGAATGAGGTAAAGAGACTTTTGTGTTCTCAGCAGCATGCCTTTAAAATGACACCCCATGTGTCATAATACAGCTCTGGAAGGACTGTGGGAATGGGAGGAAGAAAAAAATCATAATTTGTAGGTTTCTGGGCGGATGCAAGTTATGAGAGTGAGACACCCTCTAAGCCTAAACTAAAAGAAGGGACTTTTCTCTCTAGAGTGAACTGAAATGATTATTTAAGTAGATAACTGACTGAAGTGTTCTCTGTATGTTGCTAGTATGACAAAAGGGGGAGGAGGGAATAACCTGGAAATCTCATTCTGAATTGTTTCGTGTTATTAATAAATATCTTTTTATACCCTTTTAAGTTTTAGGCTTGCTTTGTCTTTACTCCTAAATTCGATCCCCAAGAGAAATCTATTAAAATTGGCAAACCCCTGTCACACCGTGACAATTCCCTATCCAGGCCAGATGCCATCGGCCTTCTTGGCCACCTGGGCACACTGCAGGCTCATGTCCAGCCTGCTGTCCATCAGTGCCCCCAGCTCCCCTCTGCCTGACCACTCTCCAGCTACTCTGTTCCCAGTCTGGAACACTGCAGGTGTTGTTGTTACCAAAGTGCAGGACCTGGTACTTGGTCTTGTTAAACCTCACCTTGCTGGATTAGGGCCCTGGATCCAGCCTGTCCAGGTCCCTCTGCAGTGCCCTCCTACCATGCAGCAGATGAAATCTCCCAGCCAACCTGGTGTCTCCACAGTTCCATGATGCCCTGCAGCATCACAATGGTCTCAAAGATTCCATGAGGCCTCCCAGTGTCACAATATCCCTTTAGTTCTATGGGACCCCTTGGTGTCACAAAGTCCCTTGCATCCTTGGGCCCCACAGTGTCACAATGACACTTTGTTCCCCTAAGGCCCTGCAGTGTCACAGTGGATCCTTGGTTCCATGAGGTCTCGCAGTGCAGCAATGCTCTCCTTGGTTCCACAGTGTCACAATGGCTGATTGGTTACAAAAGGGCACCACAATGTCAAATGTTTCCTTCATTCCAGGACTCCCTGAGGAGCAACGCTGGCCCTTGGTTCCATGTGCCCTGCAGTGTCACAATGGCCCCATCATTACACGAGGTCCTGCTCTGTCACAATGCTCTGCATGGTCCCACAAGTCCCTGCAGGGTCACAGTGGCCTCTTGGTTCCATGAGGCCTCTGAGTGCCACCATGAATTCCTTGGTGCTGCAGTGTCACAATGGAGTCCTGGTTATACAAGATCCTGCAGAGTCACGAGGTATCCTTGGTTCCATGGGGCACCACAGTGTCACAATTGTTCCCTTAGTTCCAAGAGTCCTTGCAGTGGAACAATGGCCCCTTGATTCCATTGGCCCCAGGCTCTCACAAGGCTCTCCTTGGTTCTCCAGTGGCACAAGGGCCCCTTGGTCCCAAGGGGCACCACGGTGTCAAACATGTTTCCTTCATTCCAGGAGTCCCTGAGGAGCAACACTGGCCCTTGGTTCCATGTGCCCTGCAGTGTCACAATGGCCCCATCATTACATGAGGTCCTACTCTGTCACAATGCTCTGCATGGTTCCACAAGGCTCTGCAGGGTCACAGTGGCCTCTTGGTTCCATGAGGCCTCTGAGTGCCACCATGAATTCCTTGGTGCTGCAATGTCACAATGGAGCCCTGGTTACACAAGATCCTGCAGAATCACGAGGTATCCTTGGTTCCGTGGGGCACCACAGTGTCACAATTTTTGCCTTAGCTCCAAGAGTCCTTGCATTGGAACAGTGGCCCCTTGATTCCATTGGCTCCAGGCTCTCACAAGGCTCACCTTGGTTCCCCAGTGGCACAAGCGCTGGCACAAGGTTCCACCAGGCGCTGCAGTGCCACAGTGGCCTCTGTGGTTCCACAGGACCCAGACTGTCAAAATGGACTCCTTGCTTCCATGTAGCCCCACAGTGTCACAGTGGCTCCCTGGCTCTTTGGTGCCATGTCATACACAGTGTCACTATAGTCCTCTCAGTTCCACGAGGCCCTGCAGTGTCACAGTGGCGCCTTGCTTCCCCAGGGCCCTGCAGTGTGACAATCATCACAGAATCACCCACGCTAGAAAAAAATCTTTGAGAACATCAAGTCCAACCTGTGACCTAACATTTCCTTGTCACTCAGACCATGGCACTCAGTGCCACATCCAGTCTATCCTGAAACATTTCCAGGGACAGTGATTCACGCACCTGGGCAGCCCATTCCAATTCCCAATCACAGTTTTTATGAAGAATATTTCCTAATATCCAGAGTACAAATCCTCTGGTGCAGCTTAAGGCTGTCTTCTCTTGTCTTGTCACTGATCCCTGGGAAAAGAGCCTGACACCCCCCGGCTGCACCCTCCTGTCAGGGAGTTGTAGAGAGTGATGAGGTCTCCTATGAGCCTTCTCTTCTCCAGGGTAAACATCCCCAACTCCCTCAGCCACTCCTCACAGCACTTGTGTTCCTTGTTGCCCTTCTCTGGACATGCTTCAGCTCCTCTATGTCTTTCCTAAATTGGAGGGCTCAGAATTGGACACAGCACTCGAGGTGCTGCGCAACCAGTGCCAAGCACAGGGGAACAATCACTGCCCTGGTCCTACTGGCCACACCATTCCTGATCCATAGGAGTGCCAGGGGTTGGATAAGGGAAATGGTGGGGAGGAAGTAGGGACAAAGTGTTATTGAAGGTCCTTCTTCAAGGATCTTGATTTTCATATCTCTTCAGGCTACTCTAGAAAGTGCTGGCATTCAATGTCAATTGGACATTGCTGATATCAATCTATAAACAGGAAGAAACAAGAAGAAAAACAGTTCTCTCTCAATTTTTTAAAAACATATTATATTCACTTTGAATATACTTCTGAAATCTGTCTAATTAACCACAAAAGAATTGACAACTTTAATTATTCCCAGAGGCTTTTCTTATTTGGGTGTTTTGAACAAATATTTATCAGTGTTCCTCACTGATTTCTTGAACTGAAGAGCTCAAGAAAGAAAAGAGCTCTGGAGTAGCAAATTTCGTCATTATCCTCCAAGTGGCTGAGGAACCAACCTCATCAGAGCAGGAATGAACAGAAATGGGCACAGCTTTGTGGCTGCCCCAGCTCTGGGATGGGCCCTGGGCCTGGAACAGGAGCAGCTCTGGAGATCCCCAATACCAGGGCTGTTGTGCTGGCCTGGGCAGATGGGTTGGCAGCAGGGGCTGCAGAGCTCTCAGGAACTCAGGGAGAGGGGAGCAGGGCGCACAGGGAGCCTCCTTTTGCCTTGGCCAAGCACCTTGCCCATGGCTGGGGCTGAGTCCTGTCTGAGCTGTAGCTGCTGCTGTGCCCTTGCCAGGGGCTGAGGCCGTGGGGCCACTGCCCAGAGCCCCCTGCCCTGAGCAGAGCTGTGGGGCCAGAGCTGGCTGGGCTGTGCTGGGGAGAGGCCCTTGGTGCTGCACAGAGCTCAGGGCAGCTGGCACAGCTTGCAGGGAGCTGGGCTGGCCTGAGAGAACCTGCCAGAGAGACCAGCAGTGTCCATCTCAGCCTGGCTGAGCGTGCAGGGGCAGGACAGCCCAGGCCTTGTGGGGCAGGGCCAGCGCCTGTGGAAGGCTCTGGAAACAGGCAAGTGGGCGAGAGAGGAGGCTGCTCTGTGCCCTTGGTGGCATGCACAGAGCAGGGAGTGGGCCCAGGACATTTGTCACCACCAGCCTCTGTCTCCAGCCCTTGCCAGCCCTGGCTGCACAGCCCAGGTTTGCCCTGCATCTATATGTAGAGGAGGTGTTTAGTGTCAGATAACAGTGCTAGAGTGATAAGAGTTGTATTATTTAGTTGAAATTAATATTTCATGCATAATACACAATATGAAAGAAAAGACATATATAATCTTAAGAGCATCGGATTTTTTCAGATGAGGGACTCACTGATGTTCCAGTAGTCAAACCTGTTCAAATCGTTTCCTCAAGGCTTCCTTGAGATGACAGGTGACCACCAGAGGCCAAGGCCAGCCAGAGCTCTCCATCCTATTTTGGCAGCTTATATCTGGGAGAATCCTTGCATACAGGGAATTTTTCAGGGGGAGTATCAGTTTTGGCCATTGGTACCTGGAAAGGCAGATGGTTTTTCCATAGGAAAGAAAGCACAGGGCCCCAGTTCTCCAGAGGCTGATGAGTGACAGCTCTTGACATACTGGGATCAGCCAGACCTGTCAGGTGGCTCCTAGGAAGTGTAACCAGCCAGACCTGTTCCATGTCCCCTTGGTTCTATGTTGCCCCAGTGTCACAATGTTCTCCTTCTTTCAGCAGTGTCACAAATGGCCCTTTGGTTCTGTGGGGCCCCACAGTGTCACACTGGTCTCCATGATTCCATGGGGCCTGGCAGTGCCACAATGATCTCCATGGATCCAAGGTGCCCTGAAGGATCACAGTGGCCCTTTGGCTGCACAAGGCCCTGTAATGCAACAATGGCCTCTTGGTTCCACAAAGCCCTGCTGCTTCATACCAGCCCCTTGGGACCTGTGAGAGTCCGTCTAAGGTCTCTTTGACCATCATCTGCCCAATGACCATCATCTGAAGCTTAAGAAGACCCCCAAACCGCAGTTCAGAGTTCTGGCCTGGCCTAGGTGGATGCTTGCCAAAGGACTGCTTGCAGGTGACCAGGATGGGTTCTCATGACAACTGATCATGGGACGTGGAACTGTGTTTACTCACAGATGGAAGAAACAATGGAACCACGAGTATCGGTCGTGATGACCCTGATAATCGCATCATGCTCTGCTCTCAGCAGGCTACTGCTGGAACCCCCCCCGATTCCACCCGCCTTCATGGAGCACCAATCTCCATAAACAATAGTCCATAAATCTTCCCACCTTTTGGCCAGAAGCCACTCACTTTGGAAAGGACTATAAAGACACCCCTGGACCAAAGACCCGCCGAGATCTCCCTGATGGACGACAGACATCTATTGGCTGGATTCCATGAGGATTCGTCTGACCGTTGGTAGCTATACCCCGGACCCTCCCCCCACCCTTTCTCTCCCCCATCGCATTTTTGTTTGGCACCAATAAAGGGCATTTCTGCAAAGTAAACTGATTTTGTCCCCTGTGATGTCTTTTGCACTCTGAGATCCCTAAAAAGGAACCCCTTCAGGCCTCCGCATATAGGGTGGACCCTGACATTTTTGGCATAGTCGGCAATTGATTTCCCAATACTGGATGGGTTGGGGTACTCTGTGCACTTTGTAACAGGGGAAGATCCTTGCCACCTCAGCCGCCCATAGCCTGTCAGTGAAAACTGAACAGTGTTACATAGCAAGGGAGGTGGTATTGGTTCTTTCCACAATCTGCACACAGACCCAGGTGTAACAACTCCATTTCAATTATCAGAGAATATTTTGAAAAGGATCTCAACTGTGCAAAAGATGGGACTTGTGCTTTTTGTTATTTAGTTGTTGTATTTGACTACTTGGGATAGCGAAGAGACAAAGTGTTTTTTTGTGAAGGTAGTACCTCCCTCTGTCTGTGTGGTCTCTTCACCCACCCAGGGAAGAGGGGGGGGGCTGTGCTCAGCAGAGGGCTGTACTCAGCAGTGCAACTTAAGCCCCGAACTCCCTGAAGTGGTGAATTTCCCCCCCCCCCCGCAAAATGTCTGAAAAGAATAAAGCTGCACTTTAAGCTTTGCTAGCTAAATATAATGCCAAACCCTCTGAAGGAGGAGAAAAATGGGCTCACAGTAATTGGTTTAATTTAGAAAATGTGGTTGATAGAATACATTCTTTACAAAGTGAAACAAAATTCAAACTGATCAAGAATAATAAAACCATACTTTGCTCAGTTCTAGGTTCTTGTCTTTCAGCTGCAGTAGAATCACGTGTTAAGCGAGTGAGTGAGGAAACTGCAGTGATAAACTCCTTGCAAAACTTAGTAGAAGCTTTACAAAAACAATTAGAACAAGAAAGAAATCTGGTTGAAATCCTGCAAAACCAACTAGAGCAGGAAAGAGATAACAATTACTTGCTACAATTATCACATGACTCACAACATGCAGATACACCTAAGGAAACAGGAGAAAAGGAAACATATCACATAAAACAGATATACCCACACAGAGAGTTGGTACACATACAAAATTTTGGGGAAAATTGTTGTTCTAAAATGAGACCTCTTGTTAAAACAGAATATAGTTATCTGAGCCAAGATGACTTTGATCCCCACATAACATCAAAAGAAATACCATACACTGCTACTGAATTGGCCAAATTAAAGAAAGAATACTCACGCCTACCCCAAGAATCTGAGACTGAGTATGTTTTTAGAGTTTCTCTTACTGGAGGAGATCAGATTAAATTAAGTGAACAAGAAGCAAGTGGTTACTGGGGTCCGGGGGTGTTCTTAACAGCTGGAAACGCCCGTGCTCCATGGTCTCTGACACAGCGTGCAGCCTACTGGGCTGGGGGACTTAGCCCCCTAGAAAGAGGTGATCCTCTAGCCATAACTGGCACCCCAGATCAACTCTTAGAAAATATTCATAAACCTGCGTGTTTGCAAATGATACAATAAAGAATTCTAAACACTAACTATGAATCTCCAATGCAACTGCCTGTAAAGCCAGAAATAATGACTCCTTTAATTAGGGGTCTCCCTGAATCACTAAAACCAACAGCAATCATTCTTCAAAAAACAATAGCATCCATTTCACCTATAGATTGACTTGACAGATTTATAGGCCAACAACATTTAGGCAGTCAAACCGGTTCTGCTGAAACCTCTGGCTTTACGCCTGCTACCACTCCTGAACAACATTCAAACATGTACACTAACAATAAAGTCCGGACACGGGGGGAAGTCGCAGAGGAATTGATTAATTATAACAGAAAATATGGGCCAGTCAATCCTCTAGAAGACAAGCCTGAAAAAAATAGAGGGGTCAGACATATTGCCTCCCCTAATGAAAAGCCAGAAAGGGTGAAACCAGTACACAACATTCATGCAAGCCGCCAAAGACTCTGGTTGTTAGGAATAAGAAAGGGAGTGCCAAGAGAAGTGACGGATGGCCTGTCACAAGAAAAATTAGCTAAAGTAGTTTCTAACTGGCGCTGTCCCAAACCTGTAATACAAAAAACATCTAAGTTACAACCCAGCGCACCGCTAATACAAGCCTCAGGCAGGAAGCCAAAACTCTCCCTTTCACAAGCACCAGGCAATGAAGCATTGCAACTGCAACCAGTTCCAGTCCATGAATCACATGAAACACAGCCACTTCTGTCTCAACATCAGGAAAATAAACCAAACAGCAACTTTTAAACTAAAAGCTCTGTCCCTATCTGGTGGGCGCAGGGACGGAGATTACATGTTTTTAAGAAAGCTCACAAGAGACCCAATAACAGGTGATTTATTGACTACTGCAATAGTTGGCCCCAAACGAGTACTAATAACTTTCGTTGCTGACACTGGGGCTCAAATTAGTGCTTTAACTAACATGAAGATGCTCAAAAATGTGGGGTGATCCCTACAAAAGACACTGTTGTGTTATAAACGCTTTGGGGACTGCAGAGCCTATGAGCATTACTTTAGTAAAACTCACACTGCCTGGGGATGATAGCCCAATAGCTATTCAAATGGTAATTGGAGATATCCCAGACAGTTTGATAGGCCTTGATGTGCTTGTAGGAAAACAGTGGGAAGACCAAGACGGCAACTTGTGGTCCTTTGGAGCCCCTCACCTAAACATCAGGTTACTACAAACCGCCCTGCCCCTTCCACGCAGTAAAATCACTTCTGTAAAACAATACCCTTTGCCGTCTGGTGCCAAAGAAGGCATAAAGCCAGTGATTCAAGAGTTAAAAGACAAAGGGGTAATCATTCATACACACAGCCCTTTTAATTCTCCAATTTGGCCAGTGAAAAAACCAAATGGGAAGTGGAGGTTAACCTTTGATTATCGTCGCCTGAATTCTAATACATGTCCCCTCACAGCAGCAGTTCCAAATTTAGCTGAACTAATATTATCAATTCAAGAAAAGGCTCACACCTTTATGGCTGTAATTGATGTAAAAGACATGTTCTTTATGATACGTATACAGCCAGAAGACATGAATCGTTTTGCTTTCACATGGGAAGGACAACAGTACACATTCACTAGGTTACCTCAAGGGTAACGACACTCTCCCACCTTAGCCCACCATGCTTTAGCACAAGAGCTAGAAACCATACCCAAACCTGACACTGTAGCCGTGTATCAATACATAGATGATGTATTGATAGGAGGAGGAGAAAAAGAGGAAGTGAGGCATGTACAAGAGAAAATAATTTCACACCTAGAAAGCCTTGGTTTGCAGATTCCTTCAGAAAAAATACAGAAACCCTCACAAGAAGTCAAATTTTTGGGGATTCTCTGGAAGGGCGGAATGACATGTATCCCACCAGATACATTAACCTCTTTAGACCAGATTAAAATGCCTGAATCCAAAAAGGAACTTCAACAAGCTTTAGGATTGTTAGTATTTTGGAGAAAACACATTCCAGATTTTTCAATTATTGCTAGGCCTCTTTATAATCTGTTAAGAAAGGGGGTAAAATGGGACTGGAGCCCAGCTCAGGAGGAAGCATTACAATTATTAATTTTTGAAGCAACAACCCATCAGGCCCTAGGCCCTATTCACCCAACAGGTGATCCTTTGGTAGAATGATCCTTTCCAGGTAGAATGGGGTTTTACTTCTTCAGGGTTATCTGTACACATATGGCAGAGAGGGCCAGAAGGGCCGACCAGACCTGTTAGTTTTTACTCCTGTAGTTTTAAAGATGCTGAAAAAAGATACACAATTTGGGAGAAAGGACTGTTTGTTGTTAGTCTAGCTTTGATTGAAGTAGAAAAAAATCACAAGACAACAGCCAATTGTATTGAGAGGTCCTTTTAAAGTAATTAAAACAGTTACCTCTGGGACCCCTCCTCCAGAAGGGGTTGCCCAAAGGGCCTCTGTCAGAAAATGGTTTGCTCAAATAGAACACTATTGTCATATATTCTCAATCACTGAGAGAGCTGTAAAATTTTTGTCGATACAAGAAACAGAAAACTTGAACAGCAGCCAAGAAAAACCAGCTTCAGTAATCAAGGTATCCCCTCCCTTCTCACCTGAGCAAACAGAAAATGCTTGGTTTACTGATGCTTCAGCCAAGAGAGAAGGAAAAGTGTGGAAATATAAAGCTGTAGCCTTACACACTTCCTCCGGTGAGCAAATCATCACAGAAGGAGAAGGCAGTGCACAGATAGGAGAACTCATAGCTATTCAGAGTGCTTTTCAAAAGGAAAAACAAAATACTTCCCTTGTTGTATTTATACAGAGTCTTATGCTGTTTTTAAAGGCTGACTTTTTGGCAACAGAATGATTGGGAAGTTAATAGGATTCCAGTGTGGCAGAAAGAAAAATGGTAAGACATTTTAGAAATTGCAAATCAGGGAAATTTTGCTGTTGGGTGGGTCGCTTCTCACCAGACAGACGGGAATCCAGCAGGAGAGTGGAATAACAGAGCTGATGAATTAGCAAGATTAAGCCCCCTGAAAAAGGAAGAAATTATTGAAGATTGGGAAGGTTGCTGGAGTGGTTACATATAAAAAGACAACACACAGGTGCAAAGGATTTGTACAAAGAAGCTCATGCTCGAGGTTGGCCTGTTACCAGACAAATGTGTAAAACTTGTGTATCAGCCTGCAAGCAGTGTCACAAATGGCTGGAGAGACATCCTTTAGAGGATGACCCCTTACACCTGAGAGGGGGAAAAGGCTTATGGGATGCATGGCAGATAGATTATATCGGTCCCTTTAGGCCCTCAGGAGGAAAATATTTTGTGTTGGTGGGAGCTGAGATAACGTCAGGGTTAGTACAGGCCGAGGCCTTCAAAAGGGCTACAGAAGAAAATACTGTTAAAGCATTACTGTCCTGGTTTTTAGGACAGGGTTCTGCCAAAAAAAGGCAGAAGTTTCCCTTTGAAATAGAGAAATCAATTTCACCCCCTCCAAGTGTTATAATTGTTTCAAATCAAGGACTCAAGGCAGAGATAAGGGGGTAGAAGTAACAGCTCTTTACTATTCTAACTAACAGTACAGGTAGAAAATAACAACAGTTATTAAAATTACCGACAAAAAGAACAGAAGAAAATAACCCAGTTCTACTCCTTTCTTTAGCCGCGGACACACTCGGTCTGTGTCTGTTCCCAGGGATGTAACACGTGCCACAGAGCAGGCGGGAGCGAGGAGAGGTGGAGGGGAGCAGCCGCGGCCGGGCTGGGCTCAGGTGGGAGCAGCTCCTCACTCACTGTTGTGTTCGGAGATCAGCTGTATTCCCAAAAGGCAAGAGGCGTTTGGTATTTGGTGGTCAGCAGTGCCTCCAAAGTAGCAGGACAGCTGATTGCAGCAGGGTCTGGCTGTCTGCTTCTCCCCCACGTGCAGTGCGGGCCAAGGGGGTTGCCTCCTCTCTGCTCCGTCGCCGGAAACAGAAGTGCCCCTGCACAAGCCCGCATGCTCCTCTGGGTAGCCCCGCTCGGAAGCCCTCGTGGTCCTCCGAGCAGCTCCGGTCCCACCCACCCGCCCGTCCAGGGCCATCACAAAACCCTGGGCACAGCCGGCGGGTTTTGTTAGCATTACAATGGGAAAAAATTCTCCAAACTCATACATTAAAGGAACAAAACCCCAGCCCCCAACATTATCCACCCCGAATTATTCCCATGCCAACATGCTACAGCAAATTAAAAACCTTTAAATCATATACATACAGGCAGTTGCAGGCACAGTATCATAGATAGTTCACCCTAGAACAAGGTCTCCTTGGGGTATGCATCGGGTCTCTCCATCCTTTTGCATCACCCACCAAGTGCAACCTGGTCCTTGAGCGAAAACCACCCCACGAACAGGATTGTCTTTGCTGGAGGCAGAGTTCACCCAAACAGTTTCCCCTAACATGCCTCTCAGGTGTACCACTGGGACCTTATCTCCATCTGGTGTTCCCAAGGGCTCAGACTGGGCAGGACCTGCTCGGTTAGTGTAACCTCGGGTATTCACTAACCATGTGACATTTGGTAAATTAAACTCCCAGTTCTTAAAAGTCCCCCCACCAAGTGCTTTTTAGGTGGTTTTAAGCAGGCCATTGCACCGTTCGACTTTCCCAGCCGCTGGTGCATGGTAGGGAATATGGTACACCCACTCAATGCCATGTTCTTTAGCCCAGGTGCTAACAAGGCTATTTTTGAAATGAGTCCCATTGTCTGACTCAATTCTCTCAGGGGTACCATGTCTCCAAAGGACTTGTTTTTCCAGGCCCAGGATGGTGTTCCTAGCAGTAGCGTGGGACACAGGGTATGTCTCCAACCACCCGGTGGTGGCTTCCACCATGGTCAGCACGTAGCACTTGCCTTGGCGGGTCTGAGGCAGTGTGATGTAGACAATCTGCCAGGCCTCTCCGTACTTATATTTGGACCATCGCCCACCATACCAGAGGGGCTTCACCCGCTCGGCTTGCTTGATGGCAGCACATGTCTCACAGTCATGGATAACCTGGGAAATACTGTCCATGGTTAGATCCACCCCTCGGTCTCATGCCCACTTATAGGTGGTGTCTCTGCCCTTATGACCTGAGGCATCATGGGCCCATCGAGCCAGGAACAATTCTCCCTTGTGTTCCCAATCTAAGTCTATCTTTGACACCTCTATCTCTGCAGCCTGATCTACCCGCTCGTTGTGCCGGTGTTCTTCACTAGCTCGACTCTTGGGAACATGGGCATCCACATGGCAGACTTTCTTGGGTAGCTTCTCTATCCCAGTGGCAATGTCTTTCCACTCATCAGCAGCCCAGATTGGCTTTCCTCTGCATTGCCAGTCAGCCTTTTTCCACCTTTCCAGCCAGCCCCACAGAGCATTGGCTACCATCCATGAATCAGTGTAAAGGTAGAGCTTTGGCCATTTCTCTCTCTCAGCAATGTCCAAGGCCAGCTGAACAGCTTTGAGTTCAGCAAGTTGGCTTGATCCACCTTCTCCTTCAGTAGCTTGTGCAACCTGTCGTGTGGGGCTCCAGACGGCTGCTTTCCACTTCCGATTCATTCCCACAATGTGACAGGAACCGTCGGTGAAAAGAGCGTAGCACGTTTCATCTGCTGGCAGCTGGTTGTACGGTGGGGCTTCTTCAGCTCGGATCACTTGCTTCTGCTCCTCCTCCTCGGCGAGACCAAAATCTTCACCTTCTGGCCAGTTTGTAATTATCTCCAAAATCCCAGGGCGATTTGGGTTACCAATGCGGGCGCACTGCGTGATGAGGGCAATCCACTTGCTCCATGTGGCGTCGGTGGCATGGTGGGTAGAAGGAACCTTTCCTTTGAACATCCACCCCAGCACTGGCAGTCGGGGTGCCAGGAGAAGTTGTGCTTCTGTGCCAATTACCTCTGAGGCAGCTTGAACTCCTTCATAGGCAGCCAAGATTTCCTTCTCTGTCGGAGTGTAATTGGCTTCAGAACCTCTGTAACCTCTGCTCCAGAATCCCAGGGGTCGGCCTCGAGTTTCACCAGGCACCTTCTGCCAAAGGCTCCAGGACAGACCATGGTTCCCGGCTGCAGAGTAGAGATTCTTTACCTCTGGTCCTGTCCTGACTGGGCCAAGGGCTACAGCATGAGCGATCTCCTGTTTGATCTGGGTGAAGGCTTGCTGCTGTTCAGGGCCCCAGTGGAAATCATTCTTCTTGCGGGTGACCAGGTAGAGAGGGCTCACAATCTGGCTGTACTCAGGGATATGCATTCTCCAAAAGCCTATGACACCTAGGAAAGTTTGTGTTTCCTTCTTGCTTGTTGGTGCTGACATTGCAGTGATCTTATTAATGACCTGGCGCCGTCCGTCTTGCCAGTTCACTCCCAAGAACTGGATCTCTTGGGCAGGTCCTTTGACTTTGCTTTTCTTGATGGCAAAGCCAGCTTCCAGCAAAATCTGGATGATTTTCTCTCCCTTCTCAAATACCTCTATTGCCGTGTTCCCCCACACAATGATGTCATCAATGTATTGCAAATGTTCTGGGGCCTCACCCTTTTCCAGTGCAGCCTGGATCAGCCCGTGGCAGATGGCAGAGCTGTGTTTCCACCCCTGGGGCAGTCGGTTCCAGGTGTACTGCACACCCCTCCAAGTGAAAGCAAACTGAGGCCTGCACACTGCTGCCAAAGGAATGGAGAAAAATGCATTGGCAATGTCAATGGTAGCATACCACTTTGCTGCCTTGGACTCTAGCTCGTACTGCAGTTCCAGCATGTCCGGCACGGCTGCACTCAGCGGGGGAGTCACTTCATCAATGCACGATAGTCCACAGTCCATCTCCATTCCCCTTCAGACTTGCGCACAGGCCAAAATGAGGCTGTTGAAGGGTGAGTGGGTTTTGCTGACCACCCCTTGGCTCTCCAGCTCACAGATCATCTTGTGGATGGGGATCACAGCATCTCGATTTGTCCGGTACTGCCGGCGGTGCACTGTCATGGTGGCAATTGGTACCTGTTGCTCTGTCACTTTCAGGAGTCCCACTGCAGATGGATTTTCTGACAATCCAGGCAAGGTGTTCAACTGCTTAATACTCTCTGCCGCTACAGCAGCTATTCCAAAAGCCCACCTGAGTCCCTTTGGATCTTTGTAGTAGCCATTCCTGAGGAAGTCTATGCCTAGAATGCACGGTGCCCCTGGACCAGTTACAATCGGATGTTTCTGCCACCCCTTTCCTGTCAGGCTAATCTCAGCTTCCAGCAAAGTAAATTCCTCTGATCCCCCTGTCACCCCAACAATGGAAACAGGTACCTTCCCCACATGTTCTGATGGTATCAGGGTGCATTCTGAACCAGTATCAACTAACATTCTATGTTTCTGTGGCTTTGATGTGCCAGGCCATCGCACCCACACTACCCAGTAGATCCTGTTATCCCATGCCTCTCCCTGGCTAGAGGCAGGGCCCCTCTAGCCCTGGTTATGATTTCCTTCCTGGGCATACATAGTGGAGGTCCCTTTCACGGGATCTGACAGATCATCCTCCCTTCTGTAGTACCCTGCACCTTGGTTGTGGGAGGTCGAGGTTACCTTCATTTTAGCACGGTTCCCTCGGTTGGCATTTCCCTCCCTGAGCTGACGCACCCGTGCTGCCAAGACAGAAGTGGGCTTCCCATCCCATTTTTCCATGTCTTCCCCATGGTCTCACAGGAAGAACCACAGATCAGTTAGTGAGGTGTATCCTCTGTCCCTAGCTGGGGGGCGTTGGGTGTGAGATTTGGGGCCTGTGACTCGTACTGGTGCTGCACTGATCTTCCTTATCTCCTCCCTTACAATCTCCCTCACCTCTCCTTTCAACCCTCTCATCCCCTTCATCTCCTCTTGGACCTCTTGGAGGTCCCTGGCCACAGCAGAGACCTTGGCCTGCATTGGGCCATTAATCATACTGTCAAAATTTCTGAGCTTGCTGGCAACAGAACCCACTGTCTCTCAGTGGTCATCAGCCTTAATCAGTGCAATGTAGGTAGTAAATTCAGATGGCCCCAGGGTTGCCAGATCCCACAACATCTGCCCTGTGCACCTGACCTTGTCAGGGTCATTGTCATGCTGTCCATCCATCCCAAAGAGTACCTCTAATCCTGCCACTTCCCTCAGCTGCTGGATCCCTTCTTCAATGGTCTTTCAGCGCATTCTATGGTGGTACTCCTGCATTCTCTCTTTGTGGATAAGCTTCTCTCTCACACTCATTAGAAGCCGTTCCCAAAGGGAAAGGAGGCCTTGCTCCCTTACGAATGTCTGGTCCACACCTGAGTCCTGGGACAAGGATCCCAAATTCCTGGCCTCAGTGCCATCCAGTTGTACACCTCTCCCCATAAGGTCCCAGACACGAAGTAACCAGGTTGTAAAAGGCTCATGGCCCCGTCGCACAATGTCTTTTCGCAGGTTACGGAGAGTGTCATATGAGAGAGACTCGGTGACAATGTCAACCTCTGGCTCCCTTGCTGACTGTGAGGACCCTCCTGGCTGATCCCCATTATCTAGGTGCCTTGTTTTAATCTTAGATTTCCTAGTTTCCACAGGGGCAACTGCTGCTGGCTGTGGCTGCCCCTGTGATCCAGCTGGAACCTGGACAGATGTAACATCTACAGGTTCCACTGCAGCACCATCAGACTCTCCCTCTTCAGGGCAGGGGGAGGGTTTCTCACTAGCTGGGGAAAGGTGCTCCTTCAACACCTGGTCCATGTCCCGTATCTCCTTCACTAGAACCCCCACCCACTCTGGCTGGTTCATTTCTGCAGTGGGCTGTGGGGCAACACCAGGCTCTGGGGCAGCATCTCTAATCTTTGGGACAGGGGCAGGCTCTGGGGCAGCATCCCTATTCCCTGGAACAGGGACAGGCTCTGGGGCAGCATCCCTAGTCTCTGGGACAGGAGCAGGCTCTGGGGCAGCATCCCTATTCCCTGGGACAGGGGCAGGCTCTGGGGCAGCATCCCTAGTCTCTGGGACAGGAGCAGGCTCTGGGGCAGCATCCCTATTCCCTGGGACAGGGGCAGGCTCTGGGGCAGCATCCCTAGTCTCTGGGGCAGGATCAGGCTCTGGGGCAGCATGTTTCAGGGTTGTTATCCAAGGCAGTATTCCCTTGTTTCTGAATGCTAAGTAAAACAAGCCCATCAGCAACACCAGCTACTGAATAATAACACAAGCAAATCTGAAATCCTTGAAAACTGGTGGGGTAGCCTCAAAAAACTGGGTGACAGGTTGGGAGAAAATTTCCCTTGCATTCATTGCCTCACAGTAAGTACCATTGTTGAAATAATCCCAGAAACACGCAGTTAGAGTACGATAGCTCTGGATCCATGTGGCCAATTTCCAGAAAAAATTTAAAAAACCCATGAATTCCTGACATAATCAATTCACCACACAAATCGGATCATAGCTACAATAAATTTGGTGAGGGGGCCCATATTCAAATAAGGGCTTGCAAATGGGAGAGAAATATCTGTGACCACATGGAGCCCAAACCAGATTAAACTAGACAACATGTTGCTGCTTGTCCCAGTTTAGGACAAATTAGGGGAAAAAAACCTCCCGAAGAACTCAGAAAGGATTCTTTCCAGGGGGAAAGTGGAAAAAACTTGTTTATTGACAAAACACAAGTAAAAACACTTCCCAGTCAGACCCAGATGGAAAACAAAACGAATTTCACTGAAGCAGCGAGACGAACTCGGAGATCTTCGCCTGGAAGGGCAGCAGAGCTTCTTTGGCAAGCTTCCAGCGGCACTCTCTGAGGTTCAGATGCGTTTCCTCTGGAAGCCGGTTCCGATCTTGGCGGGGGCGGTAAGAAAAAGAGAGGGGAAAGAGGGGCAGCCAGGATAACCAGCAAGGCAGAAAGTGGGGGCAAGCGAGCAAACAGCTGGGAGCAAAAAGTAGCAGCTGGGGCAAAAGCAGCAGCAGGGGGGCAAAAATAGCAGCAGGGGGCAAAAGCTAGCGACAAGCAAGCAAGCGGCAGCTGAGCAGCAAAGTAAAAGCCCGGGGGGGGGTGCGGGGGCCGCGACACGGCCCGCAGCTCCGTGGGCGGGGCAGGGAGAGGAGCTAGTCATAACATAAACTTCAACCTAGAACATTCCACCCCTTATCCCATATCGTGATTTGACACACGATTGGGATATACACTCACTAAACACAATATAAAACTTTCTTTGACTTGCTCAAGCCTTTAATACTTGCAGGTTTTCTTCTTCTCACTTGCTCATCCTTCACCACTTACACATTCCCTTTTGTTTCATATTCACGCAATTTATCATACAGGCAATGGTGTTATGGCCGTAGGCACACTCAACAATAACATCACCCTACAATCAGATCTCCCTGAGGTACGCAACGAGTTGTTCCATCTTTCTGCATGATCCACCAAGTACATCCTGGTCCTTGAGCAAAGGCAATCCCACAAATGGGTTTGCCTGTACTCGAGGCAGGATTAACCCACACTGTCTTCCCTAGCAAACCTCTGACATGGGCCACTGGTACTTTGTCTCCTTCTACTATATTAAGGCACTCAGACTGGGTGGGACCTGCTCTGTTGGTGGAGCCTCGAGTGTTGACTAACCAAGTGGCCTTTGCCAAATGCTGCCCCCAGCTCTTGAGAGATCCCCCACCCAATGCCTTTAAGGTGGTCTTCAACAATCCATTCTACCTCTCCACTTTACCTGCAGCTGGTGCATGGTAAGGGATATGGTACACCCACTCAATACCGTGTTCCCTAGCCCAGGTGTTAACAAGGTTGTTCTTAAAATGAGTCCCATTGTCTGACTCAATTCTCTCAGGGGTACCATGTCTCCAAAGGACTTGTTTTTCCAGGCCCAGGATGGTGTTCCTAGCAGTAGCATGGGGCACAGGCTATGTCTCCAACCAGCCGGTGGTGGCTTCCACCATGGTCAGCACGTAGCGCTTGCCTTGGCGGGTCTGAGGCAGTGTGATGTAGACAATCTGCCAGGCCTCTCCGTACTTGTATTTAGACCACCGCCCACCATACCAGAGGGGCTTCACCCGCTTGGCTTGCTTGATGGCAGCACACGTCTCACAGTCATGGATAACCTGGGAAATACTGTCCATGGTTAGATCCACCCCTCGGTCCCGTGCCCACTTATAAGTGGCATCCCTACCCTGATGGCCTGAGGCATCATGGGCCCATCGAGCCAGGAACAACTCTCCCTTATGTTCCCAATCCAAATCTATTTCCAGCTCCCCTATCTTTGCAGCCTGATCTACTTGCTGGTTATTTCGCTGCTCTTCATTAGCTTTGTTTCTGGGGATATGGGCATCTACATGGCGAACCCTCACAGGTAGTTTTTCTAACTGAGTAGCGATGTCTTTCCACTCTTCAACAGCCCAGACTGGTCTTCCTCTACGCTGCCAGTTCGCTTCTTTCCATCTCTTCATCTATCCCCACAGAGCATTGGCTACCATCCAGGAATCAGTGTATAAATAGAGCTTTGGTCACGTTTCTCTTTCGGCAATATTTAAGGCCAGTTGGACGGCTTTGAGTTCAGCGAATTGACTAGATCCCCCTTCTCCTTCTGTAGCCTCTGCAACCCGTCATGTGGGGCTCCATACGGCTGCTTTCCATCTCCGATTTGTCCCTACGACGTGACAGGAACCGTTGGTGAACAGAGCATAGCGTGTTTCCTCTGCTGGCAGCTGGTTGTAGGGCGGGGCTTCTTCAGCCCGGGTCACTGGTTCTTGTTCCTCGTCTGTCACACTAAAGCTTTCACCTTCTGGCCAGTTAGTAATTATTTCTAAAATTCCAGGGCGATTCAGTTTTCCAATTCGGGCACGCTGTGTAATGAGAGCAATCCATTTGCTCCATGTAGCACTGGTAGCATGGTGAGTGGAGGGAATCTTTCCTCTAAACATCCACCCCAACACCGGCAGTCAGGGTGCCTGGAAGAGCTGTACTTCTGTACCAACCACCTCTGAAGCGTCTTGGACTCCTTCATAGGCGGCCAAGATTTCCTTCTTCGTTGGAGTGTAGCTTCAGACCCTCTGTAGCTCCGACACCAGAATCCCAGTGGTCGGCCTTGGGTCTCACCAGGCACCTTCTGCCACAGACTCCAAGACAAACCATGGTTTCCAGTTGCAGAGTATAGCACGTTCTTCACATCTGGTTCTATTCTGACTGGGCCAAGGGCCACAGCATGAGCGATTTCCTGCTTTATCTGGGCAAAAGCTTGTTGCTGCTCAGGGCCCCAGTGGAAGTTGTTCTTTTTTCGGGTAACCAGGTAAAGAGGGCTCACAATCTGACTGTATTCAGGAATATGCATCCTCCAGAAACCTATGGCACCTAAGAAAGCTTGTGTCTCCTTCTTGTTGGTTGGTGGAGACATAGCTGTGATCACGTTGATGACATCAATAGGAATCTGGCGCCGTCCATCTTCCCACATCACTCCTAAGAACTGAATATTCCGAGCAGGTCCCTTAACTTTATTCTTCTTGATAGCGAAGCTGGCTTTCACGAGGATTTGAATAATTTTCTCTCCTTTCTCAAACACCTCTGCTGCTGTGTTTCCCCATACAATGATGTCATCAATATATTGTAAATGTTCTGGAGCTTCACCTTTTTCTAGTGTCGTCTGGATCAGTCCATGACAGATGGTAGGACTGTGCTTCCACCCCTGGGACAGTCGATTCCAAGTATATTGCACACCCCTCCATGTAAAGGCAAACTGAGGCCTGCATTCTGCTGCTAGAGGAATGGAGAAAAAGGCATTGGCGATGTCGATAGTGGCGTACCACTTTGCTGCCTTGGACTCCAACTCATACTGCAGCTCCAGCATGTCCGGCACGGCAGCGCTCAACAGTGGGGTCACTTCATTCAATGCCCAGTAGTCCACAGTTAGTCTCCATTCTCCATCAGACTTGCGCACAGGCCAGATGGGGCTATTGAAGGGTGAATGAGTTTTACTGACCACCCCTTGGGTCTCAAGCTCCCGAATCATCTTATAGATGGGAACCACAGCATCTCGAGTTGTTCTATATTGCTGGCGATGTACTACTGAGGTGGCAATCGGTACCCTCTGCTCCTCTACCCTCAGGAGTCCCACAGCAATTGGATTCTCACACAATCCAGGCAGGGTGTTCAACTGCCGGATTCTTTCTGCCATCACAGCTGCTATCCCAAATTCCCACTTGAATCCCTTTGGGTCCTTAAAATACCCGCTTCGAAGGAAATCTATTCCTAAAATACACGGGGCCTCTGGGCCAGTCACAATTGGGTATCTTTTCCACTCTTTTCCAGTCAAATTCACTTCAGCTTCCACCAAGGTAAAGTCCTGTGATCCACCTGTAACACCAGCAATAGAGACAGATTCTGCCCCCACGTATCCTGATGGGAATATGGTGCATTGTGCACCGGTGTCAACCAAGGCTTTATACTTTTGTGGTTTCAATGTGCCAGGCCACCAAATCCACACAGTCCAGAATACACGATTCTCCCTGGCCTCACCCTGGCTAGAGGCAGGGCCTCTCTAAGCCTGTTCACCCTTTTTTACAGGGGCATAGGTCTTAGAAGTTCCTTCCAGTGGATCAGACATGTCGTCATCCTCCTCATACTTGGCGTTGTGGTTCCGAGCGACTGGAGCTGCTCTCTTTCTGGTTGAACCTTCTCTTCGGGTCTTGTCTTCTTTCAAATCCCGCACCCGTTGTGCCAGAGCAGCCGTAGATTTTCCGTCCCAAAGCTTCATATTCTCTCCGCAATCACGTAAGAAGAACCACAATTCAGCACGTGGAGTATACCTCCTCTCACCATCAGAGAAACGTCTGCGTTGGGTGCCGGGACGCCTAATTTGCACAGCCGATATTTGGAGGAGGTCCTCCTTAATCTCCTCTCTGAGCTTCTTATGATTTTCCTCAATCTTATCATCCAAATTCTGTACACGAGTTTCCACGGCTGCAATTCTAGCATGGGTTGGGCCATGTACAGCATTGGCATATGCCCGGAGCTTCTTTGCCATGTCGAGCACGGTCTCATACATTTCTTCCCGCTTCATTATTGCTAAAGTAGAAGCGTACTCAGATGGCCCGAGCCGCACAAGTTTCCTCCACATGACCGGTGTGCATGGTACCAGGTCTGGGTTTCTAGTTGTTATGTCATCTGAAAAAATAATTTCTGCTACTGTCATCTCCCTTAGACGTTGAACCCCCTGCTCAATGGTTCTCCATTGGGTCTACTGCATATACAGGTCGTCCGCACACAGATATCTTTGTGCCACGCCATCCAGGACCCAGGCCCAGAGGCTCTGAGGGTTAGCTTCCCTCATCACACCTTGGTCAATGACCGGGTCATGGGACAGAGACCCTAAATGCCTCGCTTCAGTGCCATCCAATACTGTAGCCTCTCCTGCCGCATCCCAGAGGCGAACTAGCCAGCTGATTATAGACTCGTCAGGTCGCCGGGTGTAATCCTTTCTTAACCCACGAAGATCCTTTATGGAAAGGGACTTATTGTTGGCCTCTGCTCTCATACTGGTTGTTTTGGCTCCTGATTTTATATCAGGAGGTGTTGAGGGTCCCTCTCCAGCATCATCATCATCATCTTCCACTGGCCGATCGGTCTTCTTGGTGCACTTCCCACTCCTCTTGCTAGCAGCAACAGCCATTGGTTGAGGCTTATCCAGTTTAGCTGCTGGCTTTAGTCCTAGGGGGGTGGTAGCAACCTGAGTGACTGGGATGGTAGGTAATTTATCTCCCTGGTTCCTTTCCTTTGTGTCTCGCCCTATACTGTCTAGCAAAGTGCGATATGCATGTGCCAGGGCCCAGCTTACTGTAATAACCCTTCTCTCTTTAGGGCCATCCTGACACTTCTTTTTAAAATACCTTGCCACCTTAATGGGATCCTGAATCTGTTCAGGTGGGAATTCCCAGATTATGGGGTCAGAAAGTTCCTTTAAAATCTGGCCCATTTCTTCCCATTTTCCATTCCATTCGAGGTTCTTCCTGCTTAACTTGACTCCTAAATCAGGAGTCTTCTCAGCCTCTTTAGAAATTTCAGCCTTTATTCTGTATAAGCTGCAGACAATATAGCTGAAACTTACCAAATTAATTGCCAGAAAGATGGTTTCCTTAATATTCAGGGAGATCTGAATATTTTCTAATAAAGATGTAACTAATTCAGAAGAGAGGAAGGGAAATAGAGGTAGGAAATCCTCTTTGCCTGCCTCTCCTCTAATAAACAGCACAAACCATGATGAATACATTCCTGAGGCTGATTCCAGCATTCTTATAACCCTCCTGCATATCATTACCACCAAGCCTAGCCCAATGAGTATTTTGTTAATACCCCTTTAATACAAAACCTGCGTATCAAAGACAGCATCGGAGCTATCTCCGGATAAGCAAATAAACCCAACGACCACAACGGTATCAACACTTCAAAGAAACCCAGTGACCATATATATAGGCAGACTCCCACAACCAAAAAAATCATGGATTCAACAGACATACCAATACCAACCATCGAAAACAAAATATTATTATTAGAATAAAGTTTTTTCCACTTTTTTCCCGTTCCTCCCTGTACGGGCCACCAAATGATTTGTCCAAGTTTAGGACAAATTAGGGAAAAAACCTCCCAAAGAACTCAGAATGAGTTCTCCTCAGGGGGAAAGTGGAAAAAACTTATTTATTAGCAAAACACAAGAGAAAACACTTCCCAGTCAGACCCAGATGACCAAAAAACAAATTTCACCGAGAGAGAGAGATGAGCTCGGAGATCTTCGCCTGGAAGGGAAGCAGAGCTTCTTTGGCAAGCTTCCAGAGGCAGTCTCTGAGGTTCAGATCCGTTTTCCTCTGGAGCCGGTTCCGATCTTGAGGAGGGGGAAAAAGGGAGGGAGAAAGAGGGGCAGCCGGGATTAAGGTGGGGGCAAGCGAGCACGCAGCCGGGGCAGTGAAAAGCAGCAGCCGGGGGCAAAAGCAGCAGCAGGGGGGCAAAAGCAGCAGCAACCGGAGGCGAGCAAGAAAGCAGCCAGAGGCAAGCAAGCCAGCAGCCCAGGGCAGCAGAAGCAAAAAAACCAGCCAAGCAGCCCGGGGGAGGGGCTGCCACACGGCTGGCAGCTCCGTGGGGCGGGGGGCAGGGAGAGGAGCTAGTCATAACATCAACATCAACCCAGAACACAAGGGCAATCTGGTCCCTGCTCTTTGCCCTCCCCTCCTCACCTTGCTCTGCCTCTGCCCGCTGCTCCTGGGGCTGCTCTTGGCCACGCAGCCTCAGTGGGAGCCAGCACTGGCTGCAGCCCCAGCAGGCTCCCCAGGACAAGGCCCAGCAATTGAGAGGCCAGTGAAAGCACTGGGCAGCAGCAGAACCCTCAGCAGAGCTATTTGGACAACCACTGACCATCCACAACTCCAATCCAGCCTCACTGGGAGTGTTTCCTATCAGCAGCCTTTAAAAGAAGCTGTTTGATGCAGAGATCAGCAAAACACTAACTGTTTCCTCTTCCAGCAATACCAGATTCCGGCATAGCACATCATCAGCCACAATGGCCATTAACTTAATCAAACAATGTATTCCCCAGCAAAAAACTCTTCTCATGCTTTTCCAGATATTTTCAGCATGTGTTGAGGTTTCGACTGCATCTGGGGAGCAATGGGGAGTGTGAGCCTGTGCTGTGATCCACTGCTGATCTTCCCTGAGACCAGGAAATTGCAGGGGATCTCAGGGTGTGCATGGCCCGTGGGGCAGTTTGGGCTCTCTGTCAGCTGATGCCAAAAGCCTTCCTGCAGAAGCTAGGGAGAAGCTGCAGCCAGGCCAGGCTGGGAAACAGCCCTGCAGGGTGGGACAGCAGCAGCAGGGCAGCAAGGCTGCCATAAATCCCTTCCTGCTGTGCCGGGCATGGTCTGTCCAGATGTGCAGAGAAAGCCCCCGTCTGCTGAGTCTCAGGAGAAGGCTGAGGGAAATGCACCCACCATGACGTCTCTCCAGATCACCCAGCATATGATCCAGAAGTTTGGATGCCTCCAGGGACTTACTATTTCCTCTAGATTTGTTCTCCTTCTCAGGGGACCTTAAGAGAAAATATTTCCATTTCCCAGGAATGTATGCCACAAAAGCAGTGCTCAGCCCAGGGTCAGCAGGGACACACTACTCACCCCAGCGATGGGAGCTGGGCCTGCATGCAGAATCCAGCGAAGGGCCTGGGAAAGTCCTCCCTGCAGACACACCTGTAACTCAACAGCCACAGAAGCTTCTGTCATCTCTGCTGCTCTGCACGGGCAGCACTGAGCTGCAGGGGCAGTGAGGGGATTGCACAGGTCCAGGGCACACACGAGCATGGCTCTGTCCTGGCATCTGCAGCGATGCCCCCCTGGCCGAGCTTTGGGCTCTGAGCTGGCAGCTCCCCCAGGGCCAAAGGCCTTGACCTACCCTCATCATCTTCCTCATCATCAGGCTCAGAAATGGTATGGGTTGGGATTCCAGATCATCTTCATCAACAGGTTCATCTGCAAAGAAAAACAGGACAGAGCAGCTCCCAGCACTGCAGGAGATCCTCAGGCTGCCTGGGGCTGGCAAAGGAGCTGTGCAAGGCACAGCCCCGGGGCACAGCCCTGGGCCCTTCCCTTCCCTCTCTGCTCTTGTCTGGGGCTGCACAGAGAAGGAAGGAGACACTGGCATTGCACCTGGGAAGAGGATTGACAGCTAAATGCTCCTTCCTCCCACTGACAGCTATCCTGTTGGATCACTGGTGGGTACAAGGCCAAAATTTCCAGCATCAAACAAACTTCAGAGGATTTTAAGGGAAACGACACATGAATATTGCTCTGGACAATGTTTACACTTGGACAATGATAATTATGTTAACTGATAATTTACCTTCACCAAGCTCCAAAAATCCAGCGATTCCAAATGATGCAAGTCACAACCGCAGTCCAGAAAGAGCTTAGATGGGAACCAATCCATGGTGTGCTGGGATGCCCTTCTGCAGGGAACTGAGCACTTCAAGGGGGTCAGGTAATGCTATGTGCCCGCACTGCCAAGCAGCAGAAATGGCAGATCAAGGCTCAGCAGGGCTCAGGCCCAGAGGCACAGAAATTACCTCCTGTGACTGTGCCTGGCATCGCCTCCCTTCCTGCAGCAGAGGCTGCCAATGAGCCACTGCTTCCTCTGGGATGATTTACCAAAATATGAGTATTGGTCTAATACCAATACTCAGCTGTGACGGAGAAAAGACCCTCTAACAATTTAAAGTTAGAAAATGTATGTTTATTCAGCGCTGGGCAGCAGTGTGAGGTAACCCTCTAATACGCACTGCAAAATCACAGGTGATCACAGAGTCTATTTATTGGCAGAAGCTTTAAACAAATATATATTCATAATAACAGCCCCTCCCACCCTCAGCTTCCAATGATAATTAGTTTGAATGGCTATTAAGCATGCGTGGTTGGCTTCTTAAATGAAGTCGGGGGTTGTCGGGAGGGAAGGAAGGAAGGAAGGAAGGAAGGAAGGAAGGAAGGAAGGAAGGAAGGAAGGAAGGAAGGAAGGATTTTTTATAAAATTTGTGGACAGACTAAAGCTGGCACTCGAAAAACAAATTGAGAGCTTGAAGGCTCAAAAAGAAATGCTAAGCAAAATAGCCATGGCAAATGCAAACCAAGAGTGCCAAGCAATCCTGAGATCCCTGCCTCTAGATACTGATCCCACCATCGATCAGATGGTGGAAGCCTGCACAAAACACATGTCCACTGAAAATACAGTATCGCAGGCTGTAGCTAAGGGAATCGCTGAAGGAGTAGCAGGAAGTTTTGCTGCAGTTGCTGCCAGGGAAAACCAAAAATGTTTAAACTGTGGTGAACTAGGGTACTTTATAAAAGACTGCCCTTACAGCACAACAATACAGGACCGTCGAAAAGGTCACTCGTGGTCCCAATCCCAATCCCCTTACCAACTGCATTCAGCAAACTTCCAGCGGACCACAGAACGACCCCGCACTACAACAACAAATCGGAAGCTGTTTCGCCTCGCCTTGCCTTCTATAACTGAGCTATGGGAGGCTCAACCAGCAGCCTCGATAGCTCCAAAAGCCTACACCCCAATGACATCAAATACAGAGCGATTCAGATGGGAGCCTGGTGCCACTTGGTAAACATTTGTCCATCACCTTTGTAGACAAGTATATCTTTAGAATACCCACAGGAAAATACAGGCCACAGGACGGTCCTCGAGACATTCTTGTTATTGGAGACACGGTTAATGGGCCAGACAATTTTCACGTATTTCCAGAGGTGCAAACTGTAGGCCCAGATGACGAGATCCTTGTGTCTCTTTGTTGCACTGATACACCCTTTGGATTGCACCAAGGAACTCCAATTGCCCAAGCCTTCCTCCTACCTACTGACTATTCGGAACAGGTTCCTCTCAATCCCACCATCATGTGCGTACACATTATTGGGGCCAGCAAACCAACTGTTAAATGTAATCTGTTTTGTAAGGGGGAGAAAATCCTCCATTCAGGGATGATGGACACCAGAGCAGAGGTCACCATCATTGCCCGCTTTGAGTGGCCATCAAACTGGGAACTGGAACCTGTGGCTGGGATGATCTCAGGGATTGGAGGGGTTGCGGTCTCGATGAGGAGCAAGTGTAACATCCTAGTGGAAGGTCCCAAAGGCAAAATGGCTAGCATCTGGCCATGCATAGTAAGGGCACCTATCACCCTCTGGGGCAGGGATCTTTTGTCTCAATGGGGGACTTCCATCCGTGTTAACACTTGGGAATTTTAGCTGGGGCCACTGTGTGGCACGCAATACCTACGACCCCTCAACTCACCTGGAAACAAGATCATCCCGTGTGGGTGGATCAGTGGTCCCTTTCTAAAGAAAAATTGCACGCCTTAGAAGCTCTTGAGGAGGAGCAGCTCTCCAAGGGCCACAGAGTTGAGACCAATAGCCCTTGGAACTCCCCTGTCTTCATTTTGTGAAAACCTGGCAGAGACAGGTGGAAGCTCCTCCGTGACCTCAGAAAAATCAATGAAGTCCTCTGCAGCCCGGTTTGCCCTCACCTTCCATGTTGCCTTGGGACTGGAAGCTGGCTATCATTGACAATAAGGACTGCTTTTTTAACATCCCTCTCCATCCTCAAGATGCCCCAAGGTCTGCAATCTCAGTTCTCTCCCTCAATAAGCAAGCCCCCCTAAAACGTTACCACTGGCTTGTCCTGCCCCAGGGCATGAAAAACTCTCCAACCATATGCCAGTGGTACGTTGCCCACATTTTGTCACCAATGAGGAGTCTGTTTCCAGAAGAGATCGTCCTCCACTACATGGACAACATCCATATTTGTGCACCAGATGAGACTTACTTAAATGTGACTCTAAACAAAACTGTTCAAGCTATTGAGCTGGCAGGTTTCAAACTCAGCAAAAACAAAATACAGCACACAAGCCCCTGGACCTACCTTGGACTCCGGATTCGTGAGCGCACCATCGTACCCAGCAGCTGCCCATTCAGAATGACCTGAAGACTCTGTGGGACCTCCACCAGCTCTGCGGCTCCATCAACTGCGTACGTCCCCTGCTGGGAGTCACGACGGAAACCCTCGCCCCTCTCTTCAACCTCCTCCATGGCAGCGAGGACCTCGACTCACCACGCACACTCACACCCGAAGCCGGAGAATCCATTGCAAAAGTCCAGGAAGCCTTGTCATCCCATCAAGCTCACCGGTGTAAACTGAGCCTGCCTTTCCAGCTAGCCATCCTAGGTAAGGCCCCCAGTTTCATGAGCTGATCTTCCAGTGGCATGCCCAGTCCAGACATCCTCTGTTAATCCTGGAATGGGTATTCCCACGCCATCAGCCCACAAAAACCATCACCACCCCCCAGGAGCTCATAGCAAACTTAATAAAGAAAGCCAGGGCTCACCTCTGCTCTCTTGCGGGGTGTGAGTTCACATGCATCTTTCTACCATTGGCAACTATTGAAGATTTGGAGCATTTGCTCCAATTTGACGAGAGCCTTCGGTTTGCTCTGGATAGCTACCCAGGCCAAATTTCAATCCATCTGCCCAGCCACAAATTATTCCAATCAAATTTTGATCTGGTCCTCAAATTTATTCAAAGTAAAACACCTCTCAAAGCCCTGATAGTTTTTACTGATGGCTCTGAGTCATCCCACAAGTCAGTAATGACATGGAGGGATCCCAAAACACAGAAGTGGGAGTCTGATGCCCAGGTAGGTTGAAGGATCACCGCGAATTGCAGAACTAGCAGCCGTCACCAGAGCTTTTGAGAAATTCCAAGAACTTATTAATGTGGTCACTGATCCGGCTTATGTTGCTGGTGTAGCTATGAGGGCAGAACATTTTCTTTTAAGAGAAGTCTCCAACTCAAATTTATACAAGTTGCTTTCTAAACTTATTCATCTCATCTCCCACAGAAAGCAACCATTCCACATTATGTATGTGAAGTCACACACTGATCTCCTAGGAGCCATCGCAGAAGGGAACAGGAGAGTTGACGCATTGGCCATGTCTGCCAAAACAGCAAATGTGCCGGATATCTTTGCTCAAGCAATGATGTCCAATGCCTTTTTCCATCAAAACGTACCTGCCCTAATAAGAATGTTCCGACTGACAAGAGAACAGGCCAGAGCCATCATGGCCACCTTCCCAAACTGCCAAACACACCAACTGCCTTCTTTAGGATCTGGGGTCAACCCCTGAGGTTTGAATAGCTGCCAAGTGTGGCAGACGGACATGACACATTACCCTTCTTTTGGACGGGTCCAATATGTTCATGTTTCCGTTGATATACCTTTTCTGGCACAGTGTTTGTCTCAGCCCACACAGGAGAAGATGCTGCTCACATCATTAAGCAATTTCTCCTAGCGTTTGTTACCCTAGGAGCACCAAAAGGAATTAAAACAGATAATGGGCCTGCTTACACTTCCTGCAGACTAAGGGAGTTTTTTAACCGATGGGGAGTTAAGCACACCACAGGCATTCCTCATAACCAGACAGGACAATCGACTGTAGAGAGGAGCCATGGTACCATCAAACAAGTCTTTGATCAGCAGTGGGGTGGAACAGAGACCATGTCTCCAGTTGAGAGACTCTGTAAGGCTCCATGTATCATAAATTTCTTAAATTGCTCTTTCTGTGAGCCGTTCCCCCCACCCCTCCCCTTTCAATTTGGCCTGAGCTAAGCTCAGTGAGAAGTCACTGGTGCTGATTAAGAACCCTGAAACCCAACAAATATCAGGGCCTTTCCCTTTGATTATCTGGGGGAGACGATATGCCCGTGTGTCTGCGCCTTCCGGCCCAAAATGGCTCCCAGGGAAATATACCAAACCATATTTAGGGCCAACAAACACAGCCTCTGCCAAGACTAATGAGATCTGTTCTAAGCATTTTCAAGCAGATTTTAAAGACCAAAAACAGGCTGCCAGGAGACAAAGATGGCGTCAAGCGCTGAACTTGAAGCCGCCAAGTCCTCCTTTCACCAGGTCACAGACAGCAAAGAGTACAAAACTAACTACGATAACACTAAAAGCTCACCAAGCCACAATGGAATGTAAAACAAGAATCACAGGCATGGACAGCTCTTGGGAAGCAATTCTCAGGGGATTTTCACTTTCTGAAAGCCCAAGATATCTGAATGCCTTCCGGGTGACTCAGACCCTGGGTAAACAGGGCTTATCAGAGATGCAGGCAGGGGAATGACATCCCTCCCCCTGACTGGGCACCTCTGTTTGTCCAGTTTGATCCCAGTGGCTCCCTGGGGACAAACACCAGCTCCCCCACATCCCTTGGGATGGGCACATCCTACTCTGGGCCATTGGTGGCCTGGGCCCAGGGCATTGCAGAGACACTGAGTGGGGACAAGGGCCCTGGGGAGCTGTGGGCAAGTCCCAGAGAGGACAGAGCTGGAATGGGAGCCTTGTTGGAGATGGGTCCCTGGCACTCCCCATGTGTGGCAGCTGTGCAGAGCAGGACCCAGGTGCTTTGAGAGGTCACAATGGCTGCAGGTGTAACAGGATGAGGGATATTCCCACCTGGACTCCACCCTGGGGCTGAAAGGGAAATAATGGGGTGGTGTGGATGTGGGAAGTGCCACACATGAGCAATTCTCCAAGCTTCAGCCTTATCTGTTTCTGTACGAAGGGTTACAGAGTGGTGAAAGAACACAGCAACAAGGCACACTTACTTGGTGCAAGAAAGAGCCACTTATTGAAGGAAGCCATGTCTTTAAATAAGATCGTTTGTGAAAAACACAATACAGACAGTTCATTGGTCAGAGAGAGAGACACCTCTTGTCCCTGGCTTTCCCACGGATCCAGCAGGTATTTATCTTTGTTTTAATTCCTTTCTGTTTTTCCCAAATGTTATCATCCTGGGAAAAGCTCAGGCCGGAACTGAGAAACTGTCTCAGCCTGGGAAAAGCTTTCCCAGCATGAGAAAGAGGAAAAGAGCTCAGAGCCTGAGAAAGGCCTTGCAATTTCTGCCTGGGCCTTCAATGGTGTCCACAAGTCCCCCTTTTAGTTTAAAAAAAATAAGAAAGAGAACTGTTTGTAATCCTCCACAGGGCCCTTGCAAAGGAGAACAAACACCACTCAGGAGATCTGTGGACACCTGAAGTGCCCAGGGAAATCATCACACCTGGTGCTTTTCCCCTGCAAAACCTAATTCTAATACAATAACAAAAACCCGCCACAATTCACCAGACTTATCATTTCTAATACATTTCAGAAAACCCATCTAGCAATGTTCAATGGCTTAAAACCGTTCCAGGAGAAACAAATAAATGCTCATCCTCTGCTTGTAGAGGAACAGTCTGTCTGGTGATCGGCATGTTGATCAGCATTTGAAGGCTGTGCCTCGCCTGCATTCTGTCTCTGATGTCGCAGGTCAGGGCAGACACACTTTGCAGGCAGCCAGCGTACCCCGGTATCTGTTGAGACGCAAGCGTACCTGTGGCCCCAAATGATGAGGCAGGCGTGTCTCATCTTCCTGTAAGGAAGTGAAATGATTCACAATAACAGGATTATTGGAATCTTGTGGCACAGTAAAGTGATTGAAGGAGTACAAAGCTTTTCCCTAATTGGCTGTGTGGTACTTCACCAGCCACTCCCCTTTTCTGTTTATCAAAAAATGCTTTGACCTAATTCAAGGGTACCTGAGAAAACTGTTGGAAAGCCATTGTGACTGCTTTCAACTCAATTATCTGAGCAGAACCTGTCTCATGGCCTTCCAGCATTTACCAACCAGACTCATCCTCCCAGGTAACTGCCAATGATACCTGTAGGATGTAAATCCAGAGTGGTGATAGACACAGAGATATCAATGGAAGGTATAGCTGATGAATAAAAGCTTGCTGCAGCCTGCTGCAGTGTGTCAGACTAATTGGCAACCCTAATTAGCAAGACTTCCCCTTGGTATCTCTGTCCCATCTCAGAACTGTTCACTGCAGGCACCATAAAAACACATTTTGGTCTGTACAGGACACAAGGGGATTGTGAAAAAGCAATCCTTCAAATCAATGACCAAAATGATCACTGCATTCAAACCAATTGATGAAGGGCTTTCAACTTGTATTCATTGTCCAAAAGACTTGTCGTGATCCTGTAGATCCAAACCCACTGTCTTTGGGATCTTGTTGATCAGCCCTGAGAACAGACAAATGAAAAACACAAGTCAGGCAATACAAGTTCCTGTTGGGATAATGACAAGGGACATAATGTGGAAACCATAGCACAAATTTGACCTGTAAAATCAACACCAATGACACCTGGGTGAACAAAGATTCCCTGGAGAGTGGCATTAGATCTTCCTATGAGCAGTGCCCTCATCCTCTGACCCAAAGGCCAAAGGCATCCAGAGGAACCTTGTGCACCCCAACTGAGTCTAGAATGACTGTGTCTGCGGTGTGTACATCCACAGAGGTGGAGTCCTGGGTGCTGGCTGCATGCTGGCTGGGGAAACCTGTGTCAGCACTGGGTTTTGAGGCACGGCTTCTATCTGTGTGCTGCACCGCAGAACACTTGTCTGACTGTTTTCCTGGCCAGCAACAGGCTCTTCTGATTTGCACTGGTTTGCATAGTGACCTGTTTTTTGCACTTAGCACACAAGAAGGTAGGCATATCAGCCTTCTGCTGCTGTGGCTTCCTCTTATTTCTGCCTTTATTCTTCCCCTGTTTCTGCTGACCACCCCCTGACATCTTCTGATGGTGCCACATGGCAGCTACTAAAGTAGAGATCACATGATCTACAGTGCCCACCTTAGCACATGCCTGCACCATGTCAGCCAGTGAGGGGTCTCCCAGCAGAGCCTGTATAATTTTTGCACAATCCTCATTAGCATTGTCTCTGGCCAGCAGTTTACATAACAGCTGCCTTAGATCATCATCCTCAACCTGCTTTTCCAAAGCTTCTGCTATTTTCTCAACAAATTCTGAGAATGGCTCTCTAGGGCCTTGAGTAATTTTGACATATTTTGGCTTTGGAGCTAAAGCCTCTATTGTTTTTAGAATTGCTGCAAATCCTATGTCTCGACATTGTTCAAGGATCAGAGGATCCCAGGTAGCCTGAAAATCAGGGCTAGCAAAGTGATGCTGACCCAGCAAGGCATCGCTTTCCACAGCACACCTAGGATCACCCTGGGGTCGCACCATATTTTCTACAGTTGCTTTGTCAGCCATCTGCCTCCAAGTGTCCTCAAACACTCTAAGTTGAACAGGCTGAAACAGCACTTGGGCTATATGTCTGACATCGTAAGGTGTCAGCAAACTTGCATTCAACACTCTAATAATTTGCATAACTTGTGTAGAACCAAGCCCAAACTGTGTGACCTTGTCATACAAATCCTGAACAATATGCCAAGTTATAGGATCATGTTTGTCTGGCTGTCTTGTATTGGGAGCAGCCTTAGACAGGAAAGGTTTGAGCTGCCCTGGTCCCCTGCATATCTTTCTCACAATCCTGTGGCAGGTTATCCTCAGGGACCAAGCCAAGCTCAGCAGCATCCACCTGGACACTCTTATCCACCCCCTTCACCTGAAGGACACCCCTCTTTGGCATCCCCATCCGTTCTAACAAATCCCAATGGCCCTGCTGCAATGCTCGCATTTTAAGTGTTTCCAAAACACTGCGGCGATTTTTGAGTCTCGCTGTCATGGAGTCACTGCAGCCCCTGCTTTTCAAAGGAAAAGGGCCTGGAGACGGCGAGGGATGCGGCGGTGTCCCTGGAGAACCGGAGGGGGCTGGGTGGGTGGGGCGTGATGCTGAGGGATGTGCAGAAGGTGGTGCCGGCTCCACCCCTGCAGCCGGCGGTGCCTGTTGTCCCGCTCCTGTAGCCGGTGGTGCCTGCTGTCCCGATCCTGCGGATTGACTTGCAGGAGGCGTGGGATCCACCCCCGAGGCTGGGCCGCCCACGACCCGCGTCTGCCCCGGCACAGGCGCCGCTGACGGGGGTTGCTCCGCTTGGGCGCCTGCGAAGGGTGCCAGCACGGCATAGAGGGCTGCCGTTTGTTTTGCCATGGTGTCAAGTATTTGCAGGACGATGTCGATAGGAAAGGCTGGCACTGCCGCTGCAGGCGGTGGGGGCGCGGGGGGTGCCATGACATCAGCGGGTGGCTGTCCCGGTCCCGCCGCCCGGGGGATGGGGGCTGCGGGCTCCTGCGGGGCGAGTGGGGGAGGACCTTCCGCGCCACCATTCGCAGGGGAAATCGGTCGCTCCAAGTCTTTTGGAGAAGAAAAAGCAGGCGTGTGGTCTTTGGGGACTAGGTGCTCCTCATTGGGAAGCTGTGGGCGGGGAGCCTCTGGGCTGGGCAGATTCTCGAAAGGGGTTACAAAGCGAGAGACTGCCCTTGCTTCCTGTGCATTCCCGGAATCGCAGACAAATCCCTTCTCTTTGTTAACAAGTTCCCAAGTACTTTGTAGAGAGGGAATTAAAAGGTCGCCTCCAGGAAGGGCATCACATAGTTGGCCTCCCAGTTCTCCCCATGCTGGAGGAGCAAAAGCTACCTCCAAGCCGTCCTCAGTTTCGTCCCGCTTGGCTGATTCATTCACCATTGTTATGAAGTTTCTCGCCTAGCTGTTAAGCTGGCGGAGGGGGAACGAAAACACAGGGTACCTCTCTCCGATGGGCGAGAAGACGGTCCGGCGCTGCTGTGGGTCCCCGACAGCTCCCGGCTCCGCTGGCTCTGCTGTCCGGCTCCCGGCAGGCCGATGGGAGCGCACGGCTCCGCCGCTCCGCTCTCGGCCGCTCCACCCGGCTCCTGCCGCTGCTCTGCTCCGGCCGCGGCTCGGGATGCTGCTCACCGCTGGGACCCCGCGCTGTTCCGCTGAAAGACGATCTCAGTGGGACCTCCAAATGTTGCTGCGCGAGGGGTTACGGAGCGGCGAAAGAAAAACAGCAACAAGGCAACTCTCTTACTTGATGCAAGAAAGAGCAGTTTATTGAAGGAAGCCATGGCTTTAAATAAGATAGTTCGTGAAAAACAAAATACAGACAGCTCATTGGTCAGAGAGAGAGACACCTCTTGTCCCTGGTTTTCCCACGGGTTCAGCAGGTGTTTATCTTTGTTATAATTCCTCTCTGTTTTTCCCAAATGCTATCACCCTGGGAAAAGGCACAGGCCAGAGCTAAGAAACTGTCTCAGCCTGGGAAAGGGTTTCCCAGCATGAGAGAGAGAAAATGAGCTCAGAGCCTGAAGGAAGGCCTTGCCATTTCTGCCTGGACCTGCAGTGGTGTCCACATACTTGATAAATAAAAGCTTGCTGCAGCCTGCTGCAGTGTCAGACTAATTGGCAGCCCTGTGGCAAGACTTTCCATGGGTATCTCTGTCCTATCTCAGAATTGTTCGCTGCAGGCACCGTAAAAACATATTTTGGTCTGTCATCAGGACACAAGGGGATTGTGAAAAAGCAATCCTTCAAATCAATGACCAAAATGATCACTGCATTTAAACCAATTAATGAAGGGCTATCAACTTAATTTTTGTTAGGGGTCACTAGTTCTGCTAAACAGGGTATCAGTCAACCACCGTAAAGGCCTCATAAGATAATTTCTGCCCTTCACCTCAGTGACCCTAATCAGAAATTTGTCTCAATGCACACTCCCCTGGCTGCCAAAACTCAAACCTCTGAGTTGAATCTGAGGTAGGGTGGCGCCTGGTATCATTAGAGTATACAACATCTGTGGGTGCTGATCGGAGATATTCATTGTCCAAAAGACTTATGGCTGTCCCGTAGATCCGAACTCACCATCTTTGGGATCTCGTTGATCAGCCTTGAGAACAGACGAATGAAAAAACACAAGTCGGGCAATACAAGTTCCTGCTGGGATAATGACAAGGGACATAGCGTGGAAACCATAGCACAAATTTGACCTGTAAAATCAGCACCAATGACACCTGGGTGAACAAAGATTCCCTGGAGAGTGGCATTAGATCTTCCTATGAGCAGTGCCCTCATCCTCTGACCCTAAGGCCAAAGGCATCCAGAGGAACTTTGTGCACCCCAACAGAATCTGGGACGACTGTGGCTGTGGTGTGTACCTCCACACTGCTGGAGTCCCAGGTGCTGGCTGCATGCTGGCTGGGGAAATCTGTGTCAGCACTGGGTTCTGAGGCACTGCTTGTGCCTGTGCACTGCACCCCAGAGCACTCGTCTGACTGTTTTCCCTGGCCAGCAACAGGCTTTTCTGATTTGCATTGGTTTGCATAGTGACCTGTTTTTTCGCACTTAGCACACAAGAAGGTAGGCATATCAGCCTTCTGCTGCAGTGGCTTCCTCTTATTTCTGCCTTTATTCTTCCCCTGTTTCTGCTGACCACCCCCTGACATCTTCTGATGGTGCCACATGGCAGCTGCTAAGGCAGAGATCACATGGTCTACAATACCCACCTTAGCACATGCCTGCACCATGTCAGTCAGTGAGGGGTCTCCCGGCAGAGCCTGTATAATTTTTGCACAATCCTCATTAGCATTGTCTCTGGCCAGCAGTTTACATAACAGCTGCCTTAGATCATCACCCTCAACCTGCTTTTCCAAAGCTTCTGCTATTTTCTCAACAAATTCTGAGAATGGCTCTCTAGGGCCTTGAGTAATTTTTACACATTTTGGCTTTGGAGCTAAAGCCTCTATTGTTTTTAAAATTGCTGCAAATCCTATTTTTTGACATTTTTCAAGGATCAGAAGATCCCAGGTAGCCTGAAAACCAAGGCTAGCAAAGCAATGCTGACCCAGCAAGGCATCTCTCCCCACAGCATACCTAGGATCACCCTGGGGTTGCACCATATTTTCTGCAGCTGCCTTGTCAGCCATCTGCCTCCAAGTGTCCTCAAACACTGTAAATTGAACAGGCTGAAACAGCACTTGGGTATATGTCTGACATTGTAAGGTGTCAGCAAATTTGCATTCAACATTCTAATAATTTGCACAACTTGTGAAGAACCAAGCCCAATCTGTGCGACCCTGTCATGGAAATCCTGAACAACACGCCAAGTTATAGGATCATGTCTGTCTGGCTGTCCTGTATTGGGAGCAGCCTTAAAGACAGGAAAGGCTCGAGTTCCCCCGGTCCCCTGGGCATCCTCATCACAATCCTGTGGCAGGTTGTCCTCAGGGACCAGGCCAAGCTCAGCAGCATCCACCTGGACACTCTAATCCACCCACTTCACTCGAAGGACACCTCCCTTTTGCATCCCCATCCGTTCTAGCAAATCCCAATGGCCCTGCTGCAATGTCCACATTTTAACTGTTTCCCAAAGACTGTGGCGATTTTTGAGTCTTGCTGTCATGGAGTCACTGCAAAAAGGCCTGGAGATGGCGAGGGATGCGGCGGTGTCCCTGCAGAACCAGAGGGGGATGCTGGCGTTCCTGGGCGGGTGGGGCCTGATGCTGAGGGTTGTGCAGAAGGCGGCACCAGCTCCACCCCTGCAGCTGGCCTTGCCTGTTTTCCCGCCCCTGCGGGTGGCGGTGCCTGCTGTCCTGCCCCAGCGGGCGGAGGTGCCTGCTGTCCTGCCCCTGCGGGTGGGCCCGCAGGCGGTGTGGGACCCGCCCCCGAGGCTGGGCCGCCCACGACCCGCGGCTGCCCCGGCACAGGTGCCGCTGATGGGGGTTGCCCCGCTTTGGCGGCTGCGAAAGGTGCCAGCACGGCATACAGAGTTGCCGTTTGTTTTGCCGTGGTGCCAACTAATTGCACGACAGTATTGATAGGAAAAGCTGGCACTGGCGCTGCCAGTGACGTTGGCACTGGAGGTGCCACTGCAGCTGGCCCTGGCGCTGCCTCCGCAGGCGGTGGGGTTGCGGGGGGGGTTTGATGACATCAGCGGGTGGCTGTCCCAGCCCCGCCGCCAGGGGGATGCTGGGCGGGGGCTCCTGCGGGGCAAGTGGGGGAGGGCATTCCACACCCCTATTCGCAGGGGGGATCGGTCGCTCTGAGTCTTTTGGAGAAGAAAAAACAGGCGTGTGGTCTTTGGGCGCTGGGTGCTTCTCATCCGGAAGCTGTGGGCGGGGAGCCTCCGGTCTAGGAGCCTCTGGGCTGGGCAGATTCTCGGAAGGGGTTACAAAACGAGAGAGTGCCCTTTCTTCCTGTGCTTTCCCGCATTGACAGGCAAAGCCCTTCTCTTTGTTAACAACTTCCCAAGTACTTAGTACAGAGGGAATTAAAGGGTCGCCTCCAGGAAGGGCATCATATAGTTGGTCTCCCGGTTCTCCCCATGCTGAAGGAGCAAAAGCCACTTCCAAGCCGTCCAAAACACCTTTCCAAATGGAAAGTATGGTTCTGTCTCGCTTGGCTAATTGATTCCCCATTGTTACGAAGTTATTTGCCTAGCTGCTAAGCTGGGGGAGGGGGAACGAAAACAGTACTTTTCTTGGATGAGCGAGAAGACAGTCCGGCGCTGCCCGTGGCTCCCAGACAGCTTCTGGCTCTGCAGTCCGGGCTCCTGGCAAGCCGATGAGAGTGCACGGCCCTGCGCTGTTCCGCTCTGTGCCTTTCTGCTCCGCGCCTTTCTGCTCCGCGTGGCTCCTGCTGTGCTGCGTGGCTCCGCATCTGCGGGACTCGGCACCACTCTGCGCTGCACGGCTCCGCACTGCGATACTCCACGCCTCTCCGCGCTGCACGGCTCTGGTTCGCTCCGCACCGCACAGCTCCACACCTCAGGACTCTGGGCCGCTCTGCGCTGCACGGCTCTGGGCCGTGGCTCCAGGCTGCTGCTCAACGCTGAACTCCGTGCTGCTGCTTCCCGAGGGCGAGTCCTGAGCAATCTCAGTCGAATTCAATCTCACTGGGACCTCCAGTTGTTGCTGTATGAAGGGTTACGGAGTGGCGAAAGAACACAGCAACAAGGCACGTATACTTGGTGCAAGAAAGAGCCGTTTATTGAAGGAAGTCATGTCTTTAAATAAGATAGTTTGTGAAAAACACAATACAGATAGTTCATTGGTCAGAGAGAGAGACACCTCTTGTCCCTGGCTTTCCCACGGATACAGCAGGTGTTTATCTTTGTTATAACTCCTTTCTGTATTTCCCGATGGTTATCATCCTGGGAAAAGCTCAGGCTGGAGCTGAGAAACTGTCCCAGCCTGGGAAAAGGTTTCCCAGCACGAGAAAAAGATCTCAGAGCCCGAGAAAGGCCTTGCAATTTCTGCCTGGGCCTTCAGTGGTGTCCACACTTATCTTCAGCTGATCATCATTTCCCAGTAGTGCCCAGTGTCTCCAGTGACTGCAGATCCAAATAACCTGGCTATTTCCTAGGTTCATGACACTGTTGTCCTATCATGTCCCAATTTCTGAGATTCTGGAGTCTTCTTGTCCCAAGAAGAGGGGCCAGTCCATCTCCTGTTTCTCTGTGGGGCAAGAGGGGGAACGGTAATGATTCTGCTCAGACAGGCTGGGTGGGTGGCTAGGGTTGGCCCTGGGATATCTGGAAGGAAAAACCCTTGGAGAGGAGGGAAACCAGGAGATGGGGGTATGTGGGTCTGGAAACTGTTGGAGGATGGATTGTGTTGGAGTGGGGGTGTTCTCCCCAGGCGATCCAGCTACCTATGGCTCCCTGCCCACCCCTCTCTGGTGTCTGGGTATGTGCTGTCTAGGCCCTTGCAGGGGCAGCTGCCCCATGCAGGAAGCTGGAGGGATGATGGGCAGGGGGGCTGGGTGCATGTTACAGGTGGGATGGACTCTGTCCAGGCCTGGGCTTGTAGCCAGGGCTGGGGGCTTTGCCAAGCTGGGCTTTGGCCTGGGGGCTTTTGTGGAGGGATCAGGGAGGAGTCCTGGCAGGGCTAAAAGTGCTCCTGCTCTGTGCAGGCTCAGGGAGCTCTGCCCAATGCAAGAAGATGATGAAGGTGGCTGTGCTCAGTGTGGCCCTGCTCTTCTCCATCCTGCTGTGCCCCTGGCACAGGCCCTGCTGCCACGGTGCCCTCACATCCTGCCCTTTGTAGCCTCTCATCCCATCCTTTTGGTCTCTTCAGGCATCCAATCCCCAGGTTCTCCTCTTTGTCCCATTCAGGGCCCCAAATGCCCTCACAGCCATCATTCCCAACGCCTTTCTTCCTTTTTCCTCCTCAGTCCCTTGCCTTTCTCCTTGGCCACTGCAGCAGTATCTTCCAATACTGCTCCCTTATGCACCCCCCCACTCCCAAACCCTCTCCCAGTCCCATTGGTTTTGTCCTAAACCATTCTATTTCTTCTATTCCCACCGAGCCCCCTCTTTGCAGTCCCGTATCCCTAGACTGGAATTCCTTTCTCCTCCCCAGCATGCCAAACAGGGCCCTTTCTACACCCCTATTTCAATCCCTTGGGCTCTTCAGGTCACCCCAGTTCAGTGTCCTTGGGACCTCCCCACCTCAAACAGATCTCCTTGGAGGCCCTGAATTCCCATTCCCAATCCATTGCCTCTGCCCTGCTCCCTGCACCCCTGTCCTCCCACAGCCCCACAAGGCCCCGTCCAGACCAAGCCTTTGTTCTCCTTTCTCAGGCACTCCTGGAAGGAACCCAAGATGATCCCCAAGGTGAGTGGGGTGCTGGGGTTGAGCGCATCCCCTCAGAGAACTTGGTGTGGCAGTTCAGTCCCCCCATCCCTTGCTGGCACATCCCAGTGACCAGTGAGGTCTCCTGATCTCTCTGCAGATGGATTTAGACAATTTTGAGATCCTGAAGACACCTGGTGGGTACCATGAGTTCTGCCAGTGTCAGACCCTTCCCTTACATGGCTACCACATCCCAGACTATCCCAGTCTGTCCCAACACAGCCCAGTGCACCCCTACTTACAACCCAGACAACACCCCTGCCCCATGGATCTTTCCCAGGGTCCCCCATATCCAGGATCCTCCATTGCATTTCCATCCCTGTCTCCCCAGGACCTTCCTGGAGGACCCAGGGTGCAGCCCCTGCTCCAGCTGTGCCTCTTGGCCATGATCCCAGTGCTTCTGGGCAGGAGCACAACAGCTCCTAGACCTCATTGCTTCTGCAGGCCCCTTCTCCGAGGACGCCCTTCTTTTCCCTTTCCTCTCTGTCCAGCTCAGTGCCCCCAGTGTGTCTCTCATGCTGCCTTTGTCCCCAGGCCCCTGTGGCTGAAAAGCTGGTGGGTTTTTTGTTACAGAAGCACCTGGCTCCCTCTGTGGATGACCAGGTGAGCAGTGTCTGCAGAGAGGTGTGGACAGGGTCCTGTCCTGTGTCCATACACAAAGGGGGGATTTTACATTCTACTCTGGCTTTCTGAATTGGAAGTGTTGGTTAAACCCATGTCCAGTCCCTTTCCAGTGGCATGAGGATAAGATCATCCTTAGAGGACCCCGATTGTGAAGCAGAATTCACCAAGCGTTGGATAGTTCACCCACTAATAGGGAACGTGGGTTGGGTTTAGACCATCGTGAGACAGGTTAGTTTTACCCTACTGATGATGTGTTGTTACAATAGTAATCCGGCTCAGTACGAGAGGAACCACAGGTTCAGACCCCTGGTGCGTGCGCTTGGCTGAGGAGCCACTGGAGCGAAGCTCTATCTGCGGGCTTATGGCTGAACACCTCTAAGAATCCCGCTCAGATGTAGCAATACCACAGCGCTGCTGGCGCCTCGGTGGGCTCGCGATAGCCGCCAGCCCGTCCGCGGGCAGGCCCGGTGCAGAGCGCCGCTCGTGGTCAGGACTGGAGGGGCGGATGGATGCGGCGCCGCCTCTCCCCTGTCGCGTACCACATGATGGTGGAGCATCTGGCACTAAATCATTCGTAGTCGACCTGATTCTGGGTCAGGGTTTTGTACGTAGCAGAGCAGCTCCCTCGCTGCAATCTATTGAGAATCAGCCCTCGACACAAGCTTTTGTCGCTCATACAGCCGGCCGGCCCGACACTCCGGCGTGGAGGTGAGGTGCTTCCTCCTCCTCGTTTTCTCTCAGCAGGCCGGGGCCGTCAGGGGTCCCGGTTGAGCGGGGTGCCCTCGCTAGCACGAGCCGCCTTCGCGCACTCCTCCACATGGGTCCCAGGCCCGATATGCAGGGTGGGGCCTTTGCTGTGCAGACACAGGCGGGTTTCCCTTCACCGCGCATGTGCGCAGTGCAAAGGGGATTCATCCACAGCCGTCTCCGGGTGGGAAGGTAGACCTGGTGTCTCTTGGTGCTGGGGCGGGCCAGCCTGAGTAGTTGTGCATTGTGTCCCTTGTGATTCCTCCACAAGCATCGCAGTCAGCGATGGGGAGGCCAAGAGAGGCATGTGGTGTCCTGTCCGGTGTCTTCCTGTCCTGGTGGCTGGCTAAACCAGGCCTCCTCGACCAGGCTTGGTCACCTGGCGAGGGGAAACAGGGTAGACCTGTTGTCGTCGGCTGCTCTTGGTCTGGCAGCCAATGTCAGAGTAGACCAGTTAGCTGGGTAGACCTGTTACCCTCTGCTGCTCTTAGTCTCTGACTGCCCAACAGTGGGGTACACCTGTTGCCCTTGGCTGCCCTTTGTCTCTGACGGGCTATTGCTGGCTACACCTGTTGCCCTCAGCCGCCCTTGCCGCCTGGCCCTGAGTGATGGCACCGCGTCTCATAGGTCGGACGAGCGGCCCCCTTGCCCTATCCCGCCAGGCAAGCACGCCTTTGGCAGGCAGCCTGCACGTCCTGCAGCCCCCGTGCACTCGCAGCCACGCTCACAGTCCTGCTCATGCGTGTTCTTCCCCGCAAAAGCCGCTACATCAAGGTGGGCGACTTTCGCTCCCAGCCTGCGCCGGTGTCCCTGCGGGCTCCACGCCCCAGTGGCCACTGCCGAGCTCTGTCAGCCACTGCCCCAGCCCCAGCCCGCTCCGCTGATATCCTGCCCGCACCCCGCTTCCCCAACCACTCCCCGAGAGGAGCTGGCAGTGCTCCCACGCCCCCTCCCCCTACCCGAATACACAGCAGCCCAGCACACATCTTGACCCTACTTCCTCTTGGAATTTCCATCTGCTTACCACTGGAATCCAGGAGTTGATAGCTGGGTGTGTGCTTCTCTGTATCTTTTGTGTCTTTCTATCTGTGTCTTCTTCTAATTTCCTTCTCTTGCTAATTTTGAGTAACTTAAAATTGAACGAGCAAAGAGTTTGTGAAGTTGACTGGGCTAAGTTAATGCTTTGAGAAGTGCTTTTTTGTTGACTGAATGTTGTATTAAACCTTTTGACAGTTTCTCTGATTTTCTACAGTTGTTAGTGAAGGCTGTTTCATTGTTTTGAATTCTTGAGGATCTCTTGTAAGTATTTCTCCATTATACCCAACTCCGAGTACACAAACAACTGTAATTGCATTTAAGTGTCTCCTTGACAGAGTTGTTTGGGGGATGGTGGTCAGGGCTTGTCTGTCCTGCTTGGCACAGCCCAGACAGGGCTTTCACAGCCACATTCCACACTCCATTTCCCACCTGGTGCTACTGGTGCCTCTGAGTTCTACTTCTCCAGCCCCAGGGGTTCTCTCCTTGTCTGCCCATTCCCCCATGCTCTCTGGGCAGGGATGGCTTCAGGGGGGGCTGATGACATCCTCAGCAACTTGGAGGCTGCTGCTGAATTTTACTGCTGCAGAAGCTTGTTCAGCCTTCAGCTCTTCAGTTCAGAAATTCAGTGCCCCAGGGCCATTAGCATTCAGAACACCTTAACAAGCCAAGCCTGTGGGAATATTTTGATTTTAGTTTTCATATCTTCTGTGGTTAATTAGACAGATTTCAGAAATGTCTTCAAAGTGAATGTATCGTATTTACAAAGACAGTGAGAAAACTTTTTTAAGGTCCTCCTTAGGTTTTTTCCCTGTTAATACATTGATACGTTCAATCTCTGCAATTGACAGTGAATGCAAGAACCTCGTAATGCAGTCTAAATAGATTTGAAAATCAATACACATTATGGGTAAAAATCAATCAGACTCTGTCCCTACACCCACCCCACCATTTCCCCCATCCAAGCCATGATACTCAGAGCAGCCTTGTGCAAATCTGATCTCCCTCCACTCCAGGCTGTGCCTGCAGCTTTCAGCTCCTTGGCACCAAAACCCATCTGCTTTCCTTGGAGAAGAAGCTGCCTGAGACACAGAGGGATGTTCATTTCTTGTCAGTGAACAAACCAAGGGAACGCACGGCTCCACAAAAAAGAGAAGTCCAGCCCAAGGAGTGCTGGGGATTGAAGCCGCATCCAGGATTGGATTGTCCCCAGGGATCAGGACTGGGGCCTGGTCAGTTAAATCTCTTTATTGCAGATCTGGACAAGGCCATCAAGGGCACCCTCAGTCAGTTGCCAGGTGAGCCCAAGCTGGCTAGGAGTGTGGCTATGCTGCAGGGCAAGAAGCTCTGCAGAGGGATCTGCACAGGCTGGAGCCATGGGCCCAGGACAATTGGATGAGGTTCACCAAGGCCAAGGGCCGGCTCCTGCCCTGGGCTCACAACCACCCCAAATCCCTGGCTGTGCCCTGCCCCTGATCCCCACAGCCTGTCCAGTTTCCTTCATCCCTGCATTGCCAGGGACTTTTGGGGACAAGGGAGCTCTGCTGTGGGGACGGAGGGAGGTGCGAGTGCCACCCCTGCAGTGGGAACCACAACTCACCAGGTGTGTGTCCTTTGGGGTGAGGAACTGGTGAGACTCAGAGGCACAGGAAGGTTTCTCTTATCTGCCAACAAACAAAAGTTGAACATGATACAATTTTATAACCATCACAGCTCTTCCCTCAGCTCTGTGCCATGTCCCAGCAGTATGTGATGAGCCTGGATTTATGTGCAAAACCAATTTTAGACAGAGATGATTCTGTGACAGATAGAAATGCTGTTCAAGTGTTGTATCAGGATGCTCTGCTTGGAGTGGGGGTTAAACACCTCAAACAATGCTCTGTTTTCAAAACTGTTAGTGGTAGATAGAGGAGTCAGGCTAATTTTGATGTTGAGGAAATGCTGAAACCAGCCTGACTCATTTTAACTCCTCCTGTCCTGTCTGATCTCCTTTCTTGCCCCTTCCACCCATTGTGTTTTGTCTCCCCCAGGCCCCCCAGTGAAGAGCCTGGCTCTGTGTTCTCCATCAGCTCCTGGGTGGCTCTGCCAGGCTGGGATGAGGAGCCCCTCAGCCTTCCCTGCTCTGGGCTGGACAAGCCCAGCTCCCTCAGCCTCTCCTCACAGCCAGAGGGCTCCAGCCCCACCTTGGAGGCCCTTCCCTAATGCTGCTCCAGCTGCCAGACATCTTTCCTGTCCTGGGGAACCCAAACCAGGCCCCAGTGACCTGGATAATCCACGTCCTTGATGTCCTGGTCACACAGCCCTGGCCCCTTGTCCCTGTGTCAGGCTCTGGGGTTGATTTGTGGAACATCCTTGGGGGAGGCTGTGGCTCCAGGTGGAGCAGGGGGATCCAGAGGGACAGGGGACCCTGCTGGGCATGAACAGCATTGGACTTGTCTGGGGAAACTGTCAGGAGGGCTGGGGCAGAGTGACCAACCCAGTGACCTCACACAGCCCTGCTGTGATGTCACACAGCCTCCTGTGATGTCAGACCTCTGCTCTGTGATGTCACAGTCAGCTTTATGATGTCACAGAGACAGCCTGTGATGCTCAATGACCTCACATAACCCACTCTGTGATGTCACAGCCCACTCTGTGACCTCATGTTACCAGATGATAAATTGCCCACCCCAGCTGAGCTAACACAATGCTTGTTCTTCAAAACCATTGGCCTCTGCAAACTGCACAATGCCCGTTGTGTAAGAAGGGGAACTGGAAATTCACCAGCCTCAGTGTCCTGCCAGCTCAGCCAGGCTGACTGGAACACTGGGGTCCACGACCACCAGGGACCACCAGAGAGACCTCCAGGACAGAAGATCCCATGGATAAAGGAGTGGGGAGATATGTTAATGATTTTTGGGAAATTATTGTCATCTGTGTATTTAGTCGGGGACAGTCAATTAATATGTATGCAAAATACAGAATATAAACAGAAACCTTCCTGTACTCAGCATGCATGGCTTTGGGAGGAGCTGTCCCCCCTATGCATCCAGCCAAATAAAGAATGCTGCTTTTTAATGCTACATTGGTTTTTAGGAGTTTTTTATTTTACTGAATTTTTGCTAACACTCCCACTCCCAAGGTAAGCTCTGTCTCCTGCTGTTCACAAACAGAGAAGGGCTGGTGGGAGATGTGGTGGTCAGAGGCTGCCTGGGATACAGTGACCATGAAACAGTTGAGTCTTCAATATTCTATGAAAGAAGGAGGGGCATCAACAAAACTTCTATACTGGAGTTATGGTGAGCAGACTGTGGCCTCTTCAAGGGGAAGGAGCATCCTGTCCCTGTATGCCAAAAAGTGAGCCAGTGAGGAAAATGACTGGCCTGGCTGGGCATGGGGCTTTAGTGGGAAGTTAGGGGAAAAAAGGGGGTACATCACTTTGGAAAGTGGGTCAGACAATTCAGAAAGTGTTCAAGGATGTTGTTAGGTCATGCAGAAAGAAAATTAAAGAGGTGAAAGCTCAATTAAGACTTAACCAGGCCACTTCTGTGAAAAATAATAAAAAAAAATTCTATAAATAAATTAATGGCAAACCATGGGATAAGGAGAACCTCTACTCTTTATTGGATGCAGTGGGAATACAGTAACTAAAGATGAGGAAAGGCTGAGGTACTTGACACCTTTGTTTCCTCAGTTTCCAACACTATGACAGGTTGTCCTCAGGACAAGTGTTCTCCTGAGCTCGTAGATGGAGACAGGGAGCAGAACAGACCCATGTAATCCAGGAGGAAGCAGCTGGGGACCTGCTGAGCCACTCAGATGCTCACAGATATCTCTGGACCAGATGGGATCCATCCTAGGGGGATGAGGGAGCTGCTGGATGAGCTCCCCAAGCTGCTCTCCATCATTTACCATCAGTCCTGGCTCACCAGGGAGGTCCCAGAGGGCTGGAGGTACCAATGTGAGCCCGTCCCCAAGAAGGGCTGGAACGGAAAATTTGGGGAACTCCAGCCTGTCAGCCTGACCTCAGTGCCCAGCAAGGTGATGGAACAGATCACCTTGAGTGCCACCACAGGGCTCCTCAGGATGGCTGAGGGATCAGAGCCAGCCAGCGTGGAATTAGGAGTGGCAGGTCGTGCCTGATCTCTTTGTATGGTCAGGTAACCTGCCTGGTGGATGTGGGAACGGCTGTGGATGTTTTGTGCCTGCACGTTAGCAAAACTTGACACCATGAACCACAGCATTCCCTGGAAAAGCTGCATCCCACGGCTTGGACAAGTTTAGTCTTTGCTGAGTTAAGAACTGGCCAGAGGCTGAGTCCAGAGAGTGGTGGGGATCATGCTGCATCCAGTGTGTGTCCAGTCACCAGTGGTGTCCCAAACTGATCAGCGTTTGACCCAGTCCTATTTAACATCATTTCTGATGATCTAGGGGAGGAGACTGAGCTCACCATCAGCAAATCTGCAGATGACACCAAGCTGGGTGTGAGTGTGGATCTGCTGGTGGAAGGACATTTAGGGGTCGGAGCATGTCCAGAGAAGGGCAACAAGGTTGGTGAGGAGTCTGGAACACAAGTCCTGTGAGGAGGGTCTGAGAGAGCTGGGGCTGTTTATCCTGGAGAAGAGGAGACTCAGGGGAGACCCCATCACTCTCTACAACTCCCTGACAGGAGGGTGCAGCCAGGGGGGGTCAGGCTCTTTTCCCAAGGAACAGTCACAGGACAAGAGGACACAGCCTTAAGCTGCACCAGGGGAGGATTTGGCTGGACATTAGGAAATATTCTTCACAGAAAAGGTGATTGACCATTGGAATGGTCTACCCAGGGAGGTGGTGGAGTCACTGCCCCTGGAGATGTCGGAGGAAAGACCGGATGTGGCACTGAATGTCATGGTCTGGGTGACAAGGTGGTGTTGGGTCACACATATTTTCAGCTTGGTGGATTCTGTGATTCTGTGATGCTTGTGACACTGCAGGGCCCCAGGGAAGCAAGGTCCCATTGTGACACTGTGGGGCTAAATGGAACCAAGGTCCATTCGTGACTCTGGCTCATCATGGAATCAGGGAGGCTACAGTGACACGGTGGGCTCTGTTAAACCAAGGGGCCATTCTTACACTGCAGGGACTCGTGGAGCTAAGGGAACAATTTTGACAGCTGGGTGCCCCCTGGAACTGAGGGGCCACTGTGATACTGCAGGGCCTCATTTACATATACACCACAGTGACACTAACAGTGCAGGGTGTCATGGAACCAAGAATCCATTGACACTGCAGGATCTCGTGTCACCAGGGGTCCATTGTGACACCGTGCAAACAAGGAGTCCATTGTGGCACTCTGGACCCTTATGGAACTCGGGGGGCCCTGTGACTCCATGAGGTTTCACAAAATCAAGAAGACAGTGGAGTCACTTTTTTAGCCTTGAGGAAACACGGAGTCCATTATGACACCGTGGAACCTTGTGTAACAATGGAGCCATGGTGACACTGCAGGGCCCCATGGAACCAAGGGGCCAGTGCTACTCCTTGGGGCCTCGTGGAGGCACAGAGATCTGTGATACTGCTGGACCTCACTGCAGTCCCTGGTGACACTGCAGGGACTCGTGGAATGAAGGAAACATGTCTGACAGCATGGTGCCCCATGGGACCAAGAGGCCACTGGGACACTCTGGAAGCAAGGAGAGCATTGCTGCACTGTGAGACCTCATGGAACCAAGGATCCATTGTGACACTGCAGGGCTCAAGGATGCAAAGGACTTTGTGAGAACAAGGGGTCCCATGGAACAAAATGAACATGGTGACACTCTAGGGCCTCATTGAACTATTGTGACACCAAGCTGGGTGTGAGTTTAATCTGCTGAGGGTAGGAGGGCTCTGCAGAGGGACCTGGACAGGCTGGATCCAGGGCCCAAATCCAACAAGACAAGGGTTAACAAAACCTGCACTTTTACCACAACCCCTGCAGTGCTACAGGCTGGGGCCAGAGTGGCTGGACAGCAGCCAGGCAGAAAGGCACCTGGGGGCACTGATGGACAGAAGGCACTGATAGACATGAGCCAGCAGTGTGCCCAGGTGGCCAAGAAGGCCAATGGCTCCTGGCCTGGATCAGGAATGGTGTGGCCAGCAGGACCAGGGCAGTGATTCTTCCGCTGTACTCAGCACTGGTTGGGCAGAACCTCAAGTGCTGTGTACAGTTCTGGGCTCCCCAATCTATGAAGGACATGGAGGAGCTGCAGCGTGTCCAGAGAATGGCACCAAGGCTAGTGAGGGGTCTGGAACACAAATGCTGTGAGGAGCGGCTGAGGGAGCTGGGGTTGTTTATCCTGGAGGAGACTCAGGGGTGACAGGGTGGTGTCAAGCCACAGGTTGGACTGGATGATCTCCAAGGTCTTTTCCAACCTGGCTGGTTCTTTGATTATCTTAAACCACCCCTGGAGCAGTTGCAGGATGAGCACTGGGCCTCCTCTTCAGAAGCTCCAGCAGCCCAGCTCCCTCAGCTTCTCCTCACAGCCCCAAAGCCCATCCTGTCAGTCCTGCAGAGCCTCTCCAGCCCCTCCTCACTGCCCAGAACAGGGAGCCCCACACCCAGACACAGCAGCCCAGATGTGCCCCCCTGGCCTGTGGTGCCTCTGGCAAGGGAGCAGCACGAGGCACTGCAGGACCCTGCAGACAATTCCTGAAGCATTGGAAGGATGATCCTGCTCCCCAAGGGACTTTCCCATGGTGCCAGCTCAGGAATTGAAATGGGGAGTGGGGCCAGTGAGCAAAGGGAAAACAGAGATGGGCAGCTTGCAGGGGAGGGGACAGGATTGGGAAAGAGGAAGAAATATGGATCAGGAAAGGGGAAAGAAAGCAAAGGTGAAGCCAATGAAATGCTCAGGGCAGGTTGGGGATGGCTGCCAGGCAGCCCTGACTCTGAGCAACAACATCTGCAGTGGGACAGGAATTTCACAGCTCATGGGAACAAACTTTCTGGCTGACTGCAGAGGCCACAACAAACCTGAGTGGTTTCCCTTGTGTCCCCCAGCCCTTGCTGGCCCCAGGGGCTGATGGCATTTGTGCTCACTCAGCTCCATCTCCCCACAGCAGCACCATGGGGGTGCTGACACTGCTCTGGGCAATGCAAACAGGGGCTCCTGAGCCAGTGCTGCCGTGTCTGTGCCTGCAAGGATGCGGCTCCTGTGTGAGCTGGGGGAGAGGCCAGGGCTGCAGAGGGGGGATGTTGTTGCAGGTGCAGGAGGACGCTCTGGGACGCTGCCCTGGGGTGTCCAGCACAGTGGGGATGGATCAGCCCCTGCTCTGCTGCTCCTTGCCAGGGTGTCCCCCTTGCAGGGCCCTTGCAGAGCACCAGCCATGCTGTTTGCCCCCAGCCTGCCCACGGCCAGCCTGGGGCTGCTCACGGGGGTTTTCTCTGCTCAGCATTGGCCTGGCCAAGTGTTCTGGAGAGAGCCTGGGCAAGGAGCCTGGAGCCCCCAGGGCCTGCCCTGAGGCGTCAGCGCTGCCCCAGCAGTGCCCATGGCCTGTCCCTGCTGCAGCCCCGGCACTGCCACCCCCAGGGCTGTGCCCGGCCCCGAGAGCACCTCTTTTTGAAACCACCAAGTGCAGCCCTGTGACAGTTGTGTAAACAAAGAGAATGGAAACAAAGACAATGGAATAGAAAATAACATTTATGGAAAAATATAAAACTAAAACAAAGGAAAAAAATACCTTTACACAAGCTTGAGAAAAGGTATCATAATGTTCTTAAAAGTGTCTCTGTCAACTGGCCTTGAATCATTTCCTGAGTGAGATGAGGTCATTCACTCAGCTGGAGCTCCGTGATTCCTCAGGCGTAGAGAGGGAAGGAGTGGAGGACATGGTCAGAACTGCAAAGCAATCCAGAGGAGAGGAGATGGAGGAGCTTCAGGAGGAGGAAAAATGGCAGTGTGAGAACAGAGACCACAGCCAGGTGAGCAGGCAGGTGGAAAGTTTGTGCAAACCTGATCAGAGGGGATCCATACACAGCCTGAGGATCTGCATAGAAAACATGAACACAATGTCTGAGCAGAATTAGGAATTGGATCAAGAAGAACAAGGTTCCTTCTTTCTTTCTCCAGCTGTTCTCTAGTGAGTCAAAAGGACCCACCATCTCTGAAACTGACCTTCAATCCCTCCCATGGCTCTTCTCTGCTGTCCTCAATCTCTACTCCACTGAGCACAGAGCTCCTTTGTCCTGGGCAAGGACGACAGTTTTTTTCTATAGGAAGGAAAACACAGAACCCCAGGGTCTTGAAGGCAGATGAGAGGCACTCACCAGAGACCAAGACCAAGACCAGACCTGTCTGTCCATCCACCTTTCTTCTCAAAGCAACCCTTAGATATTTGTGGATTTTCTGAAGTTGAATTCCATTCTAGCCATGGGTGCCTCCACCAGAATGACAGTTCTTCTCCATAGGAAGCCAAACCGTGGAATCCTAGGTTTCAATTGCTGATTAGAGGCAACCCCAAGGAGGCCAAGGCCAGCCAGACCTATAGTCAGGGAAGAATCCTTTGATAGACAGAATCTGGGAGGCCAAATCCCACTTTTGTCCATGGGCATCTGGATGAGAAAAAAAGTCTTTTTCCTTAGGAATGAAAGTGAGGACCCCCAGTGTTTCAAAGGCAGATGAGACAGACACCCTCCTGTCAGGGAGTTGTAGAGAGAGATGATATCTCACCTGAGCCTCCTCTTCTCCAGGACGAACAACCCCAGCTCCCTCAGCCACTCCTCACAGCAATTGTGCTCCAGACCCCTCACCAGCCTTGTTGCCCTTCTCTGGACACGGTCCAGCCCAACCATGTCCTTCCTAAATTGGGGGCCCAGAACTGAACATAGCACTCGAGGTGCTTCCCAACCAGTGCTGAGCACAGAGGAGGAATCACTGCCCTGGTCACACTGACAATGCCTTTCCTGATCCAGGCCAGGAGCCATTGGCCTCTTTGGCCACCTGGGCACACTGCTGGCTCATGTCCAGCCTGCTGTCCATCAGTGTCCTCAGGTCCCTTTCTGCCTGGCTGCTGTCCAGGCACTCTGTCCCCAGCCTGGAGCTCTGCAGGGGTTGTTGTGGCCAAAGTGAAGGATCCAGACCCTGGTCTTGTTAAAGCTCACGTTGTTGGATTTGGGCCCAGCCTGTCCAGGTCCCTGTGCAGAGCCCTCCTACCATCCAGCAGGTCAACACTTCCAGCCAACTTGGTGTCACCACAGTTCCATGATGCCCTGGAGGGTCACATTGATTCCATGAGGCCTCATGGAATGGACATGTCACAATGTCCATTTGGTTTCATGGTACCCCTTGGTGTCACAAAGTGCCTTGGATCCTTGGGTCCTGCAGTGTGACAATTATGCCTTGGTACCCCAAGGCCCTGAAGTGTCTCCATGGATTCTTTGTTCCATGAGGTCTCGCAGTGCAGCAATGCTCTCCTTGGTCCCTCAGTGTCACAATGGCCTCCTGGTCCCAAGAGGCACCATGGTGTCAAATATGTTTTCTTCATTCCAAGAGTCCCTGAGGAGCAGCACTGGCCCCTTGCTTCCATCAGCTCTGCAGTGTCACAGTGGCCCCGTCATTACACGAGGTTCTGCTCTGTCACAATGCTCTGCACGGTCCCACAAGGCCCTGCAGGGTCACAGTGGCCTCTTGGTTCCATGAGGCTTCTCAGTGCCATCATGAATTCCTTGGTGCTGCAGTGTCACAATGGAGCCCTGGTTACAGAAGATCCTGCAGTGTCACGAGGGACCCTTGGTTCCATGGGACACCACAGTGTCACAATTGTTCCCTTAGTTCCAAGAGTCCTTGCAATGGAACAATGGCCCCTTGGTTCGATTGGGCCCCAGGCTCTCACAAGGCTCTCCTTGGTCCCACAGTGGCACAATGGCCCCTTGGTTCCACAAGGCCCTGCAGTGTCACTGTGGCCTCTGTGGTTCCACGAGGACCCAGAATGTCACCATGGACTCCTTGTTTCACTGTAGCCCACAGTGTCACAGTGGCCCCTTGGCTCTGTGGTGCCATGTCATACACAGTGTCACTCTGGTCCTCTCAGTTCCAGGAGGCCCTGCAGTGTCACAATGGCCCCTTGCTTCCCCAGGGCCCTGCAGTGTCACAATCATCACAGAATCACCCAGGCTGGAAAAGACCCTTGAGAGCATCAAGTCCAACTTTGACCCAACACCACCTTGTCACCCAGACCATGACACTCAGTGCCACATCCAGTCTGTCCTGAAACACTTCCAGGGACAGTGACTCACCCACCTCCCTGGGCAGCCCATTCCATTGCCCAGTCACCTTTTTGTGAGGAATATTTCCTTATGTCCAGGCTAAATATTCCCTGGTGCAGCTTAAGGCTGAGTCTTCTTTTCCTGTCAGTGTTCCCTGGGAAAAGAGCCTGACTAACACCTGGCTGCATCCTCCTGTCAGGGAGTTTTAAAAAGACATGAGGTCTCCCCTGAGCCTCCTCCCTCAGCCCCTCCTCAGAGGACTGTTCCAGACCCATCACCAGCCTTGTTGCCCTTCTCTGGACACGCTCCAGCCCCTCCATAATCTTCATAAACTGAGGGGCCCAGAAATGGACACAGCACTTGAGGTGCTGCCTCACCAGTGCTGAGCACAGGGGAAGAATCACTCCCCTGTTCCTGTTGGCCACACCATTAGTGATCCGTAGGAGTCCCAGGGGCTGGATGAGGAAAATGTTGGGGAGGGGATTGGTAAAAATTGTTATTGATTGTCAGCCATGAAGGTTCTTGATTTTCATATAAATTCAGACTGCATTAGAATTTTTCTGTGGGTCAATATCAATTAGAAATTGTTGATATCCATCTATAAACAGGAAAAGACAATTTAACAGGAATAAACTGTTCTTTCTGTATTTTTTGCAACGTAGTATATTTACTTAGAATACACTTCTGAAATCTGTCTAATTAACCACAGAAGAACTGAAAACTGAAATTATTCCCAGAGGTGTTTCTTCTTCGGGTGTTTTGAAAAAATGTTTATGAGTCTTTCTCACTGAATTCCTGCACTGAAGAGCTCATGAAAGAAGAGCCCTCCGGAACAATAAAATTCATCAGCATCCTCCAAGTGCCTGGGCATCCATCCTCATCAGAGCAGGAATGAACAGCAATGGGCACAGCTTTGTGGCTGCCCCAGCTCTGGGATGGGCCCTGGGCCTGGAGCAGGAGCAGCTCTGCAGGGCCCCAAGGCCGGGGCTGTTGTGCTGGCCTGGGCAGATGGGATGGCAGCAGGGGCTGCAGAGCTCTCAGGAGCTCAGGGAGAGGGGAGCAGGGCACACAGGGAGCCTCCTTTTGCCTTGGCCAAGCCCCTTGCCCATGGCTGGGCTGAGTCCTGTCTGAGCTGCAGCTGCTGCTGTGCCCTGGCCAGGGGCTGAGGCCGTGGGGCCACTGCCCAGAGCCCCTGGCCTGAGCAGAGCTGTGGGGCCAGAGCCGGCTGGGCTGTGCTGGGGAGAGGCCCTTGGTGCTGCACAGAGCTCAGGGCAGCTGGCACAGCTTGCAGGGAGCTGGGCTGGCCTGAGAGCCTGCCAGAGAAACCAGCAGTGTCCATCTCAGCCTGGCTGAGCGTGCAGGGGCAGGACCCAGCCCAGGCCTTGTGGGGCAGGGCCAGCGCCTGTGGAAGGCATTGGGAACAGGCAAGTGGGCGAGAGAGGAGGCTGCTCTGTGCCCTTGGTGGCATGCACAGAGCAGGGAGGGGCCCAGGACATTTGTCACCACCAACCTCTGTCCCCAGCCCTTGCCAGCCCTGGCTGCTCAGCCCAGGTTTGCCCTGGGCTGAGTTTGGCTGTGGCCCAGCTCCATCCTCCTGCGGGGCTCAGGGCCTGTTCCTGGCCATGGCCAGCCCTGCCCGGCCTCTCTGCTGGCCCAGAGCCAGGCAGAGCCTGGGGCAGGGCTGTCAGTGCAGGCCCACGGGTGCCACGGGCTGTGCAGGAGCTGGCAGAGGCTGCCCAGCAGGGAGGCCATGGGGCACAGAGCCCCAGGGCTGCTGTGGTGTAGGAGGCCATTTTAAATGGCTCCACAGCTGGACACTTGTTTGCACGAGCCTTGGAAATATCACATTGGCGCCTGGGTTCCATCACGCCCTTCTGTCTTGAAAATTTGCCTGCTGTTCCAGGACCTTCCATTGCCTCACAATGGTCTCCTTGGTCCCATGAAGCACCTCTGTGTCACAATGCAGACTTGGTTTCTTGAGATTCCTTTGTGTCACAATGGTCTCCTGTGTTCCATTGGGCCAGTTGTGTCACAATGGGCACTTGGCTCCTGAGCAGTGGAAATGTCCCAGTGGCACCTGTGTTCCATGACACCCTGCTGTGTTACACCTGACAGTTTGTTCCATGTGATTCCATGGAGTCACAATGGTCACTTGGGTTCCATGAGGCCCTGCTGTTTTGACAATTGACACTTGGCTGCATCAGTTTCAATTTCCCCACAATGTTCTCCTGGGTTCCAAGAGGCCCAGGTGTTTCACAATGGCCCTTTGCTTCCACAAGCCATGGCACGGTGCCATTTGGCCCTGGGTTCCATGAGGCCGTGCCGTGTTCACAATTGACACTTGCTTTCATGAGATTCCATTGCACCACAATGATCCCCATGTTTCCATGAGGCTGTGCTGAGTCACAATGGACACTGGATTCCACAAGAGCTGGCAGAGTCCCAGTGGCACCTGTGTCCTATAAGGCCCCACTTGGTCAAACTAGACCCTTGGATCCATGAGATTCCATGTTGTCCCAATGGTCTGCTGAGTTCCATGAGGCTGTGCTGTGTCACAATGCACACTGAGTTCCACGTGCCCGTGCTCTGGACGAGTAGAAAGAATGAATAAGACCTTAAAGAATGTATTAACAAAATTGATCAAAGAGACACAAATGAACTGGCTAAAGTGTTTGCCCCTTGCCCTACTACGCATAAGAACTAGACCACGCGCGGATATAGGAGTTTCTCCTTATGAAATGATGTTTGGGCTCCCCTTTTTAATCACACCATTTAGTTCAGCCAGTTACTTGGAGGGAGAAGCGGCCACACAAGAATATTTAAGGGTGATTGGAAGGACTATAGAGAATCTAAAGAAAAAGGGATACCTACCTCAAACGTCTCCTCTAGATTCGGATGCCCATCAGATAAGCCCTGGGGATTGGGTTCTCGTTAAATCCTTGAGTCACACCTCTCTGTCTCCTAGGTACGAAGGCCCTTACCGAGTCCTATTAACCACACATACTGCCATAAGAACCAAAGAAAGGGGTTGGATTCACATTTCCCAAGTAAAAGGACCACTTCCACCTCCCACCAGTGGATCGGACTCCCCAATATCTCAGCCAAAAGCACCCGAATGGACCATTACTAAAGGCTCCACAGACCTCAAGCTTACCTTTAAACAGAGAGAAAACAACAGTTAAGAGGACTTGAACAGTTCCGGTTTAAAGATAAAGTGTTACAGTAACGCAGTTTGTTATAGCTCTTATTGTTGTTGTTAATGTTACAATCCCCCTAGTTTGGTATAGTTCTTGTTGTTATATAATTGTTGTATGGGTTTCCAATAAGTTAAAAAGAGATCATACATCCTTCTCCGATTTTAAGTATCACTTAGTTCTCTGTCCCAGTTCCAAGTCCAACTCATCCTGGACCCTTGAGTCCTCTATTTGCCTTTCAATTGAATCTTTTAGCCAATCAATGAATTTGATATAGGATTCACTGGTGCTTTGTTTAATGCCCATAAAGTTTGGGGTGGGCCTGGTGTCGGGGGTTTGCAGCAAAGCTCTTTTGGCTGCATTTTTAATGTCTTTGAGGACTACTTTGGGGAGTTTTACCTGGGTTTGAGCCTTTTCCAAATCACCTTCTCCACATAGGTGGAAAAGTGTTACTTGTGTCCTGTCCTCATCTTGATGATATAATTTTAAAAGTGATTTTATCTGTTTTTCTCTAAGTCTTTCCCACAGAATAAATTCTTCAGGAGAAAGGAGGCATGTCATTCTATGTTTAATGTCAAAGGGCACTAATACATGGGCAGAGAAGGTGACTTGTAATAGGTTTTTGAAATCGGGTGACCCCCTCCCATAGTCTTTCTTTGCTTTGCAAAGATCTTTCAATTCCCTCTAGGGAATTGACTCCCATTTAGGTGGTGCTCCCCCTTTCTAGTAAAGCACCGGGGCAGCAAACAGGCCCTTGATCTTTTCAGCCAGGCCAAACTCTTTGTCAGCAGCAGCCTGCCTTCGCTCTTCAGCCCAGTGACTCTCGGCTAGATCCTCAGAGCCTGAGGAGTCACTGTCCTCCTCCAAAGATGAGGGTGGCACTTCAGTTAAAGTGCCAGTGTTATGGGAGGCAGGCTTGACCGATGGTGTTGGGTCTTGGAAGCCAAGATGTCCCTTCTGGTCTGCAGGGGCCCCCCATCTGGTCCCAGTGACAGGTAGATCAGATTTGGGAGACCGTAGGAAGCCGAGGCTGGCTGACCTTCAGGGGTGAGAGCTGCTGACACATGGGGCAGGGTCCAGAGCTGGGACAGGATTCCCGGTGGCAAGGGGACTTCCCAACACAGACACAACCATTGATGTGGCAGGGGTGGGGCCCGACACAGGGAGAGGCACTGACAGGGAGACGGGCACATCATGGGTGGGGCCTGACACGAGGGAAGGTGGAGGGCAAGGCAGAGGAGTGCAGCAGTGGAAAGAGGGTGGCCATTTTGGGGTGCAAGGGCAGGAAATCTTGGAGGTGGGGGACAAGATGACAGGGCTGGCTGGAAACAGTGCTGATGCCATCTCGGGACGAAACCGGGGCTGACAAAACTGGGTAGGAGGGCATAGGGAGAGAATGGAGGGAAGGAGCCAGGATGGGATGGCCAGTCCCACCTGAAGAAGGGTACAGGGGTAATTGGGAGAGGTCAGGTAGGCTGTGGCAACCCTGCGCCTTAAGGTGGGTTACCTCCTCCAATAGCCCTTGAGATGGGGAATAGGGTTTGGGACATAGGGGAGAGGGTTGAGGGGAAGGGGCTTTTAACTGGGGACCCAAACCCAAAACATGACCCTGACTTCCAAGAGATAGAACAATCATATAAAACAAAGGGTAAAATTTCCCCATAGCACGATCCTCCTTAAATTGTATATTGTACATAAACACTCCAATTTGATCCCAAAACTTAATTTCAAAGAACTGAGCCCCATGAAACATTAGGAAAGTCCTTGAAAAGAAAGAGAACAAAATGTTTTTACCACCCCCTAGAAAACTCAAATCTCCCCAGCAAAAGGGTATTTTTGACTTGGATATAAACTTCCCATTGTGGTGAACGAGCTTATTCCCCATCCTCACAGTCCTCCCACTACCAAGGCAAAAAGAAGAAATAAAGGCAGAAGGAGAGACCCCAAACACTCACCACACCAAGAGTCTATCAGAAAAGATCTCGAGGGTGGTCCTCATTCTTGACAGGTCTTCTTTGCCACAGAAGATTGTCTGCCACCCCTGCAATTTCCCTAATCAAACTTAGGGATCTCTTCATTAAAGTGGACATCAAATGTGGCTAAAAATCCTGTAGCTGAAGGCTATTAGAGAAACTTTCAGGAACCTGCAAGAGGCCCCTGTTCTGTGTGCCACTTGTTTTAAAGCGAGGTGCTGGTGAGGGGCTGCAGCACTCTGAAAGTGTCTCCAGTAAAGGAGGAAAACAGCTTTGGTGGCACAGGCTCCTCATGAGGGAAAAACTAAGCCACACACTCCAGATAATCCAAGCAATGAAAGAAGGAGAGGTGAGAAATGTCTTTCACAGGGCACGTTTATTCCAGGCACCAGTGAAGGGTCCAGGAACAAAGAGAAGGGAAACTGGAGGGTCCAGGTTTAAATACGGAGGACAAAGGGGATGGAGCAGAGCACCTGGGTTATTGGACTGAGGGCTCAGGGGAGGGGCACTGGCAGGGCAAAGGGTGACACCCAATAGGGTAAATGAGGGTGGGACTCTACAGCAAAATGAGGCCAGTGAGTGACCTGGGAAAAGAGTAAAAATTAGGGAACACACATATAAGGGGAAAAAAGGGAGGAGAGGCCAACGGGCCAAGCAGGGAAACAGAAGTAGGGCACATTAACATGAAACCACAAAGGGCTGTGGTGTGGAAGTAGTTCTTCTCCATGTCCTCAGTGTCCCTCCAACAGCTTAGGGCTTCTTTCTCCAGGACATAGAGATTTCCTCCCCACAGACAGCTTCCAGGGCTCCCAAAGTGAGGGATTACAGTTGCTCAGGCCACAGTCTGGTGGATGCACTCTGGTGAAAATGTCACAATTTCATTGCTCTGAAGATGGAAAGGCTAGCGTCCAAAGTCCACCATCCAAGAGGTACATCCAAAGAAAGCAACTTCCCTTGAGAATAAGTACATGTACATGAGCAAACTGCTGCACTCAGTGTCGTAAAGTTTCAATAGGGTTAAAATCCGGAGGCTTTTGAAGGAATGTGTTTTTGGATGTATGAAGCTGGTTACTGACGTTGAGCTGTTAGCAGTATAACTGTGTTGTAGTTCAAGTTCCTTCAATTCCAGCCATATAATCCTAAGGTACGTAGAAGAAAAATGCAATTCTACAGGGATATAGGAATTGGACATAAGAGAGTAAATAAAATTAGTTCTGTAATATAACATTAATAAAGAGACAAAGGCAGATTTCAGGTAAACAATGCAACAGTCAATTCAGTGTGCCTTGATACAGAAATCTCAGATGACCAAACTGAATTGAGGCCCTCTGTGTGTTGAAAGTTAGTCATCTGTGTGGACATGTATCCTTAATTTTGGTTTTTCATTTGTATTTTTATCATGTTATTTATCTACTTCCTCAGTCATATTTCAAGATGTCATAGTATGGCCATATAGAGGCAAAAGGTAGTCATAAACAAGGCTCATTATACCCCTTATTTTAATGTGGCTAAATCTTAATAATAAAAAACAATGAAAACACAAGTATTAGCCTGAGAAAGTGGTCTTTTGATTTTGGTTTTTGATGAAAATTACTTGAGTTGCCAAAATTACCCAAAGATACTCTTTCAACAGACACACATAGAATGATTTACTGACAGGATGGCCATAAATTTTTAACTGATGTTTTCTGTTCCCACTACTTGGTGGATGCAATGATAGTAAGCAGAAAAGTCTTTTTAAATAGCTGTATTTCTAGGTGATATGCAATGCCAGGTATTCTCATTGAAAAAAGCATGTAAAGAAACAATTTATGATCAAGTAAGTTTGCTCTTAGAAAACCTGCAATGAATTGGAACTCAGGTGATTTGATATTAGATTTACACTGATTTTAAAAGGGCTCAACACCATCAGCTGAAGTAATTTTCTTTCAAAATTTCTTTAAAACTTTTGGTATAGGTTTAGTAATTATCCGTTTCAATGTATTGATATAGATATAGGTGTAGATGTACATATAATATAGATATAGATATAGATATAGATATAGATATAGATATAGATATAGATATAGATATAGATATAGATATAGATATAGATATAGATATAATTATAGATATGGATATGGATATGGATATGGATATGGATATGGATATGGATATGGATATAGATAATTTTTAGAAAGTATTGATCTAGAAAAGCATTGATTAGCAAAAGGTACCTGAAGAGTTGAAGCACTGGTTTTAGTCTTGCTGCATAGTTGCCAGCAAAAGAAAATGCACATTTTCATCTCATTTTATTGCTGATGTGTAGGCATAGGAGAAGTGGTGGTTTTTTGACCTTTGAAAGCCCAGATAAGAGAGACAACATAATTGCAATCTTCATTTCTCATATTCAGTGCTTTGGGACTCATACTAGTTGCTGAATTCTTCATATATTAAATTTATACTTGGGATTGTTTCAGCATCTTTGCATTTTTATATAAAGCATTAAATCTATTTGGAATTATTAAAAAATCTGGAAAAGTCATCTCTACCCATTCTTCCACATGTTGACAATTACCAAAAAGGATGAATGGCAACAACAGAAATTTCTGTAAAAATAAGCCTCCTCACGTAGAGCAGGAGCTGAACACATCCTTGTGCTCTCCACAGCACTGGGTCAATTCCCACCATTCTCCCCACACCACAGAGCACCCAATGGGACCAGGGCTGAGCAGCATCCCTGCATCTGCCATGGCTGAGATGGGTTCCCTGGAGCTCTCAGGAGCCCCAGCCCATCCCTGTGAACACAGGTCCCGTGGCAGAGTGGCTGGAAGGAAACCTGAATGTTCATTCTGCTTTTCCTGCTGTGTCACCTTTCGCAGCAGAGCAGGGCCTGGGGAGGAAGGTGCTGTCCTCAGGAGCAGAGCAAACCTCCTGAGCCCTGTTGGGAAATGGTGGTGGAGGAATAGTTGGACACCTGACAATGTCAAGACTTCAGAGAGTTGAAATAAGGATCTGAACTGGGAGACTTTCCACAGTTTGGGAAAAAAGCAACAAACTTGGATTTGTTTTAATTGCTATTTACCAGGGTTAAAGTTAAAACACTCCTATAAAAGATAATACAGCAACAGACGGAGAATCCTGCAGAAAAAACTGTGGTTTCGGAAGAACATAAATGTATAATTTGTGTGGGAAGGTGTGGTTTGGTGGGGTTTCTCTGGGCACAGCAGGCTGCAGTGATGCTCAGGTCGCTGAGGCTGAGGGCGGCGGGAGGTGCAGCCCTGCCCTGCTCTGCCCCTCAGGCCCCAGTGCAGAGCCGTGCCCAGCTGTGCCCAGCACAGGCGGGATGTGCCTGTGGAGCAGGGCCGCAGGAGCCCTGGGCACGTGTGGAGGCCTGGAGCAGCCGTCCTGTGCAGCCAGGCTGGGAGAGCTGGGGCTGTCCAGCCTGGAGAGGAGCAGGCTGCGGGGAGGCCTCACTGCGGCCTTGAGTGCCTGAAGGGGGCAGGGAGCCATGGGGGAAGGGGCAGGGCCTGCACTGCAAGGGGAGATTGCATCGCATGTTCGCATCAACTGTGAGGGTGCTGAGACATGGCAACAGGCTGCCCACAGGAGCTGGGGATGCCCTGGTCCTGGAATGTTGCAGGCCAGGCTGGACACCTGATCCAGTGGGTGGCAGCGAAACCAGGTGATGGTTGAGGTGCCTCCATGGCATTCTGGAACTCCGTGGGTGAGCAAAAGGGACACCCGTTACTGGGCATGGAATGTTGGAACCCGTTGCCAGGGTCACTCCTGCTCCCACGGTTCTGTTGATGGGGAGTCTGTTGAGCCAGTGAGCCAGTTGATGGATTCTCTGCTGCGCAGCAGACGTGGAGCATCCGTCTTCTCCATCCTGAGTGATAATAGAGAGGGATTTGCTAAACTTTGGGTGCCAAACTCTTGACTGACTGTACAGGTGAGTGCAGAAAAGTCTTGAAAAGGCTTCTGCTGCTGAGGGGCTGGGCTGGGCTGCAGGATGGGCTTCAGGTGGTCTCAAATAGCAGAGCCACATACTTCTCATCCAGCTTTGGACAGGAATTGGACACTCAGGAGTGGGAGTCTGGAGACGTGGGGATGTTCAAGAAAACTGGCATTCCAAATACATAATCACCCCTCTGTTTTCCTGATAGGTTTGGAAGAGTAGTTTTTTCTGACTCTGAAAAATCTGCAGTGAGCTACCTGAAGGAACCTAAGGGATTGATCACATCCCCAGCATTCCTTTGTTAGTGTTTTTGCCACTTCCTTTACTGGTGCTTTTGATCAGAAGACACCATGAGCTCAGTAAGTACTTTGCTACTCAATGCAAATCTGATTCTTGAAACATTTTTCAAGGTACTTTTAGAAAGGGTTTCAAGAGTTTGCATCAAATCCGTAGTTGCAAAAATCTTGGAAAACTTCATAGAATTTAGTATTCAGGAATACTGGCAGTTTTGGAAATAATCTGGGGGTTAGCAGTAATTCAGAAACGCTTACAGTGAGAGCAGCAACAGGATAGAATTGGGAGCTGGTATTCTCGTTTTCAGGCCTTTAGAATAGGCTCCTTTTTGGTGAGACAGCTTGTCATAAATCGGGGAGATGTCTTTTCTCTGAGGTGATGTGCTCAGGTGGGAATGGCTCATAGCACTATTTGATGCATATTCCAGCCTTTGCAGGAGTGCTCTCTCTATCCTTGTGTGCTTTCATTGGTGTTGCCAAAAGCAAGAGCCATGTTAATATCAGTGGCACAGAAAATGTTAAGGCTTTGTTCTCTCCCAGCGTCAGCGAAAGCGCCCTGGAGGAGCAGCTGATTCCAGACCAGCTCGGAAACGGAGCAGGCTGCAGCCCTCCAGCGCAGCTGGAACTTCCTAGGAAGAACCAGTAGAGCTTGTGGAAAGTGGTACACCTGCTTTGGAGCCTGGTAAGGGCAGGAACTGTTCTGGAGGGTGAGGACCTGCTGGCCATGTGCTTTTCCCAGTTTCTAGGCCCTTTACTATGGAAGAAGGGAAACCTTGGGCTTGAGGAAGCACCTGGCACAGCATCCCTGAACAACAAGCCTTCTGACAACCATTTTGGTTTGTTACTGAGCTTGCTACATTGGCTACTAATGAGAGATGATCTGTAAAGCAGAGGTTCTCAAGTGCTGCTCAAAGACCTGAATGTGTGTTTTGATGAGCTGGCAGTCACTGCAGCTGCAACATTGGAGGTGGCAAGCTGAGTGTGGGGTCTCCCAAGCTGGAACAAAGAGAAGGAAAAGTTTGTCATTAGCTGTGTCCCATCCCTCAGGGGAACATGTACAGCATGGTACTGTAAAATTAGGATCCTCTCTATTGTTGGTTGTTTTTTTCCTCCTCTGTGTTCAACATTCCCCTATGTGAGATTATTCACCTGGTTGTGTGAACCTCCAATACACTGAACTTGTCCATAAACATCCAACAGATGTTGTGAGAAGCTCAGCTGCTGTTCCTGTAGTGTTTCCCCTTCAGAAGAATCAGAGAATTCAATGGTATTTCACAAATCAGACACAACCACTATCAACTCTTTTATTTTTTATAAAGTTTAACAAACAAATGAATTAGCATTAATGTGTTACAAGTGGCACGGTTATCTTCTTCGTTAGCATTCTGTCTTCTTTTTGTTAACAGCAGTGTCACTTCTCACTGTAATTATTCCACTCAGACCATGGCTGAGTCTCTCTCTTCTTTTGGCCTGGGGAATTTCTTGAGTTGCTGCTCCATGAATTGGTGGTTGCAATGTGCCTCTGCAGGAATTACTTTGTACCAGTCAGAGCTGATTTCAGGAGATTTGGCTTTCTTAGTTTCTTCCTTATATTGGGAGTTGTGCCAGATGTCCTTTTGGCCCCTCAACTCTGCATTCTTTGTGTCCACTCTCAGTGGGCATCCCTCTCCCTGAGCTTTGTTAACCTATCCCTGGGTCTGAGCTCCTTGAAGCATGTCCTGGCCTGAACCTTAACAAGGCAATTCTACCAACAAGGAATTTGTTTTACTGTCCTATGGACATCACTTAGTGCTTGTTTGTTAATTGCTGTCTATTTGATGGATGAAATCTCCCTTCCAGTTGATTTGGCTTCAAAATATTCAAAATATCAAATATGTCAATACCAAGAACATCCTTTCTTCAGAAATCTTCTACGTGTTCTACATTAAGCATCACATATAAATGCATTCGCAAATCACCTTAACTCAGGAGGGAGATGATTACAATTTCTTAAGGGCTCTTCCCCAAGTAATTCCATATTTTCCAGGGGCTGTTCTTGAGAATGTCTCAGGTTACCTTTTTAGCTGTGTGTAGGGTGAATAGAGCAAATACTTTGTGTTGGACTGTAGCTGAGTAGTCACAATGTCTGGAAGGGTTCTGCCTTACACTTCGGGAAAGTAGTTCGTGTAAGCTTGTGTTTAAGCCAGCTGAATAGAGTCCTTTACTGACTATTTTGATAACTGATTTCAAGTGTAGCTCCATGGAGAGAAACAAGAATAGTTCTCACTTCTGAAAATTAAATTACAGTGCATGAAGAAGAAAGAAGAAATGTCACAGTGAACAGCCACGACCAGCTGGATGGCTCTGGTAGAGGAAGAGGAGCCAATGAAGCACCTGTGGCTGACTCAGCCCCTGCAGAACAGGGAGCAGAGGAGAAGGACACTCAAAGCTCAGGGTATGTATGTGGGGCTCATGCCCTACAAAACACGGAATTTTGTGCCTTCTTTTCTTTTCTCTGTACAACTAAGTTATACTGCTATATCTGGTTTGTTTTTCAAGCCTTCCCTACTCTACTTAATTCCCTCCTTCTCCCAATATTGCACGATGATCAGATGATGCCATTTGCAGTTGGGGAGGAAAAGGCTGCTCAAGGCAGATGTACAACTTTGCACAAGACCTAAGGGATGAGTGTGGGGGTATGGAAGGAAGGGGGATTGGTCACAGGCCATAGCTCAGTATTGCAATTCCTTTTTCTGACGAGCTCTATTGTCCATGGTAGCTATGGAAATACTTCAATTGTTATCAATGAGGCTTGGCATCATGGGGCCAGCAGGCAGCAGCTGGGCAAGTTGCAGCAGAGATTCCCTGCTGGAATGGTGCCAGCTGGCTGCCTTTCTCCTGCAGCTGGAGCCCTTCTTCTCAAGGTAGACTTGGAAACAGGTAGTTGTGGAGGTCATGCTTTTATGGCCAGTGCTGGATGTCACAAGCCCTGATTTGTTTGCTTCTGTGATGGAGATCTTGCAGCTCAAGTTGGGTGCCTGCACAGGAAAACCCCCATTCTGCAGAGAAATAGGAAAGTCCTGCTGTAGCAGCACTCCATTAGGATAGGAAAGATGCAATTCATTCGACTGATTAAATTAAACTAGGTGTCTGTGTCACTAAGGAAGATAAAGATCATGAGAATTATGGTATAAAGTTTCTAAAGTGGTTTTTGGGGGTGGGGAGGGAAAGACACAGGTTTTAATAAAGCTGGTGAGCTTTGAGCCTTGTGGAATGGCATTGTAGGACAGAAGTTGAGTATGGAACTTTTAGGTGTCAGGTCCTAAATTTGCCGCCTTAAGGGCTTCTACTATTCTAAACCATAATGCATTTTGCCAATGAATTTGTAGATGTTTTAATTTTGGTTCTTAAGTCTGTAGGTGAACAAATCCCACCACTGGGTCACTATTAAAACGGAATACCTTGTTCCTCCATTCTCAATCTTCTCTCTTACTGAATGTGCCTTCCTGCTCTGTTTAGGTAAGGCTGAAAGAGCTCAGTGCTGCAGCATTTACCATTGACCAAATGATCCTTCCCAGGGCTGGATCCTGCCAGAGCCATGTTAGTCTGTAGCATTAGAACTGGGTCCTGGAATGAGTATGCTGAGGGGAATGGTTCCCAGAGGAATCACTGGGTGCTGTGGTTACAAAGGTGTTACTGATGAACTCCTGGAAGTCAAAGGTGCCATACACAAAGCTGCCAGCACTAGAGACTGCTGTTACTTCATATCCCAGAGCTGACTTAGTGACTGTACCTTTCTCCTAGTGAAAACGAGGACACTCTTTCCCTCAGGGCAGGGAGACCCCAAATCCTCATTAAATGCAGCAAGCAGTGTGTTAAAGACAGCAGGCTTCTTCAAAGGAAATGTCAAAGGCTAGTCAGTGCTGTTGTGTGATTATGAGAGATTTTACGTATCAGTAACCATTGAAGTGTGGTGATATTAACAGCTGCATGTTCTTTCTAGCTCTGTGGCCTCTACTGCACAGCAAGGAGTTGTCATTAGGTGTCCAGTTTGCATGGATTACTACTCAGAGGTAAGGATCATGTTGTCATCCTTTCTGCACTGTGGGAGGAGGAGGAGGATGCCAGAGGTGGAGGGCTGCACAAGTCAGTTGGCTGATGTGGGATGCTGTGGGCAGCTGGCTGGAAGCACAGCCCTTGCTGTGAAGCTCCACAAGTCACTTCTTGGTGGTGAATGTAGAGGGAGAAGCCCTTGCCAAGATGGCACTGTCTGATCTGTGGGTCCCTCGTTACTCTAACTGCTTTAAGATGCTCTAAAGTCTCATTTGCCTGGTGCCAATGGAGCAGCAAACACCAATTCATTCCTCCCAATACATGCTGTGCTTTTCTTTCTTCTAGATTATGCAACATGGACGACAGCTTGTGGCAACCATGTGCGGCCATGTCTTCTGCAGTCGGTGCCACCCTGTTGCCCTGGAGACTGTGCACCTGTGCCCCACCTGCAGGATGCACCTCAGTCCAGATCAATACCATCCTATTTATTTATGAGCAGTTCTCAGAGCAGAGTCAGATTCATCTGGGGCAACCAGCAGCGCAGAGACTTCTTGCTTCATGTATATAGTTCTCCATGCATATATTTTTTCATGTATATAGTTCTTTCTGTATATAGTTTCATTTTTGCTGAATTCTGTTAGAAATACATTTTTGATTTATTTAAAAAACGGAGGACCGGATTTCTGCCAGAGTCCGGAATGGAGTCAGTCCAGAAAACCCGGAGTAGACCTTGGCCGGAGTCTGGACTGTAGTCGGCCGGTTGCGTGGAAAACCCGGAGGACCGGAATTCTGCCCGAGTCCAGAAGAGAGTCAGTGTAGAAAACCGGGAACGGACCCCGGCCGGAGTCCGGACTGGAGTAGGCTGGCTGCGTGGAAAACCCGCTGAACCGGATTTCTGCCCAAGTCCGGAATGGAGTCAGTGGAGAAAACGCGGAGCGGACTCCGACCAGAGTCCGGACAGCAGTCGGCCGGTTGCGTAGGAAATCCGCAGGACCGGATTTCGGCCCGAGTCCCGAATGGAGTCAGTGCAGAAAACCTGGAGAGAACCACGGCCAGAGTCCGGACTGTAGTCGGCCGCATGCGTAGAACATCCGGAGGACTGGATTTCTGCCTGAGTCCGCAATGGAGTCAGTGGAAAAAACAGAGAGCGGACCCGTGCCAGAGTCCGGACTGGAGTAGGCTGGTTGCGTGGAAAACCTGCTGAACCGGATTTCTGCCCGAGTCCAGAATGGAGTCCATGCAGAAAACCCGGAACACATTCCACCAGAGTCCGGACAGCAGTCGGCCGGTTGCGTAGAAAACCCGTAGGACTGGATTTCGTCCTGAGTCCCGAGTGGAGTCAGTTCAGAAAACCCAGAGCCATAGCCTGGATGGAGTCCGGAGTCGGCCGTTTGTGTGGAAAACCCGGAGGACCGGATTTCTGTCGGAGTGCGAAATAGATACATTTCAAAAAGTCCCTGGAGACGGTTGCGTGGAAAACCCCGATTTCTCCGGAGTCCGGAATGAGAGTCCAGAAAACACGGAGCGGTTGCGCTGAGTCGAGAAGTCAGGCAGTTGAGTGAAAAACCGGAGGACCGGATTTCTGCCAGAGTCCGGAATGGAGTAAGTGCAGAAAACCTGGAGTAGACCCCGGCCACATTCCAGACTGGAGTAGGCCAGTTGCGTGGAAAACCCAGACGACCGGATTTCTGCCGGAGTCCCAAATGGAGACATTTCAACAAACCTGGAGCGGACCCCGGCCGGAGTCGAGACTGGGAGTCAGGCGGTTGCGTGGAAAACACGGAGGAACAGATTCCTTCCAGAGTCCGGAATGGAGTCAGCGCGGAAAATACGGAATGGACCCTGGCCGGAGTCCGGACTGGATTCGATTGGTTGCTTGGAAAACCTGGAGAACCAGATTATGCTGGAATCTGTAGTAGAGTCAGTGCAGAAAACCTGGAGCGCATCCCGTCAGGAGTCCAGACTGGAGTCGGTCAGTTGCGTGGAAAACCCAGAGGACCGGATTTCTGTCGGAGTCCGGAATGCAGTCTGCCCAGAAAACACGGACCAAACCCCGGCCAGAGTCCGGACTGGAGTCGGTCAGTTGCATGGAAAACCCGGATGACTGGATTTCTGCCAGGGTCCGGAATGGAGTCAGTCCAGAAAACCCTGACTAGGCCCTGGCCGAGGTCCGGACTGGAGGCGGCCGATTGCGTGAAAAACCCGGAGGACCGGATTTCTGCCGGAGTCCGGAATGGAGTCAGTCCGGAAAACACTGACTGGACCCCGGCCAAAGTCCGGACTGGAGTCGGCCAGTTACGTGAAAAACCCGGATGACCAGATTTCTGCCTGAGTCCGGAATGGAGTCAGTGCATAAAACACGGACCGGGCCCCGGTCGGAGTTCGGACTGGAGTTGGCCGGTTGCATGGAAAACTCGGAGGACCGGATTTCTGCAGGAGTTCAGAACGGAGTCAGTCCAGAAAACATGGATTGCACCCCGGCATGAGTCTGGACTGGAGTCGGCCGGTTGTGTGAAAAACCCAGAGAACCAGATTTCTGCTTGTGTCCGGAATGGAGTCAGTGAAGAAAACAAGGACCGGACCCCGGCATGAGTCCGGACTGGAGATGGTTGGTTGCGTGGAGAACACAGAAGACTGAATTTTTTCCGGAGTCTGGAATGGGGTCAGTGCACAAAACCCGAAGAAGACCCCGGCCGGAGTCCAGACTGTAGTAGGCCAGTTGCATGGGAAACCCGGAGGACCGGAATTCTGTCGCAGTCGGGAAGGGAGTCAGTACAGAAAACCTGGAGCGGACTCCGGCTGGAGTCCAGACTGGAGTAGGCCGGTTGCGTGGAAAATCCACTGAACTGGATTTCTGCCAGAGTAAGGAATGGAGTCAGTGCAGAAAACCCGGAGAAGACCTCAGCCGGAGTCCGGACTGGAGTCGACTGACTGCATGGAAAACCTGGAAGACCGGATTTTTGATGGAGCCCGGAATGGAGTCAGTGCAGAAAACCCATACCGGACCCCGGTCGGAGTCCTGACTGGAGTCGGCCGGTTGCATGGAAAACCCGAAGGACCGGATTTCTGCCGGAGTCCGAAATGGAGTCAGTCCGGAAAACACTGACCGGACCCCCACAGACTCCTCCAGTTAAACGTCTGCAATGTCCCTTCAGGTGGCCATAAAGAAAGTGAGTCTCAGAGAGCAGAACAGGGAACGAGCTGTGAATGAGATCCTGGTCCTGAAAGGCAAGAAGAGCCCCAACATTGTCAACTCTTTGGACAGGTGAGTGCTCCAGGTCTTATCCCGTGCAATGGCCCTGCGTTAATCTTTCATCTGTAGTCTGTAGCCTGTTTTGAAAAAGCCTGACCCGGCCATATCTTCCCAAAACAACAGCCTGGCAGTTCACTCCCCCCATGCTTTTGTTTGTTTGTTTCTTCAAGTTGACCCCTTTTGCTGTGTCTTATGACAAGGGCTGATAAACCATGGCAGAAATTTCCCTTGGCTTCTTCTTCACAACTCTTTTCCATTGCTGCAGATGCCAGGAAGTCCAGGTTTCCAGAAGTGCCTCATTTGCCCATTTTTCAATGGCCTTGCCTGTTTCTGAAGGGACTTTGGGCAAGGTTTTCCAAACAGTTGATAACTTTTGTCCCAAGTGCTGTAGGGCCTCTTTGCCTGGATAACTCTGGAAGTTGTGTTGCCTTGTTCTGGAGGGAATGGTGGAACTGATGAGTTCAGATGCTCAACCAGCCGGGGGCAAGTGTTGTGGTTCCACATTGGTCTGGGCTGTTGCTAAATCACATTTTTCACTTGCTTGCCATCTAAGGCATCTCCTTTCTCACAGGTGTCTCCTTCTCCTTCAGATTGTGTATATTCCAAGGCCTGTGCAGGCTGGCAGGAATGTCTCAATCTGATTTTGTTCTCATTGGCAAGTGAGCTGGAAACAAAGCTCCACTTGAGGCTTTTCCACGGGGGAATTTAGCAGTGCACATTCATCTCCATGCTGCTGTTTTCCTCTTCCAGCTTCCTTGTGGATGAAGATCTCTGGCTGGTGATGGAATACATGGATGGAGGAACCTTGCAGGACATTGTCAGACAGACACGCGTGGCTGAAGGAGAGATGGCAGCTGTCAGTCGGGAGGTGAGGGACCCTGCTTGTGCTTCCCAGGGCTTGGACACGATGCTCCTTCCTAAGAGGGTGTGAGAACAGGAGTGGCTCCATGCTCAGGGCTGTGTTTCTGTACTGCTTTTATGAATTGGAGAAGAAAGAGCCTCTGAAGTGAATGGCCTGCCAGTATCACTGCACTTCCACTCTCTTCTTGTCCTCTTTCCTGCTGTTGTGGTACTTTCTCTGTCTTTTCTGGATTGGATTTGCTGTTCTCAGTTTAGTCTTGAACCATTTGCCTGGAGCTTGTCTGCACTGTCTCCTGGCCTGTCACAGCAAAGTTGCTGCTGCGAGAATTCCAGCCTATCCTTTCTTGTGTTATGTATTCTGGCCATTGATTTTTACCCTTGTGTTTCTTGTTCTCTCAGTGTCTGCAGGGCCTGGATTTCCTCCATTCCAACCGGGTGATCCACAGAGATCTGAAGAGCTCCAACATCCTCCTGGGAATGGACGGCTCGGTGAAGCTGGGTGGGTGTTCCTGGCCAGGCACGGGGTGTGGGTGTGAGGCTGTTTCCAGTGAGGGCCAGAGCCCCACAAGTGCTGCTGGGGGCACTGCCCGGCCCCTGCTGCCAGCTGAGAGCAGCTGCCCCTGCAGAGAGCTCAGCAAAGGAGCAGGGTGTCAGCAGTGGCTTTGCTCTGGCTATGGCCCTTCCAGAGGGGTGGGAGTTGGAATCTAAACTTCAAGGGAATCACTGAAAGCTGCTGCATGAACACTGGGGATTTCTTTAAGCGTCCAGTTCCATCATTCCTTGCCCACAGCCCTGAGGACTTTTCCAGCTGACTTCACTACTGCATTTTCAGACTGAGAGTGGGGAATCTTTGTGCTTGCTTTCCTCATCCCAGCTGTCTCTGACAGTGTTTGTTTCTGTCCTCAGCCGATTTTGGCCTCTGTGCTCAGCTTAGCCCTGAGCAGGACCAGCGCAGCTCCATGGTGGGTACTGCTCACTGGATGGCCCCAGAAGTTGTGACCAGGTCTCCTTATGGCCCCAAGGTGGACATCTGGTCCTTGGGCATTGTGACCATCGAGATGGTGGAAGGAGAACCTCCTTACTTCAAGCAAACAGGGGCTATGGTAAGAGGCAAATTCTGCAGTGTTTGCAGAGGCCTGTGAGCACAGGGAGGAGCAGTGGGAGGTTTCTGCACATCGGGAAGTGAATTCCCAGAGGACTCGAGCCTGAACACTGATGAATATTTGGCAGTCTCTGGTAACAATTGGCTTTGGGTTTTAAGTTGTTGTAGCTCTTCCCTCTGTGAGGATGACCTGAAAATGTGAAGCCAGTGTAGCAGCTCTAATGTTATCTTGCAAAAATCCCCAAACCAAGCCCAAAACCCACCCCTAAACCCAACAAGTTTTCTGAAGGAGTTTCTAAAGAAGATTTTGTTAGATGAACTCCCCTCTGATTTTTCTCACTGGGAAATTTGTCTAAAACATGAAGATGATTGCTTAACATCCCCATAGTCCAATATATTTCCTTCCTAGTCCAAGCTACTTTCTCTGTCGTCAAGCATGAGCTTTCAGCAACCCAAACTCCCTGCTTCGCGCCTGGCAGTTTCTGGGATGGGGCATCAGGAATGCATTTACTTCAGTGTCAGTGGCACTGCAGACATGTGTTTGATGTGTAAGAATCCTTTGAAATTAGACACACGGACCACTCTGACTCCTAAAAATGGCCTGTAAAGCTGGTGTCCATATTTGGAGAGGCAAAATGTGCTATTTCTGATGGAGATTCCTAATAACAAAGTCAGCCAATGAAATTGGCTCTCAAGGCAAGATCATTTGGATGTTACAATGACTGAGGCTGCATCAGGGTTTGGGGTTTTTGGCCGGCATAGAAGAATGAGCCGTGAGCAGCATCTCTGCCAGGGGAGAAACTGCCCCTGGAGCTGGGGCTGAGAACCTGGGCTCGGTGTGAGCACTCGTGGGTGTGAAGGGCACTGGCAGAGCGCCGCGTTTGCTTTTCCCGCAGGCTCGCGCTCTGATCCGGCAGAACAGGACCCCACAGCTGCACGAGCCCCGGCGCCTGTCGGCTCTGCTGCGGGACTTCCTCGAGTGCAGCCTGGAGCCGGACGAGGAGCGGTGCTTCTCTGCCCAGGAGCTGCTGCAGGTGAGTGCAAAGCGGCTGCGGGAGAAACAGCAGCGCAAGGGAGGGGTTTTCTGGGGGGCCCCCAAAGAAAATAGTCTTCGAATGTTGCATTAGAGCTATAGGAGAGTGGTGAAAAGGATAATGCAACATAGTTCTTCACGTAATGGAGAAGCGAAAGAGAGAGCTTCTATTTAAAGAAACACTACACTTATATCGGGTAGTTCGTGCCATACAGAATAGAAAAGACTCATTGGTCCAAAAAGGCAACAACCTCTTTGAAAACATGTTTTCATGAACACATCACATCTCTCACATTTCCAGCAGGTGTTTAATCATTGTTCTAGTTTCTTGTCCTTGAGCAGCCTGAGAAAGGGCTGCTTTCTTGGTTCCCAGCAGTATCCTAACGACATCCGATCATCTCCAGTCTCACTGCTTTCCACACACAAAACCAGCAGAATCTTTGCCTGGCTTGGCTTGGCTGGGTCCTTTCGAGGTCATCTGGACCTGGTGACCCACAATGAGCAGGGACATCTTCAAGTGGGTCAGGTGGCTCAGAGCCCTGCCTGATCTGAGCTTGGATGCTTCCAGGGAGGAGGCACCTACCACATCTCCGGGCACCCTCTGTCAGTGTTTCCCCACTCTTCTGGGAAAAAAAATTCTTCCTTAGACCTCGTCTGAGCCTGCTCCCCTCTCCTGAGCTTCAAACCATTCCCCTTCACCCAAGAACTTGACTCTGGAAAGTAATGGTTCAATTTCTTTCTTTTTTATCCTTCGGGCAGCACCCATTTTTATCATCAGCCAAGCCTCTCTCCAGCCTGACCCCTCTGGTCACTGCAGCAAAGCAACCGCAGGTGCAGCGGAGGAGATGAAGCACTTGAGAACAGCTTTGCGTTACAGTAGTTAGAACTAGTTAGTTATGGTAGTTAGCACTGCTAGTTAGTTATGGTTGTTAGGACAGCCTGTTTGTTATGGCAGTTTTTTGAATAAACTCTCTTAAACCTCAACACACTTGTGTCCCTTCCTTCTCCCCCTGTGACTCGGCTGCCCCGAGCAATGTGAAGGGAGAGTGAGCCCAAGCTCGCCCAGAGCTGAGCCCCAGCAGAGCCTGGCAGAGCCCAGAGCAGCCTCAACATCTGCAGAATCAACCGGGGAGGAGGCACTTGGAGCCTTCTTGACCACAGCCAACTCTTGGTTACAAACTCTGAGTGGTCGAAAATGCCACTGGTTCTGCCAGAGGGCAGAAGGGGCCCGGGGAAAACCCCACCCAATGTTGGAGAAAAAACAAGGCTTTATCCCCTCCCACAGCGGCCAAAAAATTTAATCCTAAACCAAGTGGAGCAGGGAAAGGGGAGCAGCCTCGGACCTTCCGCCCCTGCGATCCAAAGCACCCCGCAGGTGCTGGTTTCTGTCAGGCTCACTGCCCCAGCCCAGCCAGGGCAGGGTGGGCGCTGGGGCTGCGGGCAGGGATGTCGCTGTCTGATTAGGAACGGCGAATAACACAGTAACACACACGACTTCTTCAAAGTAGCAAGAAGAAGCGATTTATTGAATAACCATCGCATGTATATAAGATAGATTGTGGAAAACAACATAGAAAAGGCTTGTTGGTTTAAGAAGGCAACACTTTTTTGAGAACATGTTTTCTGTAAAACATTACGAGACACACACATGGCTTTGTGATCAACAACAGGTGTTCATCTATGTTATTAATTCTTCTTTTATTTTTTTTTTTGTTTGTTTGTTTATCTCTGAGAAACGTCCCCAGCTTGGGAAAGATCTGAGCTGGAGATGAGAAAGCTAACAGCCTGGGAAAAAATGTGAGTTGGATTTTTCGAGCCTTCAGCAGTGTCTACACAAGGACATGCATTTGGTGCAAGTGCAAGCAGGGGAGGGGCCTCTGGCAGTGACAGGTGAAAGGAACAGTGTGAATGTCACTGAAACAAACCGTGGGAGTCTGCTTGGAAACAGCACCAGGGACTTGTAGATAAGAAGTAAGGAAGAAGATTGTCACTTGTAGAAAATGGTACTGATTGACATGGACTGTTGTTCAGCCAAGGCCATCTTAAATTCTTGAGCTAGAGAAGACCAAAGACTTAAGAGAATTAGGAATATCGTTTTGGATTATTAAAAAAAAAAAAAAAAAAAAATGCGGGTGTGTGTGCATATTGGACAGGGCAGCCACCTCTGTATTACAGCTAGGAACCGGGAAGCAGTGACACGATCTGACTGTGACCCCCATCCCCTTGGTGGGGACGGGGGAGGGAATGGAGCTTGGAATTATTTTACTTCTCATTCTCTGACTTGTTTGATAATAAATTCAATTCATTTCCTCAAGTCAGGTGTGTTGATCAGTGATTAAACTCTCTCCACCTCCTCAAGCCTTTCATTCTGTGTTCTGTTCCCTGCCCAGGGTGAGGAGGGAAGTGACAGAGAGGTTTTGGCTTCTCTCAACATCCCCAGCCTGGGCTCCTGCTGAAGCTGCAGGTGGGTCCCGTCTCTATCCCAGACTCACTGCCAGCGCCCTCAGCTCCTGCTCACCCCGAGCTCCTGGCGGTTAAGGGCAGCAGCGGTTCCTTGGCCTGATGCCTGGGCCAGTAACAGCTCCCGGACCATACTGCAGTAGAGGTTTCCAAAAAATGGCGGCGCTCGGGGAAAGGGAGGAGAGACCGTGCTGTGTGCAGAGCCCGCCCCTCGCTGCGATTGGCTGATTCTGCCGTCACTCTTCGTTCCCACGCGCTGATTGGAGACAGCGGGTACAAGCCCGGCCCCGGGGCCAAAGGTGCCATTTTGGCAGCATCTGTGTGGGCCCAGGAGCAGCAGCAGCGGCCGGAGTCCGGGGAGGCGGCGGCAGAGCTTGGAGGCGGCCCCAGCGCAGCATCGCGGGGACGGGGCAGCCACCTCTGTGCTACCCACAGAGCCCCCTGCCGTCCCCTCTGCTCGCAGCAAGCCCCGAGCCCCCACAGAACTGAGCACGGCTCCCACCCGCACTGAAGCTGCCTCCAAGCTTTGCTGCCGCCTCACTGGTCACTTCCAGTCACCCCCTGTATGATCCTGGGCATTCCCAGTATGTTCCAAATCACTCCCAGTAGGATCCCAGTTGCCCCCAACATGGTCCCAGTCGCTCCCAGTCATCCCCGGTATGGTTCCTTTCACTCTCAGTCCTCAGTAAGAGTTCAGTGTGGCCCCGGTCTCACCTTCTATGATGCCATTTTCCCCTACTGCGGTCCCAGTGTCTCCCAGTATAGTCCAGTCACCCCAGTATGATCCCAGTTACTTCCAGATACTCCCAGTACTACGCCAGTCAGTCCAGGTGTGACCCTGTCAGTCCCAGTATGCCTCCAGTATGCCCCAGTACGGGCCAGCTGCTCCCAGTATGTTCCCAGTTACCCCTGCATTATTCCAGTTTCTGTTATTCACCCCTGCTACAGATCTGATCACTCCCACTATGAGTCCAGTCTACCCCAGGATGATCCAAGCCACTCCCAATCCCTCCCAGTATATCTCTGTTGTCCCCTGCATGCTCCCAGTAGCCCTAAGTGTGGTCCCAGTATATCCCAGTATGATCCCTAGTTCCCCAGTTCTACTACCAGTGGGTTCTTGTCCCAGTCCTTGGTGTCCCAGTTTGGCCCAGTCCCTTCCCAGCAGCTGCCGTAGTTTCCCAGATCCTTTCCCACTCTGCCGCATTCCTGGGAATGGGGACCCCCCCTGCACCCCCTTTCCCGGGAATCCTCCTCTGCCAGTCCCTGGATCCCCTATTTCTGTGACCCCAGTACCCCCATTCCCGGGCAGCCCGGGGCACCTCACCCCCAGCCTCCCTTTCCTGGGAAACCTGAACTGAGCACGGGGCTCTCCAGCCACTCTGGGGTTTATGATCACCCAAAGCAAAGGGAGAGAACAGCAGAAAGAGAGAGAAGGAGATTGGGAATCAGGGATCGGGGTTCCAGCGCCCAGTTCTGCTCTGCCGGGGGTGGGACCCGCACCTGCAGGAAAAATTAGATTCGCGGATCGTGGTGCTGCCCCCGCTTCAGGCCGAACCCGGCAGGGCCCAGGCAGAGTTTGAGCGCGGGGACTGGGAGCACAGCACAGCCCGGCCCGGGGGTTCCACAATGCGGGGTGGGACAGGGTCCCAGGTGGATCCCTGAGGGATCGTAAGGGGTCCCAGGAGGGGATCCAAATGAATTCCCTGGAATTCCCTCACTTCCCCTCCCACCCGTGCTCCCTCGGGCACTTTCGCTTTTGGGTCTCTCGAGCTGCGCCACAGCTGCAAGCGGGGACGGCTGCAATTGCTCCAGAGCTGGGGCTGAGGCTGCTCTTGGGGCTCCTGGGGGGCCCGGGGGGCTCAATGAGAGGTAAGTGGGACCCCCCATGTCCTGGTTTGAAGGACAATTATCTGCCAATAAAGGCAGAAGCTTCTCTTTGAAATGGAGAATGTAAACCCCCTCCCTCCAAAATTATTA